>OX123190.2:47930439-48297180 GCA_944739405.2 Euclidia mi
GATCTAAGATTAAGTTGCAGCTTAAAGAAGATTGGTTATACTTATATGCGGTGTATTTTAAGTTCGTGCTTTCCCGAAGTATGCCCAGTCCATGATATAGAAGCTATCTGTAACAATAATCAAATAAGACTAATAAATTTACCATATCTTGGCAAAATTAAAAGTAAAGATTGTATTTATTTCATAAAATTAATGCACAATGTGGAAACTGTTTCAACAATTACGTAATTATACCATAGATGCTGTTCGTATATACAAACAACAGGTATATATTATGTAAGTATGAGAAAACTTTATACAATAAATACATTTTAATATCATTCGAATACACAATATTATGTCCATTAAACACATTTTATTTCGTTTCATGTGAAACTTTATGAAGGACGAGCAACACAACATTATTTGATTCACACACCAAATAGAAATACTCCATTGTCCACGTTAATAGAGTGATGACCGAAAAATAAAATATATTCTTTGCTTTGAATAGATTGCTCAAAAAGCCAAATAAAATGCCATTTCAATTTGAAACATCATTTTCATTTAGTAAAACTTTTGTACCGCTAGTTGTTTTTATTATTATGATTAATAGCCATTAAAAGTTAGCATGCATAGCAGCCATTATTTGCCGTGTGGTTGACGGCATAGAATACAAGTGTCACCACCCCCTATCTTCTCGTGGGTGTCGTAAGAGGCGACTAAGAGATAACAAAATGCAAATACCATCTTTGCGTAGAGACGGAAAACTCGACATCAAACCCTATACGACTGCCTCGTTGGTCTCGCGGCATAAATGTGCGCGTGGGATCGGGAGGTCCCGGGTTCGATTCCTGGGTCGGGCAGTGTTATTGGGTTTTTCGGTCACGAAATTCTCAGTAGCAGCACGGAGTCTGAAAATGTGTCCGGTACGGCAATAGGCTCGCCCCTTATTACGTGGGACTAAAGTATATCTGGCGAAAAGTGGGTGTAGAAATACGCCTCTGCCTACCCCTTCGGGGATAAAAGGCGTGACGTTATGTATAAAAGTTAGCAATTGAAATGGATTTGACAAGTTGAGTAGAGTTTGGTGCGTCACGTTGAAAGTTGGACAAGGCCAGAGCTAACTTGTGACACATCCCAGGAGCCACCCACCGTGGATATAGTTTCACTTACTAAAACCACACGTTGCAGGAAGGAACAGTAAGTGTAGAGTAGTTGGTCTCTGAGCTAAATACTAATTTAATTCATTTGTCCGTTTGCGGGAGCAATACACTGTCATGAACACAGTTTCGGTTACAGGAAAGAGTTTGGCTGTCCTGCTGATCTCTAAGCACATGTTTGTGCCTTTATTTGCAGATAATTTTGTGGTCTATGGTCTGCATAATAGGTAAGGCAGCTTTTTGGGACACAATTCTCAGTATTTTCACGGCCTTAACTTATCGTCAAAGTCCCTGATACTTCCCTAATGTGCGTTTTTTAATTGCTCGAATAAACCGTTAAGTTTTCAGTTTCAGCCGTTATAAGTTATTATAGGGAGTTATTATCGTCAAATATCCTTGTCTCAACCATGGAATATTACTAGAGTAGAGAGTAGAGCCTTCTGACATCCGCACCACATATTTTGACAGCCACTGTCACCTCGTCGGTGGCATAAAGTATCGGCCCATGTGAGGATCTAGTCTAAAATAATCCGCACATAGTGCTTAACGGCAAGGCAACCGCTTCAATCCATATCTTACTACATCTTAATCGCAATGCTATTTTAGGCACTTTATTCTTATATAAATAGATATATTCTTAGTCAACATATTATCTTCACGTAAATTGACGATGTGCTTTTTTTCAATAGAATTCATATACCTATCGTAACCGCAGCCTTTTTGAATAGAAAGATAATCGTAAACATCACACATTCCGTACAACAATACAAATATCATATGTATATAACAATCCCTAGGCGTACCTGTGTGATGCAACAAATTGTGGTGCTCACTTGATTAAAAGGGAGAGTCTCACGATCGTGCTGCATTCAAACGTTCATTTTGGGATATTGAACACAGATGATTCTTCGCGCTATTGATGAGTCAAATGTACAAACGCAAGCAAAATCATGAACATTATTTTATATATGTAATATTTAGGTGGAGGTTTCGCAATCGAATTCGAATAATGCAATGATATACATAAACCCTAGCATATTTAAAAAATTCAAATCACACGATATACGTGTTGTCGATCGATTGACTCGTCTGTTATAAAGATTTTAAAATATATCTGAGAATTAAGTTCCTTAAGAGGTTTATTTTCAATCCAAGTTCCACTACAAAGGTAGCACCACGGTTATTGCGGTCATCCTGATAATAACAAGTCGTTTAATATTGGCACTAAGACATAACTTTTTGATGTATTAGTTATTCATATCGGCTGTAAGAATGATTTGTGCTTTTTGCGTACCTACTCTGAAGGTAAGTACATAAAAAGGACAGGACGCAAGAAGCAATCTTATCACTTATTTTTTTACTAACAGTGCCAGAATGACTGTTTTAAGGGAGTATTATGTTTAAGTTAACATTTATACGTATTTGTATTTTTTAAAAGACAAAATGAAGTTATCTTTCTGCTCGCCTTTATAGCGTTGTTCATTCGTTTCAAATAAAGTGGATTTAAAGCTGATAATTTGACTTCAGCACAAGGTGCACAGGATGTAGGACAACTTTAAATCCCTCTGTTAGCGCATAACGTTGGATTTACTGAGAATAACTATTAGCATGTTTGGTTTTGTGTTGCCTTTCGTTATTAAAACTGACTGGAGTTGAAACAAACCCGACTGACGTAAAGC
Source organism: Euclidia mi (assembly GCA_944739405.2). NCBI lineage: Eukaryota > Metazoa > Arthropoda > Insecta > Lepidoptera > Erebidae > Euclidia > Euclidia mi. Next base: position 47,933,261 of record OX123190.2, read on the forward strand.
GGATCCATTGTATTTCTATGCTGATAGTACAAGTTTAACAAGAGTTTTGTTACAAACTACTACTACGGGTAAGGCATGTAATTTGTGTGCTATCGGATTGCAGTTGCAATCATCTTTAATAAACACGCACGCAATAATTGTGTTGTACGTTTTGCTATACTGCTGTTCTGATTGGGGCTGTGTTTCAGCCCGAATGGACTAACCCAACCTGGGAAGTACCAGGAACACAAAAAAAAACGATATAAATGTACAATAATCGCATTAGTCTTCAAGAATGAACACAAAAGCGCTCAGCAGGAAAAGGAGCAGGATCAATTTTGGAATCCTATACTTATTGTGTTGTATACTTGACGCAGAAACGAGTGGACTAGATATCTCATTTTGAGAGACGGTTCAATATCAGGATAAAATGAGTCTTATCCACATCTGAAGAAGGAATAAAAAAATCGGATAAAGTTAAGCGGAGTCTCCAAAGGCAATACGACTGAGATAATTTTTATTGGCTAGTTTTAAGGACGTTATTCACTTTACCTACTGTTTGCGAACACGTTACTGCTAAGAAACGTCTCACTTGGAGTGGATTCTTGTTACTTTAAGGGTAGGGTAAGTTTAACTAGAATGCGATAGTGAATATACGGTATGATGACGCGGTTAGTTTTACTACATAATATGCAAACCGAAATACTACTAAGGAGGCTATTGCGTTCAAGCCCTTGCACCGCTGATTTATCGAAGTATTATTATTAACAGTAATTCTACCTCATAACGTGTTAATGCCTGTTTTGTGTACTTACTGAACATAAAAGTTCAAAATTAAACAGCTAGTGAAACAGATAGGTACAAGACTTACTTCATTTGTTGATCTCGAAATATAAGTATGCCTGTTGTTTTATATTTATTTTAAGATATCGGCAACGTGTGGAACATTCGGCGCAGCGATAGCATAGTGGAGATATCAACAAACTGCCCTGCAGAGGGTATATGCGTATTGAATTGTCGATTATCGCTTGTCCCGTGCCTCGGAGAGCACGTTAAGTCGTCGGTCCCGGCTGTTATAAAGATCTTTGACAATTGTTATAGGGCGTGAGTACCTCTATTTAGTGTTAGTTCATTTAAACTGACACTAGTCTAAACCATGGAATATCGCTATCCCTTCGGGTTGCGGCAGTCTGACAAGCATTCGTTCTGTGGAAAAACTAATATTCAGCCAAATCCGGTTAGACTAGAAAGCGGACCTCAGGTTGGAACTGGGCTAACGCTCGAAGGACGCTATGATGATGATGGAAACCGTTCAAAAATGCATTCACTAGTTTTCTAGTTTATCGCGTTCATAAAGACAGATAGAAAGCGGCGCCGCGGTGGGACTTAATTTTATAATATGTTTAGACGTTTCTGTACTTAAGAAAATACCTATAAGTAAAGTTGGTCAATTATTTCGTCACTACAGGCCCTCCCTAGTTTTAGATTCATTACGACTAAAGTGTGAATCCAGTGGATTGTGTACGCGTCTGCTGATCCGGAGGTCATAACATATAGAAATGTGGGTGTAATATTACACCCCTCCCTACACCTTTGGGGATACAGGCGTGGATCTATAAAAAATATACAATACAATATATATTTGTGGTGGACAAATACTGTCGCGATATGCTTAATAAAAGAGCTAACATGTTTTAAATATAGGAACCTAATGTGTTTGCTTTTAAGAGTATTTTTAGCTCAATCCATTTGTGTTTTGTTTAAGTTCACGTACATTACTGCAGTGTTACGTTGTAATTTACTTGTCACTGCGTACTGCAGCTATGTTAATGTATCACTCGGCGTATTTACGCTGCGAGTTTCAAGTATCGTATAGAAACTAAACGAGAAAGTCTGTTTATTCTGTTGAGATAGAAATGTGATAGTTTGTTTGTTAACTTGGTATATTAGTTTCATGAGTTTTGTAAAAGAACAACACAGATAATTATGTACCTATTGTAGTATGTATGTAATTAATATGTTGTAGATTATCCTTAGCATGTTATAATGTGTTACATACATATATTAACTTCTTTCTTATTGCTAAATACATTAACGCTTAATAAACTATTGCATCAATATTTTAAATGAACTGTGTAAATCATTTCATTTGTTCTTCGGTAAATTTGTTTCATAACCTTAATCCTAGACCAAAACAACGTTATACCCGTCGTACCTAAGTCTGAAGTCTAAACCATCCAGGGACCGGTAGCCATTTAAGGATACCCAAAAGATTAGTCCAAATCGATCCAGCCGTATACAAGTTCAATGACATACACACACAGAAGAATAACGTATATGAAAATATTTGCCGTCTCTACACGCCTAATTATAATTATCATTCCATTGACTGGGGTTAATTAAATTATAACGAATGTACGTGACAATGGGATTGTGACAAAATTAATAACATTCCGAAGAGCTCGCGTTCAACTAAATTAGTTCCTGTCACTGTGTAAACACAATGTCGCTAGTACGGGGTGTACTGTAATGTACTGGTAATAGTGTTATTTCACGGTAAACGTACACGGTAATTTAACCTCTACATAACGTAGTAATAAGGTAGTCATTACCGTGGTTGTGAAGCGAAACATGAAGTTAATTTGTCGTACTCTCACACAAACTTATACGCAAAGTTTGTAACTACATATTTTATTAATTTCTATCACTAAATTAGTTGGTAATTGAGAAAATATTGTGTTATCGTTAGTTGTTTTAATTACGAAAGATGTATGAATAATTAATCATGTTTGGGTAGGCGTGTCTGATTTGTTTTTGAGTCAAAGAAAACTGGATTATTTAGGTAAGGTGTAAGGGTATAATATATTCAAGCAATTAATAATTATTTATGAATGAGTAATGTTTTTTAACGTATAATCATGAGGATTTAGTCGTAATCATTATCATTCGAGTCATAATATTCAGGGTAGTTTCCCGTTTGGTACATTAAAGCCCAGACTAAGTCATGTAATACAGTCGGTAATGTATTAAGTATTCTAGACTACTCTATGTTGGACGGATATGCAAGATAACATACTTTCACTGATAGAATATCCATATCCTTTTGGATTGCAGAGGTCAGACAGCGATCGCTACGTGGAAAAGCTAATCCTGTCACACCTGATTATAAAGGCAAGCGGACCTCGGGCTACACGACGATAGCCTTGGATGCAACCGGAATAACGCTAGGACATCGATAATGATGCAACATTCACTCGTTAACTAGTTAAGTATGTAAGTATCTATCACCACTTGTCAACGCATTGAAAATATAGAAAACACGTTCAGTTTTTCGGGGTTCAAGCCAACTACACATGGAAGTTCGTGCACCTGCCTAAAAGCGAATGAGGCTCTGGCGCAAATTTTCCCGTCGGGGTCGGAAGGTCAGGTGGCAGTCGCTCCCGTAAAGGCAAACCGTCACATCATAAATCGAACCAATGAACTAACAACGACTGGGCGTTCGTTTTACGCCAGCGAGGCATATGCTCCGATTAGTTGGTCTGTGTAGTTTATGATTGATATTTACTAGCTAATAACTTAGCTTGTTCAAACAGACAGCAAAACCTTACTCAAACTTCAGACTTAAACAAATTTCAGTATCAATTCAGATATTCAGAACTAAATAGTACTACTATTTAGTTTGTTCCAAATATAACTAGTCTGTTCCAATCAAAGACATAGATGTAAACTAATTAGTAATCAGCTGCTTGACACGTTTATCGATTAACTGACGAAAATACCCAAACCTACGCAATGTTAATCCTATTAGTCAAATTAAAAGCTTTCTATTTCTGCGGTTTCATTACGATTGAGTCAGACAGTGGTATTTAGTTTACATCGTTTGTACATTCACGCAAACAGCCCACCTGTAAAAAACTGACCCGTCGCTACCAAAAATAGATAACGAAAATAAACTGGTACAGCAATCTGACGTTCAATATACGTATAGTATTATAAAGTCATGACTCATCACACAAAATCCGGCATCCTGCACTAATAGGCGACGCGTGGAGCCAAAACCGTTGCCGTATTATCCGCGACAACGCAACAGTGAAATTGAAACCAATAAAATGCTGGTACAAGTAAAACGTTTTTCGTGTTGTGTGACAGCCCTGTCTACCCCAATTATTTGACGAGGGTTGTCATAAGTCTTCCTATGAACACGCGTTACTGCCGCTCCGGTTATCCGAGGCACTTGACAAGCATGAAGCTGCGGCGTATATTGGTATTTTGGAGCGATAGAATGTTATTTCGTAAGATTAATTATTGACTATCTACGGCTTGACTATGGTAGTACGATATTGATAAAGGTAAGTGTTACATAGATGACATGTTCTTTTTTTTACTGACGTATCCAACATTTAAAACTACATTTTGAGAAGTAGTTCGGAAATAGTATTTGTAACAAGTCTGCCAAACATTTCAACAAAATATCCGAAGGGCCGTGAAATATGTTGCAAATTATTAAGTTTCAACCACGTGTATGTTTTAAAAATGTTGTATAAAATCTCCTTGCATAAATAGACTCTAAAGATAACTAGGCGCTGTAAAGGTTATTAAATATGTGTGTGTAACACAATTTACAGCAGCAGTTTAAATGAAATAGTTACTATCAAAGAAGTCAGATCTGTTTTAACCTGACTTTTTTGTTACTACTAAAAGGTATGCCAAAAATAATAGGTATTTATTAAAATAGGACATTAATATGATATAAAATCTATTACCACATTTAATACCATTTTGATTCTGGTTGATTTAATGTAAAGATTTACGGATAGAATACACAGATAATTTCTCTATTTTACACTGAAATATACTAATATTTGTACGTTAAATTGGCAAGGTGGCGCGTGTTAGTTGCAGGTAAACCTGCCCAGGTTATAATTACATCTGCTATATCGAGTCTCGTCTGAAAGCTTTGTTCATAACTTGCTATTAAATAAAATGTTTAAGCAGCACATTTTACGCGGAGTACCTACATGAGCATTATTAGAAAAACAGCATTAGGTCTAAAGTAAATACACGTAATTAATTCCTTGATTAGTTAATATCCTGTTATCTAAACAATAAAAATAATATAACATTAAAAATATAGTTGTTCTCAGGCTCCTTTTTCTCTAATCAAATACTTAATACGTTTTGAGAGAAATTAAAGACTTCCTTTAAATACCAGTTATTCATCATCATCAGCCTTTAACAGTCCACTGCTGCACTAGGCCTCTTCTTTGAAAGGAGGCCTACTATACCACGCTTGCCAAACGGGTAGGTATAGGGGTTGTATCAAGTTTTCCTTCTCTTACAGTGCTGTTCTCTGCATAATATGTTCCCTCTGTCGGCTCTTACGACACCCATGGGATGATTTGGGGTAGTGACATTCCGTATTCTTAATCCGTCCCACACGGACTGTACCTGACTGATACCAGTTATTATTAAACGAGAAATATAAATACAGGGTCATATTAATTGGCAATAATTACCAACTTTTGTATTATGTGGTGGTCTTTCTGTTTTTTTCGTTTGAATCGCCGACTCTGCCCTAACACACTTCTTCGACGCGGCCTAACGATTATTGTTCACAGACAAGAACAGAGGCTGACATAATTAAGTGCCTCCCGAAGCATGGTACCGCTCTGTTGTAAATGCCACACACGGTCACCCATCGAAGTGGCGACCTGTGCTAGCGTTGCTTCACTTTGCCGGCGTGTTACGAACGGCAAGACAAGCTACACTATGAGCGCTACAAAATAGTGTTATGGTGGATTGATATATGAATGTTTGTTACTCTTGCACGCAAAAACTGCTGAACGCATTTCTGTATTACTTCGCAGTAGTGTAACTTATATCATTATGACACACAGGTCGTTTTAGATGAAGGTATCTGACACACCGCGGGTGTACTCTTATAAAACATAACTGACTGCTGTCATTGACAAGCAATAGCATCCTTATGTTAACAGATATAATCATAAAATACTTTTCTAAAACAGTATTTTAAAAAATGTCACGCAAATTAGTGAGCTGAGCAGATTGCAGCAAAGCACAACCAATGAGAAAAATTGCGATTAAACATCCGTGGAATGTAATTCAAGCTTAATAATAAAAATAAGCGTCGTAGAAGCTAACAAGAACGATGAGAGTGAACAATCTTCTTGAGAGACTCTCGTAGTCAGCGTGATTGAGTCGAGAGCGGAGATATCGACAGATTTATTATGTGAAGAGACTACTTTGAACTGCCCGCTCGCTGCAATACATTTAGTTGATGCATTCATTTGAGTCTTTGGATATTTTGCGGTTGGATGCGGGTGGCTCAAAATCGGTCTCGAGACCCTTGGGGGACCAAGGTTCTCCACACAGGCCGATGTCCAGCAGTGGACGTCTCTAGGCTGACATGATGATACTACATGATCAGGTTCACCAGCAATCTTCGGTTTCGATTTGTATACAGCATACATGTTTTAAAACGGGTTTTAATCACGTTAAATAACATAACATTAATACTAAAAACTGCGATTGGATGTATTCTGGTCGAATTTCAGAGAAATTTATTATCTGGACACAAAGATCGGAAAATTGAGCTCAGTTTTATGCCATCGGAGAGAACTATATCCAGCAATGGACAACGATGATGAAATATCTTACAGCCCAAGAACCCACGATGACCAGACTTTCGTTATTTTCAAAAAACTTAAAATATCTGTACATGTCTCCTATACAGGTACAACTACCAACAACTATAAAAATCTTTAAGCTTTTATAAAATAACGAAGGTCTGGCCGTCATGGAGTCTTGCTCTATTGGTTAAATTGATTTAGGGTAGTCTATAAACTTGTATGATACAACCACATATGTTTGCAAATGTTGAAAACTGCCAATTGTAGTCTGCAAGTTCTCGCCTAGGAAGTAAATTATAGTATTTTTTTACGTATTCGCATGATAACAAGATCGTACTTCTGCGCACACAGTTCTTGTTTTTGTTCGCAAACTTTTGTCGAACATTTCATTTCCTTCATAAAGTTTAATACACATATTTTTCATGTTTTGTCATGGGTAGACTGAAGATTTATTTTAACGTTACTAATAGCATCTGAATTAATTGCTGGACTTAATGAGTCAGTAGCTTGAATAAAGATAGAAAATGAAAGAATTTACTTTATATTTTCAGGCTACCGCCTCTATTAGGTACCCTAATTAATTTCTATAATTCACCCAACATTTCTAAAAATATCTTTTAAATACATACTCATATTATACAGGCCTGCTTTCGTGGTTCAATGTATAGCGTATGCGTCTGCGAATCGATTCCCGAGTCGGGTAAAAGTGTAACTAAGTTTTTTGAATTCTCAGTGGCGGCACGGAGTCTGGCAATGTGCCTATTACGTGGGACCAGAAATTCATAAGGCAAAATGTGGGTGTCATCACGCCTCTGCCTACCCCTTCGGGAATACAGGCGTGACGTTATAAAAAAAACATAACATACATTTTAAGTAGGCATGTTCCATAGCAGACTTCCATTTACAGTTGAAGGCTAACTATTAAAGTGTACAGACTATTTCGCGAACAAACATCCGACTCTACCAAAAGTCCTTTATTTTGTTTTCTCCAAGTAATTTGGTTCGTTTACTGTTGACCAATTTTCTTGCAGATTGACATACAACAAATAATAACATTTATTTGTCTGGGGATTCATATCAATCTGTCGTGTCGTGTTCGCAAAACCTTAACAAACAGTCTGACTAGAAAACCAGATTTATTTACTTCAATATTGTTATTTTTAAGACGCGATATCTAAGGAATATGTACTTGCTGTTTTTTTAAGAATTTTAATTTTTATACTCGTTGGTGTTTAAACGTAAGCTTATATATCAAATAAAAATGAATAAATATCGTGGTTCCAACATGTTCAATCATGAGGGTTCTATTGTGGTTCAACAATCTATACCAAAACGAAGCTCACTTTTTCAAACACATTTTCTTATTTTACCTACTTAACTGTAGCAAAAGATGTGCAAGTACATAATAAAAAAAAATCAGTACCTACGGCAAACAGTTAAAAAATAATAATAAATGTTGACTCATATAATTACATGAGTTACATCAGTGTGAGGCTAAAATTAAAGACTTAAACATTTAGTAAACAGTTTCTGTGTTAATCAGTAACAATAACAAAAAGCTTTCACAATCAAATCACTGCGATTGTAATAATTCGCCAATGAACTTAGCTTCACAACTATTCAAACAATCCTGGCGTCAGAAAGTTAAGTGTAAACTGTGTAATTTCACACGGAGTGCGATAACACGAATTCTACGTTGCGAGGGTGTTTACATGCAGAGTTGTTTGACTTCGGAAGTTGAGCCACACATGACTTCGTACGCGGTGATGTGTGTGTGTTGGATCATGGCTCGACGAGTACGCGAAAGGGGGCGCCAGATATTTGAAAAAGTCACGTTATTGGTTTTGGTATTCGAACGACTGAAGATTTGGTCTTTTCCAGCCAGTGTTACTGCTCATTTTGTCCAACTGGTTGGAAATGCAGGCATCTTAGAGACGATCACGACAGGAGTAGTATTACCGACTCATTGAAATATACCATACCATTCAAAGAATACGACTCATTGAAATATACCATACCATTCAAAGAATAAATTCGTTGTTCGCCAAAACTACTAGATTTATTTTTTTTATTTATTTAATCTAATCTTATACCAATATACCTCCCTACCTATATAATATACCTTTGGTCTTTTGCAGGTTCATTATAAGTCCAACCTTGTGGCTCTCTCTTTCCAAGTCGTTTAACATTGTCTGCAGCCCTTCCTTCGATGGTGAAATTAATACAAGATCATCTGCGAATCTCAGATGTGATAGACTCTCCCCATTAATAAGCAATCCATTATTGTCCCAATCGAAATGTCGAAAGACTTCCTCTAGTACTGCTGTGAATAGTTTAGGAGAGACTGGATCACCCTGGCGGACTCCTCTTTCTATTCTTATTTCCTCTCCTTCCCTTTCCAATTTGATTTTGGCTCTGCTGTTAGCATAGATGCTTTTAAGGATTCTGATGTACTTTTTTTCAACACCTTGATTTAGAAGTGCTTGCCATATCTTCTCATGTTCTAATGAATCAAAAGCCTTGGTGTAATCAACAAAACAGCAGTAGAAGGTTATATTAAATTCTTTACCCTTTTAGAATAGTTGTCGCACTGTGTGGATATGGTCTAGGGTCGAGTATCCATTCCTGAAACCCGCCTGCTCTCGCGGTTGGTTTTCGTCCAGAGTTCCGTTTATTCTATTTAAGATGACCTTAGCAAAGACTTTGTAAACGTTCGAATTAGGCTGATTGGTCTATAGTTGTTTATGTTGTTTTTATCGCCTTTTTTGTGTAACAGTATCATAATAGACGAAGTTGTCCACTGGTCGGGTATTGTTTCGCTTTGCATTACTTCGTTAAATAGGTACGTAAGAATTGGTACAAGATCGCATATATTTTCAGTAAGGAATTCGTTGTCGATGCCGTCAGAGCCAGAAGCCTTGTCTTTCTTTTGGGTTTTCACAGCTTTTTCTATTTTTTCAGACAATATAAGAGGAATTTCGTCTCCTCCGGTTAGATTAACTGCTTGATTGATGTTTTTGGTTGAGTATAAATCTCGGTAAAAGTTTGTTGCTTTTGATATAATTTCTGGACGTCGGATTTTGTGTTTGAGATTTTTATCAGAGATATTAGGTATCCAGTTGACTGTTTCTTTAGTTGTTTTGTTGCTTTTTTAATACCACCAGTTTTCTCAATGCACCTTTCCAGTATTTTGAGCCTGTGTCTTTTGCGGTCTTTTCTCATGTTTAGCCTTATTTGGTTACTTATTCCGGCTATTTCTTTTCTTATAGTTTTAGTCTTTACTGGTGTGGATATCAGTTCAGCTCTGATTTTCATAATTTCTTTTGTCTTGTCTGTAAGCCATGTTGTTGAATTATCTTGTTTACTTGGGTTGCTTTTCTCTTTTGTTTTCAGCACTTCTTCAAACTCGTCGTATTTGCTTTGTGTATTTAAATATTTTGTTTTTTCTATGAAATCTTCCAATTTTGCTTTCAGTTTTTCCTTATTTTCTAGTGTTGCATTAGTGACTTGTTTTGTCTTAAATGGTCATCATTTTCTGAACTTAAGTTGCAATTTGGCTCTAACTATTCTATGATTGCTGTTGAAATTGAGGTTATTAATGACACTGCAGTCTTGAAATAGCATACTTTTGGTAAGAATAAAATCTATCTCGTTTTTCGTACGGCCGTCAGGTGATATCCATGTCCGTCTATTATCTTCTTGTTTTTTATATAAGGTGTTTAGTACTGTAAGGTTGTGTTCGAATGCAAATTGTACAAGCTTTCCCCCGTTTCTTGTTCTCTTCCCTCTACAGTATGGCCCTAATACTATCTCCTCCCCATTTCCTCTTCTTCCAATTCTTGCATTGAAGTCTCCCATCACTATTAAGTTCTTATGGGCATGATCTTTTATTGCGTTTGCCAGTCTAGAATAGAAGGAGTCAATGTCTGCGTTACTGGCTTGTTCTGTTGGAGAGTAGATTTGTATGAGTGACCACATATCGTTGCTGGGTGGTAGTTTCAAGTTGAGTACAATAATTCGATCGGATACTCCAATGAACTCATCAATGTGGGGTCTTAGGTATTTTTTTATTAAAAAACCTGTACCGTATTGGCCTGGAGTGTCACCTTTATAGTATAAAATAAAGTCACCATGGTCCTCAATGTTTTCTCCCAGGCGTCGAACTTCACTTAATCCCACAATTGACCATTTCACATTTTTTTATGCTAGGGTCAGCTCAACCAGACTCTCATTAGTTCTCAGTGTTAAGGTATTGAGTGTGGCTATGTATCTTAGTTGATTAAGTGGTGAAGATTTTTCTCGATTTGTTTTCTTTTCAGTTGGAGGGTATTCTTTTCAGTTGGATATTATATATTATAGTACTCCCGCGGTGACCAGCCGTATTGGGAGACATTGTAATTGTTGAGTTTCAAATTGTTTTCCTGTTAATTGTCCTGTTAATAGTTGTGTTAGTTTAATACATAAATATAAAACAATTGGTAGCGCCATCTATCTTTTCCCCTGCTAGTTAATTATGTCAACGTCAATGGTTCGTCACTGCTCGGATAATCCGAGCGATCCTTTAATGAATCCCCTCCCAAAAACGCCTCGCTATTGGCCGCCCTGCTCAACGGCGACGAAAAAAGAATGGAAGATTCGAGACGCTCAAAAACTCATGTCCGCCGCATTCCGCAATCCGCACCGCTATATATAATTATTACCGCTTATACCAAAAAAAACCTAATAAACCCGCTCGCGAGTGAAAGTGATTTGTGTAGAGGAGTGATTCAAGCAGCTTCAGGATTCTCGAAGACTTCAGGAGGCTGCCATTTGCAAAGGAAAAGACTGCCGAGCAAGGTAAGAGGCTCCTAACCACAACACCTTTTCACTTCTTCATTTCCTAGTCGATAAGAACCGCCATCCTACAGTCCACAATATTAATAGTTTTCCCTAATCGACTAGGAACCTTCGGTTTCGGTATAATGCCGAACGATTTTTTGATCCATACGAGTCGGATTCATTTACATTTTATACGTAAAACCTCGTTATATCTATATACCTAGGCAGTTATAGCACCTAGCTATACTCCTAGTCCATTCACATAACCGTCACATGGTTGTTTTCGCACACATCAGTAGGTAATATACTTTTATGTAGCTACCTACTTACCCAATTATTATTTCTGGAACTATCATAGTTGTCTTATAAATCTCATATTTCAAGCAACTTTTAATTCCACCGCTTTAAAGTGTTGCCTAGGTACTTAGGTAAAATAATAGGTACTTTAGATATTATTATTTTGTTTCGGTCTCATTAGCTTATACTTACGTAAGCATGTCACAACAAAAGAAGTCACGCGTGTCGGAAGACAAAGAGATGACAATCTTAGAAGCAAAACGCAATATTTTATTTGAGCGTATTCAAAACATTTATGAGCGTTCAAAGACCGCAGCCGTTTTTGATAGTAATAGGGAGTCATTTCTCAGCTATTGTATGACAGTAGATAGTATTCGAACAGATTTTCATAAGTTGTTAGACGATTATAACCGCTTGTCTGCCCGTGTTATATGGCATATAACAAAATTCAAACACTAAATTTCCCGTGTTATATGGCATACTAGAGGACGCCCGCAGCTCCGCCTGCAATTTTTTTAAATTTACCCGCTTTGGCCGATCCAATCGGAATTTCGGGAAATCCCTTCTTAGTGCTCCCCTACGGTCCCCAAGGAACATACATACCAAATTTCAGCTTCCTGCGCCCAATAGTTTCGGCTGTAGCGTGTCTGTCAGTCAGTCAGTAACGCAAGGATTTTATATATATAGGTAACATCGCATTTCAGTCCTCTTTGCCCGTGTCATATGGTAGATGACATGGAACCGCACGCCAAATTGCCCGTGTCATACTGTTCATGACATGGTTTCCGCGGTCGAAAGAGTGAAATATACTCGTCTCTGTCGCACTAGGGCTTAGTTTGTATTACGTATCTCGTTTTTACGTTAAATTTCCCGTCATACTAATCCCATTCGAGTTTCAACTCCATATAGAAATAAAAAAACGTTCGTTGTCAATGCTGTCATTGAAGGTTGAGTCCAGAGTCCATCGATCAGAGTCGTAATCTAAATAAACAAATATAACATTGTATAGTTAGTTTCATAACAAACATAAATAATATAACACTTGACAACCTTTCAAAACAAATTGAGTCACAATGACCGATTGTGTGAAACCCGACCCGCGCGCCGAGGTGATAAAAACGCGCGGGGCACCGCGGGGTGGCTAAGTGTTTATCGTCGGGCGTTTGATCGTTATCGCTTTCAAGTGGCCGGGCAGAAGGGCCGGCGCGGGTTGCGGCGCGGAGCAAGCAAGCGGATAACGCAAGATTGCTTTCTACTAATCCTGATGAGAAACCGAATTATCAGGCGTACACCTCTTTCGAAGACCTTTATTGTATTATTAAGCGTATACAATCGCAATTGGAGGGTAAATATTCGGCACAGCCCGTTTCCGCGGCTCGCACGCCGGAGTTACCGCCAATCGAGATTGTGTCGTTTGATGGCGATATACGAAACTGGCCGTTATTCTATGCGAGTTTTAAGTCTACAGTGCACGATAATGGTTCTCTGACAGATGCTGACAGGTTGTACTATTTAATAGGCAAACTGTCACCGAAGGCCCAGTCCGTATTTGCAGGTGTCACACCTAGTGCTGAGAATCATCAGGTCATATTTCAGGCACTACTTGATAGATATCAAGACACGCGCGTCCTAGCGTCTACCTACTTTGACCAAGCTTTAAATCTTAAACTGTCCGGTGCCGCGTCTGTCGCGAATTTCCAGCTGTTTATAGATAACTTCGTAACCGCGGTTAATTCTCTTAGGAACTTAAAATTGGAAGATCTTTCCGACTTTATGTTGCTTCAACTCGCTTTAAAAAAGTTTGACACTGAAACAATTCGTGCTTTCGAGATGACGGAACGCAATAATAAAATACCTACACTAGATAGTTTTATTTCGTTCATCAAAGATCAGTGTCGAAGATTTCATAATACGCAGTCTAGTTCACCCAGCCCGTCTAATACTAACAGCAGCAAACAAAGGTCAAATAAAGCGCGAAATAGTAATGATAACTCGGTCCCTAATCCACAATCTTACGTAACATGCTCGGAATCTAATAAAATTAATTCACAGAAGTGTCTGTGCAGTAATATAGTGCACGACCATTTCTACAAGTGTCCCGCCTTTAATGGATTCAATCCAACTGCTCGTTTCAAGTGCGTAAAAGACAACAAAGCATGCATTAATTGCTTAAGTATAAAGCATAAAACTAGTGATTGTTCTAGTAAGACGAGATGTCGTTCATGTAATCAACGACACCACTCATTGTTGCACTTTGATAAAAGTAGTCCGTTGTCAAGCCAAGCCGCTAACCTTGACACACTTACGTCGCAGGTGCAGGCTACGATAACTGCGCCTCCCACGATTCAGAATGAAATATCGTTGTGTAAGACACACATCGCGCGGGCGACGCGCACGCGAGGACGGCACTTGCGCATCTATAATGATCCGCGCAGGGCCAAAACGTAGTGCACGGCGTCGAAGACGGTACTGTTAACGACAGCGCAAGTTATCGTTTATGATGTTAATGGGTCGCCGCACATGGTACGTTGTCTACTCGATAGCGCGTCTCAGACCAATTTAATAACATTGGACTGTTTCAAACGCCTCGGATTGTGGAATAACTTTAGAAATACTAGTTCAGTGGTCAAAGGAATCGGCGGGTCAGAAAAAAATTGCAAGGGTTCGGTAGATGTTAAAATACATTCGCGTTTTGATAGGAATATTAATTTTAACATTTCTTCGCTTATCGTGGAGCGTATCACGGACGCATTGCCGAACGCTAATGTAGACGTAGCATCACTCACTCACCTCGAGTCATTGCCGCTGGCAGACGCGGAGTTTGCGAATCCGGCAGGCATTGATCTTTTGATCGGAGCTTCAATATTTCCGCACTTGCTACTATCTAAAATAGTACGTAGTGAGCGATATGATTTACCGACCGCTATTGAGACGGTATTTGGGTATGTGATTATGGGTACCGTACCTACGTTACATACTTCTCATTGTATTACGTCTTGTTGTTGTTCTGTTCTTCAAGAGATCAAGGTGGGTGCTAAAACTGTGTGTAAGATAAAGGACTAATTAGGTATGCTATGCTACGCTACGCTATGCTATGCTATGCTATGCTACGCTATGCTACGCTATGCTACGCTATGCTACGCTATGCTACGCTATGCTACGCTATGCTACGCTATGCTACGCTATGCTACGCTATGCTACGCTATGCTACGCTATGCTACGCTATGCTACGCTATGCTACGCTATGCTACGCTATGCTATGCTATGCCATGCTATGCTATGCTACGCCATGCTATGCTATGCCATGCTATGCTATGCCATGCTACGCTATGTTACGCTATGCTGTGCTATGCCATGCTATGCTATGCTACGCTGTGCTACGCCATGCTATGCTATGCCATGCTACGATATGCTATGCTATGCTAACCTACGCTACGCTACACTATACTATACTACACTTCCGCTTTGTATATGGATGACATTGCCTGTAGTGTCATATCCGCTCCGCTAGCAATTTCGCTTTGTGAAGAGCTTATTCAGCTTTTCAAGCGAGGCCAGTTTGATCTTGTCAAATGGACAAGCAACTCTTGGGAGGTTCTCGCACGCATACCAGATTCTCATAAAGCTTCTTCAGACATTGAGTTTGAGAAGTCTGTACCGCATAAAGTTCTCGGTTTACGCTGTCCGATGTCCGCCGCATTCCGCAATCCGCACCGCTATATATAATTATTACCGCTTATACCAAAAAAACCTAACAAACCCGCTCGCGAGTGAAAGTGATTTGTGTAGTGGAGTGATTCAAGCAGCTTTAGGATTCTCGAAGACATCAGGAGGCTGCCATTTGCAAAGGAAAAGACTGCCGAGCAAGGTAAGAGGCTCCTAACCACAACACCTTTTCACTTCTTCATTTCCTAGTCGATAAGAACCGCCATCCTACAGTCCACAATATTAATAGGTTTCCCAAATCGACTAGGAACCTTCGGTTTCGGTATAATGCCGAACCAACAATAAAAAATATAAAAATCTTATTCAAGTGGTCTCCATTGGCTGCAATACAGTCCTTTAAACGTTGAGGCCAGTTATCAATAGAAGCACGCACTCTTTCCAAGGGAAAAATTTTCACTGCCAATCGTATGGATTGTTTTAGGGACTCCAAATTAACATGGCATTTAGAGCAAGCCGTACTCTCTAAAACTGACCATAAATCATAATCCAGCAGATTAAGATCGGGACTAGACGACGGCCAGTCTTCAGCACTGATGAAGTCCGAAACGTTCGCTCCCAACCATCACTGCGAGGACCGAGCTTTATGACTCGGTGCCGAGTCTTGCTGGAAGGTCCATACTTGGTAATTGAACATGGTGTTGTTAAGGGGCTTAACAACCTTCTCAAGAATGGTATTTTGATACACTCGTGCCGATGTTTTAATACCCTTTTCACAAAAATATGGCTCAGTCACTCCTTTATAGCCACCAAACCATCACTGAAGTCGGATAATGCCCACGTTGCACTCTGTCGACTAATTGGGAAGCTTCTTTAGAGCTTTGAGCATAAATACGGTCATTTTGTTTGTTAAAATGTTGCTCAATTGTAAAAAAAAATCATCCGTAAACAATTTTTTTCTGTGACCTCCCTTTGCGTACCGCTTCAGTAGGTAGTTGTTTCGATTTTACCACCCTATTCGTTTTTAAATTATCAGTTAAGAAATTACCAGTACGTCTCTTATAGGCTGCAAGTCCTTAGTCATCTTTTAAAATACGTGACATGGTTCTAGGTGCTATCTTCATCTCCCGAGATACAATCTTTTGCTTTCGGACAGGATTTCTTCGAATTCTTTCCCTTACTGCTTTGACCACCTTTTTCGTTCGGAACTTGGACGGACGTGGACGGCCAGGTCATTTTTCTGTCACTTATTGAGGAAGGCTATAGGCTATATAACATCGCGCTATGAGCGACGGGAGCGAAGCAGTAGCCTTAAATAACGAGGATGTAACCGCGGGCATCCTCTAGTAACTTTATATACACGGAGCGTATAAAGGCGGACTTAATGCCGTATCTACCTTAGAGTGGTGCAGAGATTAAAAGTCAGTGTATTCTAGAATTAGGTGAAGAAGGACCTTTTTAGCATAAACCTAATACACATATATGTACATAGTTTAAAATACAAAGGTACATTTGATACTGCAAGAATATAAAAATAATTATATAAAATAAATAATAATCTAAATTGTACATATCTAAAAATAACAAAATTAAATATATAAACATACATTTCTATATTCTTATACATAAATATCTATATATGTGTCTTCTTCTTCACGCCTTTTTATCCCCGAAGCGGTAGGCAGAAGTGTATTACACACCCACACTTCGCCAGATATGTTTTGGTCCCAATGTAATAGGGGGCGAGCCTATTGCCATCTACCGGGCACATTATTAAGCGAGCGATAATTAACATTTTTAATACACACATAACTTCGAAAAGTCAGAGGTGTGTGCCCGAGGTACCTGGGGATCGAACCCGAGACCATCGTCTCGGCAGTCCGTTACGTACACCATTGGGCTATCGCCGCATTATATGTATATATATGTATATACATATTATTCAGATTCTTCTGCCAACTTATCCAATAACAGCTGTTTTACTTTTGATTTAAAGCTATCCTTTGTAGTCGACATCCTGATTTCTAGAGGGAGGGCATTCCAAAGAAGAATTGCCTGAATGGGAAAGGACGAGTGAATTAAAGCGGAAGTATGGGAAGGACAAAGAAGGAGAAGATTATGAGAAGAACGAACGAACGAAAATAAGAAATAAGGAAGTTTGGGGAATTAGGAGACATAAGGATAGAGTAACGAGTAGTGAGGGCACGCATACTGCGTCTCTGACGAACAGGAAATCACTTCAACTGAAAACGATAAGTAGATACCTACATGATCATACTTGCGAAGATTAAAAATAAATCGAATGCAGTTATAAAGAAGACGATCCACTTTGTTGAAAAGTTCTGCATAGAGGACATAGTAGCATACATAAGCATACTCGATCAACGGGAAAACCAAAGTTTGCACAAGCATAGTCATGGTATGGGTGCAAGGAAGTTCCTTAAGCGATTTAGAGCACGTAGGGTGCCGGTAATTTTCTGGCTAACCTGAGTTACTTGGTTTCGCCAAATCAAAGTGCAATCCATGCGGGAGCCATGGTTCTTGCCCACTGGACAGAAATCTATAGCGGTCTTATCGTACATTAGCGTAGGCAGAGTTGTTCAGTCTAATCTTGTAATTGACCATTGGCTGCCGGCTTGGCATTTGTTGGGGTTTACAGACAAGCAAAGATTTACTTGCAATAAAAACTTGTCTGACCAAGTTTTTATTGCAAGTAAATCCCTGTTCACCTTGTGGATTACTACCGAAACATCCTCAACAGTTGCCTGAGAGTAAATGTGCAAGTCATCGCCATAACAATGATAATTACACTAAAGATTGTGTGTTAAGAGATTTATAAACATAGAAAATATCAAATGAGGAATAATACCGCCTTGAGGAACACCAGAGTTGTTGTCACATCAGTTCGATGATGACTCATCGTGGCGGACAGACTGCTGGCGACCCCGAAGATAACTTGAGAACCAATCCAGAGCATCGGGTGAGACCTGATGGAAGAGGAAGAACCTTAACCGTAAGTCAACACTGTGGCCTATTTTCCACGCCCTCCTTAATATCGCCAGTCACTTTAAAGAGTGCGGTAGAAGTGCTATGTCCAGGCCTTAGACCAGACTGGCAAGAACTCAATAGGTTGTTGATGTGTACAAACCTGGACAGTTGCTGTTCCACACAGGACTCAAGAACTTCGGACAGGAATACATCTTTCTTTTATAACTATATCTTCTACTTCCCAGTTGTCATTACTAAAAGAAATGCTTTATAACTGTTAACCGCGCACCGAACTGGGTTTGCAAACCATTATCATTTTGATCAAATAATGTGAAATTTTAAGGTTTTTTTTTTTACTGTAAGGTGTGTTTTTGTACTGTACTTATAATATCTTTATTTACATTTACATTAAACTTCCTTCAAACAAAAACGCAGTAAACCGGCACAAAAAAGCATTAAACGATTTTTTACTTACACATATATACGTCATCTTTTCGCGTCTTTAATTGTTCCAAACATTTATTGTATCGCTATTAATAACCTTGTTGTACATAACAACACACATACTTATAGCTAATATACACGTATACTTTCCCAAGTACATAACCAATAGTTAGAGTACCCCAGATACGTCACGAACTAACTTCTACAAGTAATGTGACATGGGTTATCTTCAAGTTTTCGCTCCCTAATTTTAAGTGTCTTGTTATAATAATTATGTTGGAAGTTCGTTTTACTCCCAATGGGAATCCGTAGAACCGTGACTACCATATTACAGGGTAGGAATATAATAAAAGTAATTATTTATTTGATATCAAGTCATTGGATATGTGGGCCGAATGGGAAGTAATTAATCGTGCGTGGGTAGAATCGGAGTATCTGATATCATGTATCTAACTTTTTCTATCTTATGTAATCGACATTAAGTAAGTATGTGCAAAGCTTCTGCGAGGTCAACGCAAAAAATACTTTCATTAAAACGTGGTTTGGAAGTTACTGGACGGCGACAGACACAATTTTTTTTTGTGGGTAGGCCCCGAACGCCTGTAGAGAATAGTCACATATCTATGCATGAGCTAGAGGGGGAGGATGAGCTTGTGATTTGGAATTGTACCGTGCAGAAAAATTTTTCTGCACGGACACGGTTGTGTCCGAAAGGGCAGTTAGTTTAGCTTCCGCAAACGCGGAGTACGGGCCCACGTTATCAAAGATAAACGATAATAAGACAAATATAAAGAGATCTAGGCAGATTTAGCACGGCCTAGACGATGATATCATATGATGTGATTCAAATTAGAGCATATACGGCTGGCGAAACAACACAAATTGACCGCGTTTGTGTCATCGCTGACGAGGCCGGAATACGCGCTGCGTTAAAATAAGATTCATGGTATACCTCAGTTCCACTCTGCCGATAACGCCACTACCCGAGGTCAGCGGTAGCCCACCCTTAGGGAACAACATTGTTTAGTAAACTAAATAGATTGAGAGCTTTCTGAACTCCCTCATATCAAATATATGTAGATATTATATAAAAAATAATAAAAACATATCATGTTTATGAATACTTTTGTACACATTGTTATTTTTTATTCACATAGTAATATTTATGTAACGGGAGTATATCGCGTAATTATTAAACGATATAGGTACAAAACCTTGTATTAGTTTCCCTCGATGAGATGGCGGTCACGCATATAAAAACACATACATACATACATAGACTCACGCCTGGTTCCCCGAAGGGGTAGGCAGAGGCATATTAAACGCCCACTTTTCGCCAGTGTTTAGATCCCACGTAATAGGTGGCGAGCCTATTGCCGCTTATCGGGATGTTTAGTTTGCCAGAGCCTCGTCCGTTGATCGGCAGGTGCACCACTTGCAGGTGAGCTTGGCTTGGGACCCTAAGTTCTTGGTGGGAACCCTATGCATGTAAAAACGTTTCAGAAAATATTGACTTTATAATAATGTTATCTGAAGTTATCTAATATTATAATGGGATCGTGCTCTATCGCTCTTTATGTAGGCATTGAAAAAGTTATGTGTGACAAACGCTATGGATAATTTGGGCTGGGGATAAACTTTCCCTAAGTTTTAAGAGTTGTAGGTAAAGACCCAATACAGGTAAATCAAATTATTTAAATAAAAATGAATAAAAACTATTAATACCTCTACAATTACTTTGCTTTTTATCGTCAATAACTTATTACCCTTTTATTAAGTTGCTAAAGTTTTCATATTAAGTGAGTGTTTCTCAAAGTTGGGGGTGTCTATTAAATTGCGACTTATCACTAGCCGTTTCCCGCGGTTTCACCCGCGTCCTGAGGGAACTATTTCGCGTACCCGAAAAACCCAAATATTTTTTCTAAAATAAAATATAGCCTATGTTACTCGCACATAATGTGGCTTTCTTATGGTGAAAGAATTTTTAAAATAGGTCCAGTAGTTTTTAAGTTTATCCATTACAAACAAACAAACAAACAAACAAAAATACAATTTTTTCCTCTTTATAATATTAGTGTAGATGTAGATTTACTTGTAACAATGCTTGACAGTCTAAAGTTAAACTTACAAAGAATTTTGTTTGTTGTACCAAATTTTGAGTTCTGAGACAAAAGCAATGAAATCATGTTGCAATTAGAAAAATCTGTGGAGAAAGAGATTTTTAATTTTGGATGTCAATGTTACAATATTCCCTGTTAAGAGAATTATAATTGCACCATTCACAGACCAGTAAACAGAAATGAAACGGATCACAAATACCATTCTAACGGTATTTAGGTTGTGATCCAAAATTTGCGGCCTGGAGCGCGGAGCCTGCTTCCTAGCTAAACCAGATCTATCTATCTAACTATGTATCTATCTATCTAAACGTCACGCCTGTCTGCCATTGGGGTAGGCAAAGACTATGGAACGCCAAATGCTCCGGTTCGAACAAACCTCTTTCGCTTCCTCGACATTCATTAATCTCGTTATGCATGCTCGTCGGTTATGGGTACTTTTGATTTGGCCCTGCCGCAGTACGTCACCAATTTGGTCGCCGTAAGTCTGTCTTGAGCGTCCTCTACCGACATATCCATTCATTCTTACTCGATACACTTCATTCGTAAATCTTCTTTCATCCATCCGTTCCAAGTGCCCAAACCATCGCAACATACCTTTCTCAATCTATGTCACTACATCTTCTTTCAAACCACATTTTTCTCGAATAACACTATTTCTCACTGTATCTGTCATTCTTACCCCGCACATACTCCTCAAAGCCCTCATCTCCACAGCATTAATTCTACTTTCATGCTTTTTCTGCCATACCCACGATTCACTCCCGTACATCATTGTTGGTGCCAAAACTCCCTGCTGTATAGCAAGGCAAGCCTTACTCGGTATAATTTTACTGCTAAAATGGCCTGTAAGGCGCCATTCACACAATTTCCTGCTTTTACTCTCCTTTCAACATCTGCCTCACATTTTCCATCTCTCGTAAACAATGACCCTAAGTAGACAAACTCATTAACTTGTTTCACTTTTTCACCTTCTATCATTATGTTACATTCAGTTATACTATCTTCCCTCTCTAGTCTTGCTTACATTCACTTTCATGCCCTTCTTCATATACGCCTCATTCATTACGGTGACCACCTGCTGTAAATGAGACGCTGACAACGCAAAAAGAACCTGATCGTCAGCGTATACTCGTAGCAGGGTCTTAAACACTGATTCACCCATTCTTAATCCACACAATTTCAAATCAGTCAAACAACTGTCCATGAATAGATTGAACAGCCAAGGAGATGCTACATATACCTGTCTAACACCACGATCAATGTTAAACCAGTCCGTGTAGGCCCCATTTATTCTGACACAGGCACTTGAATCCCTATATAAGGATGTAAGTGCCCGTATCAGACTGCTGCTCACTCCATACACGGAAAGTGTTGACCTTGTTCATACCTCAACACTCGATCGTAAGCCTTTTCCAAGTCAATGAAGGCGCAGAAAACCTTCTGGTGTTTCATTAGGATTTTGTCTGAAATGCACCTTAAGGAAAAGACTTTATCCGTACATCCCATGCCCTTTCTAAATCCCGCTTGCACAATCCAAATCTTACTATCCGTTTCAGAAATCATTCTTTCGATCAGTATCTTTGCATACAATTTGCCAACAACACTCAGGAGGCTTATTCCGCGGTAGATTTTGCATTCCTGCTGAGACCCTTTGCCCTTGTACTGTGGCACAATTACTGCCTTGTTCCAGTCACCTGGGACACGACCGGACCGCCAACATTAAAATTTGTTAAAAAGCAGGTACAGCAGGCTTGCCGTGACGCCTTCGCCTACCTTGAGCATTTCAGCAGATATCCTGTCATATCCAGCAGCTTTACCCGCTTTCATACTTTTCAATGCGTACCGTATCTCTTCCATACTTATATTATTTTCACTATCATGTTCCTCATCCGCTTCTATATTCCTAAACCAGATATGACAGATATTATGCTTTTCCACAGAGCGACTAACGACTAAATGCCGCAAACCAAAGTGATAGTAACTTCTTGTGGTTCATACCAGTGCCAGAATAGTTGAGGTCATAACAGACGTAACTACTGGCAACTATTCATGATGACCGGAACTGGTGATTTAGCGCGTACATGTTGATAAATCAGACGATGATGCAATCGCGTGACCTCAAGAATCGGTAGATATTTGCGGTCACCACTTTGCTACTATGCAGTATAAAATCAATTCAATTTTAAGTTGGCAATTAATGCACATCGGTATTGAGGCAGATAAAAGAGAGACACAATTGTTTAACTAGTGCTAACATATTTAATAGCGCTGAATGTACTATAAGTATCTTAAGCTAGTGAGAGTTCAGCCATATTAAAAGCGACGTCATTAATATTTACAGTATTTCCGTGTTCTTATGGTCTTTGTGTTCGTTGATTGAATGTTTGTAAGGTATCTGACGCAAAAATATTCTTAGTTGTCTTTAGTCTCTGTCAGGGGAAATTAAAAATGTTAGTTTTATTCAACTAAATATCAAAGTTATCTTTTATTTGACAACATTTTAAAACATAACCAGACAAAATATACCTACGCATATGCGTGGGTTAACAGAAATTTTATTAAAAAGCTTTTATAGACATGAAAAGACTTTCATACATTAAATAAATAAGATAAAGTTTATAACTACATAAATAAATGCGAGATAACTTGAAATGCACTTTGCACTAGTAGATGTATGCACATAAAATAAATTTTCAACTAAAAACGTATGAAATTGTAGTGTAGTAACATTCTGTATTCAGCTTACGGCTTCGTGAATAGACAGAGTACTAAGTTAAGATGTGTCTGTTTGTGTTGTGTCTTCGTGCGAAATGTGTATGAAGTTCAGATGAAACATTTGTTGAGGCTTCCTGTTTCTTAATTATGAATTTGTATGTTAATATTTCTACGTGTTTCACATTTTTTATTCATTCATATTAATTGTGTAAGCGTGTTAGAGATAAATTCAAAGTACATATTCACACATAGTATAAACTGAAGTAGTGCCTGTCGTGTCCTGTCTGTATCTATGAACGCGGTAAGCTCTGTACTAGCTACCGGCTTTTTGTACAGCAATCACTGATAGTGTGATGCCTGAGAAAGGTTAAGGTGTATAATTCACGCGGATAGAGCGAAGTCTAGTTTAATATAATTTAATAAGTTATCGAAGATTCACAACAGTGAATTTAGATTTTTCAAGGCAGTATAAACGAGCCGGATCAGCAATACTACCATCTCACAGATATCAACGTAAAGTAAGGCCGTATTTATAATGTTTCGTTTCATTCGATGAGTGAGCGAGCTGGCGGCTCCATTCCCGTTTTCTTCTCCCTTATCCAGCGCCTTTTCCTAATCTTTTTGCAACGTGTGTGTAACTTCTCTGGTGTTTCAGGTATCCAATGTCCATGGGCAGCGGTAATCGCTAAGCATTACACGATACATCTGCTGTTTATTTAAACCCTATAACGGCTAACTGTAAGACGTGAATTACACTTATTACAGAGATATTTACCATAATAAACTGTGAAATTAATTACAATATGGACTTTATGAATCAGTTTGGCATTTCGATAAAAATTTTAGTAATTTGACAATCACATACATACGTGTGGCAATGTAGTTAATTTAATTACCGCATAGTGTGGGTGCGTCCCGGCGCTACTCGTTTAGGATTCAACATATTTACACTACTATGTTACAATAGCATTGTTTCAACCCAGTCATAAGTATTTGGAATTAAACCATTTTGTACCGCCGCGGTAAATTGTTTAGAATCATCCGACGAACTTACTACAATCATTATGGTCGGTTTAATACAACGACCACGAGTACTGGTCTCCTAGTAAGGATTCCAAGTTTCTTTTGATTAAATATTCACGTCAGATTATGAAATATACAGACGTCAATGTTGAGATGATGTTCCATTATATTTAAGTTGCTTTAGGAGAGGTTAGAAGTACCCTGAACAGAAGAGCATGCATGAGGAATCTGATGGGAGTGAATGAAGCAAGAGAGATATGTCAGGATCGTTGTAAATGGCGTTCCGTAGTATCTGCCTACCCATCCGGGAAAAAAGCGTGAGTCTATTTATGTATGTACATCTTTATATATATATATATTTCTTGTGTGCGTGTGTATGTCACTGAACTCCTCCTAAACGACGGGACCGATCTTGATGATTTTTTTGTGTGTGTTCAAGGGGACTTGAGAATGGTTTACATTCACAATTTAGTCCACTGGAAAATATTTTTTACTTAATTTTTAATTTGTAAGTAGTTGTGGATTTTGGAATGTTTCACATTGGAACCGACGGACTGCGCTGCTATCGCAGTATCAAATCTTATAATAATTATTTCGTCAAGGAGTACATCGAAACCTTACCTGAACAATAAAACATTAAAAAATAAAGATATCGAGTCGACAACATATATCCGCAAAATTTGGACTGTCGAGTATTTTGTTAAATTCTAATGGTTCTGACAGACAAATCACAGTCGCCATATTGGCCGATCTAGCGAAACGTCACAGATACCGGATAACACAGTCTTTACTAAGTAGTTTGTATGTGTAAATACTTTTTGCAGTTATATTTCTTAAACAGTTAAAACGACAACTATGGGAAGTATTCGCCCAATAAAGGAGATTTGTATCAAATATAAAAAAAAATTAAAATATCTATTATCTATCTATTTCGTGATTCAAGATGGCGGATGGGAAATCAAAGATGGTGGATGGGAAAAAATGTAAGAATCAATATGGGTATCGTCTCTGATGATTTAAGGGATGGTGAATCCAAACACAACATCTATTTCCTGATGAAAGATGGCGGATAGCAAATCAAAGATGGCGGACGGGCTTTTTTTAAAGTCGATATGGGTATGGTCTCCGATATTTAGGAATAGGGAATTCAATATTATATAAAAATCTATGTTTGTTTGTTCATCATTTATAGACTTTGAAATGATAAGAGATTAAGCGCTAAGTCAATGGTAACTTTGGAAAAGGGGCTTGGAAAAAAGGGAATTAAATAAAAACTCTTAAAAAGGCGATACGGAGTTCGCTAGGTCAGCTAGTATGTATGTATATTTCTTCGGTCTTTGCTTCCGGCAACTGGGATTATCCAAACAATCTATACTTCAAGTTAAAAACAGTACACTAGAAGGGAAAATGTTTCAATGACAAAAACGGGAAACCTACGTCATTTTTTTAACCAAAATGTATGTTCCTTAATTGTTACTTGAAATATTGTTATTAGTTTTATTGTTTGACTGCACTTTTGGAATGAACAATAAAATTGATATTTACATTTTTTGTTACTTAGGTTAGAAAGAACCGGCAACTGAGACCTTGCGTCACTCGCAGGAAACCTCGAAGGACTTTGATGTGTCGTTGCGAAGTTGGAATAATTAATTATTTAAAGTTTAAATTAGGCCTTGAATGTTCCTAGCTAACATAATTGGGTTATATAAATAAAATCTTGACTCAGCTCGCAAAAGGTATTAAGTAGAAAGCACTGCTAAGAATATTTTTAGTCATTCTGGCTAAAGGAATGTACGTACTTTTCAAATCCCGAAAGAATGACTACTTTCAAGTTAATCTATTATATACAAGTACTTTTTTTCTCTCTATATTTGTTACTATAGATTAGAGAGAATAGAGGCATTATACTACGTAATAAATTTGCCTCTGCAAATATATTATGTAGTATAATGCCGCCCCGTTTATAAGAAAGCGTTACATATTTGTAAACTGCAATATTTATTTTACGCTGTTTGATAACATGTCACGAACAGTGTTATTGTTTCATTGCACAAAGAAATACTGCGCCAGATATGTGATTTTTTTTTTATTCTATGATATAAGTAATAGGTAACTGAATAATATTAAAATTTGAAACAGTTTTTTTTTTGGATATATGATTAGGCGATCAGTCTCCCAAAAACTACGTCCCCCCTGTTTTAGCCACAGTAAATACAAAATATAGATAGGTACTGAGACTATTAATTTATACAACTTTGAGGTTTATTTAAGTTTAGGTACTTTTTCTATTAGAACTTTCTCGACGTAGAGGTTATCGTTTAATTCCTGTATAAATACTCCTCGAAATGAAATTTTACTAAATCTGTTTAATATACATTTTAACGAGTTTACAAACTCGTGGTACGAGGTGTACCGGTTAAGATCGTAGGCGAGTGTATGTATCCACAATTTGCTTCCATTATTGTATTCAAAATCACTTTGGTGGAAATGGAACTGGTTTTCATGTTTTCCCGTGTTTTGTATGTAAATGTAATCCTGTTGACTAAAGTTGGATGCCATCATATGAAAATAAGCGAAAATCCTGTTAAAACGTAGAGTAAGTTTGTTTTGAAATCTTAAATATTACGTTTATTTGTACTAACTATAGATGAATCCGCGGTTACAATCGCTTTATTTTGGAGTACTGCTCTGGACCGGCTCATAGCGCGATGTTATACAGGCTGTTGATATGCATTGCAAAATATTTAAATAACACAGTACAGACAGTATACGTATTGACCTAAAATTATTTTAAACAGTGTGCGATGATTTAAGACATTATTTTCATTAAATGTTACTTGGGTAGTAAATCAGAATAAATTGTTTACTGGTGCAGAACAAGAGTGCACGGTAGGTGCGTGTGCTTGTGTGTGTTAGGTATCTGCAATGCAAACTCGCGGCAATCAGCTGAACGGTGGAGGCGGTCAATTCACTGAACCGATTTTTGAAATGCATGCAATGCATTCATCAAAAACCAATCAGCAGTGGCCTACAGCAGAATACTACCAAACACCTACCAAATACACCAAAACATAAATGGCCTAATAAAAAAGTCAGATATGTTTACTGTATGCTTAGACGAGTTGAGTCGTAATGGCAAAAATGTCGATGTGCTTTGTATTTGCGAGCATAATATGATAGCTTCAGATATAAATATACTAAATATTTCTAATTTTAAATTAGCCACTTATTGTTCAAGAACTACCAAACATGGAGGTACTTGCATAATGGTAAGACCTGGCATTAAATACAAAGTTGTCGATCATTTAAAAAGTTATAATGTGCCTAATATTATTGAATGTTGTGGGATAGAGCTAACGGACCATAATATTATAATAATATGCATTTATAGAATTCCACAAAACCATGATGTAAGAAACAGATATGCAATTTTTTTTAACAACTTAGACAAAATTCTTAATTTACTCTCTTTTAATATTAGGAAAAAATGTATAGTCTGTTGTGATTTCAATATTGATATTATGAAGGATACTACATATTCACAGCAATTTAAACATTTTATAGCTGGATTTAACATGAAAATTGAAATAAATATGCCAACGCGTTTGAGCAGCGGCACATGTATTGACAATTTTCTGCACAATATACGAGGATGCAAAAGCGAAATATGTGAACTAGCAGTTTCAGACCACACTGCCCAATTATTACGGTGCCCGGTTTCTAAAACATGTAAATTTAATTATTGGTTCACTAAAAAGCCTGATTTATCTAACGAAAACTTAAATAAATTTATTAGCTGCATAAATAATCTAAGTTTTACTGAAGTATATGAAGAATCGAACGCAAATACAGCTTTTAATATATTTCATAATACTTTTTCACTATTTTATGATCTATGCTTTCCCAATATAAGAGTGAAAATACCCGCTAGAGGTAAAGTTGGAGATCCCACGGGGGGGATCTGCGAGGTAGGTACTCTACTGTTTTTAATTATGTTTTATCTCTTTACTTTCTTTTGAAATATCATTAAAAATGTATTTCATCTAGATTCTTTTTTTTTTATTGGTAATAGTAATACAAACAGTCAAAGGCTATCTACGCCCCCTATTAATGACCCCTTAGTAATAGCAAACCTTGCTATTACTAAGGGTCATTACGCCCTATATAGAATACGTTTTTTCAGAATTGATTCAACACTGGAGAACACGTACATTAGTAAGTACGTAAACCGTTAACGTCTCGTAGCTGTCACTCAATGTAATATCCAATACCGTTTGGGACTTCACCTACTTCGCAGCCTGAATATACGCATTAGCAACAGTAATCCCAAACGTATTTGATTAAACAGTTCCAATATAATATTGGACTAGAATTGTGACGGGAGGTCCCATAACGTCATAATTGTCATTTTATTTGTTCCTTCAGCTTTACAGGTATAACTCCAAAATATAAGATTTTCGTATTACACCCCCAGGGGTGGAATATCAAAAATCCTTCTTTAATGGGTGTCTTCTCTACACGTGAAACGCACTTTTCAAATCACATGTTTAAAGCTTTAGTAGTTTACACACTGCGATGTTTGTAACATATGGCAGTCAGGACATATATTTTACATGTACAATAATAATAAACGGTTTACTTAAAACGATTCGTCGGCACCCAATCGTATAGATGGTAAGCAATAAATCAACAATTTAGCGAGGCAATTTTCATAATTCACACAATATCAAGTTACCCGCGAGAATAAAGAAAAATCCAATTTCCTTAGCTTGCATTACGCGGAGGGATGAAAGAAGATTGGTTCAGCCGTCGTTCACACTGGAACTATTCAGATGATATCTAATGACTTATACTATGAAAGTAAATCTCGGTGAAATTGAAGGTATTATGGGTCATATAGGACATACCGCGGCAACGGTTATGACTACATTTATATTTTACGCTGGGTTATTTTCACCGGGGAGTTTTCCCAGTTTTGCTAAGAGAAATCATAAAGGCTAGAACTATAAAAGAATTTCTCCAGGCATTGAATAATATTAAATCCATTCAGTCCTGTTAAATAAATTCGGTGCTTTTCATTGAAGTAGATATTTTTAGTTTATTTATTAGTAGATGACTTGATGAATTCTATATTAATATGATGATTGTCAATCACACTAACCAGGCTTCAATTCTATACGATTTAGTCATTAAATTATTTCGCCAAATCATAAGCATTAGCAGTTTTCAGTTAAAAATGTACTTAAACTCCGAACGCAATCATTGGTACAATTACTGCTAAGTTATAAAGACAAAGTATCAAATGCATAGAAAAGTTTAAATCCAAAGATTTCATCAGTGTGAAGTTTTAACCTAATAAATATAACTGAAGTAATTCTAAGGACTAGTAACTACAGAGCAATAAGACTCGTCTTTGTTAGAACGAGGTTTAAAGAGAGAATTATTATTACACTAAGCAGTGTCTTGCCTTTGTATACCCTCGACAGTAGTTAGGTACATGAGCACCAATTACTTTTTAACGTACCATATTAAGCCACCGGCGCGTTTGCCGCTTGGGACAATTTAAAAGACTCACTAAATCTGTCAATAAATTTTCAAATAATACACATAAACGTGCCTCTACTCTACATTCATCGAATAAAAATGCATTGAGCTGAATCTGGATTTTATTCGAATGTGAAATCTAATGAAGTTGGAGAATTATCGAAGGACAGACGGTCTCATCAATAACTAAGTCAATTAATTTGAAAGCTCTTAAGTGTCGTTCAGGACTTAAAAAGGCTAATGTTAGCTGAGTTAGGCTCTTCGTTTTATTTTCATTTGGATTGTGTTGTTGAATAGTTTATCTTGGTTAAGTTGAATGAGAAGTTTAGGTAGTTACTATTTACTTTGCGAGATTGAGTTGTCACTGAGAGCTAAATGTAAATGTTGTTTTAGTTAGCATCAAGGATGTTCAGGATTTCTAAAGAGATACCGAACTATAGTTATAAATATTTATGTGGCTAAACAATTTTTAACGATTCCAGACTTGTTAGGCAAACCGGTACCACGAATTTTTGTATGAACGTTTCTTTACAAGATGTTGTCAAGATGTCTCATGAGAAATTATTTATTGTTTCTCATTATAGTGCTCTTATTGACATAACACTCCCACTTGGAACTACTTCTAATAAGCTTATGTTCTAAAGATATTTCATACATATACGGCGTCAGTATATTGTTCTAGTTAACCGATCTTAGCAAAGTTTGACTGTGATTAAGCCAAAAAAATGACAGGCAAGTTAATTAAAAAAATAATAATATCGGCAGAACTTTACGAGTTTGCAAAATTAAGCAATTACCAGTTACAAAACAGGTGGGAAACATCAATTTATTAAACATCTGGTCCCAAGTATGGTTACGTCCCTAGGAAGGTGTTTCGGATATGAGTGATTATTCCGCCCACGATAACAATGCTGTAATAAATTATGATTGATGAATGTCCCCGGGAACAGTGCGCGCACCTCTTTATAACAATATTTGTATTTGAGTACATAAGCCGTAATTACTTGAGATTAAACCAGCCCTACTACCTATTACTATGACCTCTTTTATTTGGCGTGCCTCTTTGTGTCAGATATCGTGGTTTTATTTTTATGACTGTGTTTGCCTGCAAGGCTCCATTTATTTATAAACGTTTTCAATAATATAGTAGGTTAATTAAGGCATTTTCTGCATTTGTCAAGCTAGTCAAAAGATTCGACTCTCAATCTAACAACTCCGCTCTGAGCATCAAACGACATTCAAGATATAACGTGCAAATCTCGTTATGATTTATGAAAAAAACTGTTCATTGCATGTAGTTCGTTTATTTGCCTTTCATTTGGTTTGGAGTGGTAAAGATTCACTTACTTGCTCTTCGTTTCTCCTTTTCTTTATGATAGGCTCACCAACGCATATTTTATTTCACTATATCTTAAGTATATAAGTCAAGGTATGATAATATCATTAATAAATTAAAACTAAGTACGTTTTAAGAAAACCTACTTCAAAAGCTCATCAAAATAAGTACCTATAAACGAAAAAGGAAAAAATAACCCATGGACAAGTTAGGGCCTAACCTTCGATAGCTCTTAAGTATAGCCCTAAGCTTGCACGTACCTAAACCTAGAGTTATCCTAATTTAAGCCTACTGGTTCCTATATCTAGCCTAACCTACCAACGATAAACCTATGCCTATTTTAGATCTAATCTAACACCTATCCTACGTATTATGTCGTAAACCTAGGTGTCCTATGAACTATTCCTACAACCTATCTAATTTATACAAAGGCGTCGTTGTTGTGGTCCCTAAACCCTAATGTCCCTATCCCCCTAGCCCTAATATATCGTATTTTATAAATACTTATATATAATAGTCCAGGATATCTGCCACCGGGAGACCTAAGGCGACAGATGGAATTGGGTAGGATTTAGGGGTGGTGGAAATGGTTTTCTCACTGCCGGTCGAGCAGACTCACAAGACCGATCAGGGTGACGGCTAAAGGTGTCTTGGCCGCAGTGAGAGGTTTGGGAAGGGTAATGAGTCAAAGTCAGGAGTGAACAATGACTGCTTTATTTCTTAAAACTATAATCTTATATACTAAACTTATTCTATGTACACTTATACGCGTATTTAGTTGTGTGCCGTCGGTGTATTGTGCCGATGCAGCATGTCTGAGCCGACCGCCGTACGTGATAAATTACATGATCTTAAAATATCACGCATCTTCCTCGGTGATAAGTTGGATGTGTGTTGGAATGCCAAGAATGTCATGTTCATGTTTGAACATTCTGGCGTCTCTCCGGGATAGGCTTCAAGAAGGTCATGTTCCGGCGTGAACATTCTAGCGTCTCTCCGGGGCAGGCTCTAGAAAGTTCTTATGTTCAGGCGTGAACATTCTGGCGGGTGTCTGGCGTAGGCTTCAGCTCAACTTCATCTGCATCGGTAGTTGGTTGTTCACTGGTGAGTTGTTTTCTTGACGGCTTCGGTTGGCTGGCTGTAGGCCACGTGCGATGCAACCCTGGCAGCGACAGTTGACCTCGTTGCATGCTGTAGAGTCTTAAGGCGATCGTTGCGGGGGAAATGTTAAGAACTTAATCGGTAGGTACATATGTATTCAAAAAAAAATATATATATATTTAGACAACACGCAATTGTAATCATTTTTTGTTATACAATTGCATGTTCTTCACCCCTCCAGAAATTATATTCCTTCCCTTATCTAACAGTAGTATTAGTTGTAGTAGTAGCAATTGTAAAAGTAGTTTCTCTCAACTTGGCTACCGTCGCAGTAACCAAGTCCTCCTATTCCTTTGTTTTAGTAGTAGTTTCCCTCAACTTGGTACCATCGCAGTAACCAAGTCCTCCTATTCCCTTGTTGTAGCAGTAGTTTCCCTCAACTTGGTACCGTCGCAGTATCCAAGTCCTCCTATTCCCTTGTTGTAGTAGTAGTTTCCCTCAACTTGGTACCGTCGCAGTATCCAAGTCCTCCTATTCCCTTGTTGTAGTAGTAGTTTCCCTCAACTTGGTACCGTCGCAGTATCCAAGTCCACCTATTCCCTTGTTGTAGTAGTAGTTTCCCTCAACTTAGTACCGTCGCAGTATCCAAGTCCTCCTATTCCCTTGTAGTAGTAGTAGTTTCCCTCAACTTGGCTACCGTCGCAATAACCAAGTCCTCCTATTCCCTTGTTGTAGTAGTAGTTTCCCTCAACTTGGTACCGTCGCAGTAACCAAGTCCTCCTATTCCCTTGTTGTAGTAGTATCCTTCAACTTGGCTACCGTCGCAGTAACCAAGTCCACCTATTCCCTATCTCCCTAGTGCTACCCTACCCCCGTTAGGTATATTGTACAGCGAGGCCGTGTACACTGTGGTCACACAGACTGTCGCGTATACAACCCTAATCCCTAGTTCCCTAGCAGTCCCTGGGATCCCTTGGCCGGGATATCTGTCGCCGGGAGACCTGCGGCAGACGGAAAGTGGGTAGGATTAAGGTGTAGAGGAGTGGGTTATCTCACTGCCGGTCGAGCAGACTCACAAGACCGATCATGGTGACGGCTAAGGGTGTCTTGGCCGCAGTGAGAGGTGTGGGGTAGGGTATGAGTCCAAGCCGGGAGTGAACTTGTGACTGCTTTATTTCTTAAAACTATAATCTTATATACTAAACTTATTCTATGTACACATATACGCGTATTTAGTTGTGTGCCGTCGGTGTATTGTGCCGATGCAGCATGTCTGAGCCGACCGCCGTACGTGATAAATTACATGATCTTAAAATATCACGCATCTTCCTCGGTGATAAGTTGGATGTGTGTTGGAATGCCAAGAATGTCATGTTCATGTTTGAACAACCCAAAATAGATTTAAGATTCTTCGATAGCATTATTTTTTATCGTCCTTCGCCCTGGCTTACCAATGAAAAAAGGATTTTTATTCAAAGGGAAGCAGCAGCGAAATCGAAATTTAAGTCAAAACCAACTGAGTCTAATAAAGAAAAATATATTCAAGCTCGAAATAACTGCAATAGGGTGTGTAGGGATGCACAACGCCAGCATATTCACAACTCCGTACAAAACGGTGATCCATTGAAGGTATGGAAATTTCTTAAATCACTTGGGGTTGGAAAGCAACGGCGAAATACTGCTCCTAATACAATTGATATTAACATGCTTAACCAGCACTTCTCTGCTTCGTCTGATTATGATAGGACAACAAAAATAAAAACACCCTTAATTATCTTTCATCGCTTCCAACTCCTAATTATAGTCCATTTGTCTTTAGTCAATTTACTGAATGTGGTGTTAAGAAGAGTATCTTATCCATAACATCCAACGCAGTTGGCAGTGATGGTATCACCCGTAATATGATCCTTCCAATCCTTAAAGAAATCCTACCTATCATTTCCCACATCCTTAATTTCTCCATATCCAGTGGCATTTTCCCAACTGCTTGGAAAAATGCTCAAGTCATCCCTTTACCTAAGAAACCTCATCCTTAATCATTTTCAGAATATCGTCCCATATCCATATTACCTTTCCTTTCCAAAGTTCTTGAACGTCTTATCCACAACCAACTCCACACATTCCTTTCTAAAAATAATATCCTTAATCCCTTCCAATCCGGCTTCCGTCCTGGTCATAGTACCACTACCACCCTTGTCAAAATTACAGGTGATATCAGATCGGGCATGGAAGATGGCAAACTCACGGTGCTCTGTTTATTAGACTTCAGTAATGCTTTCAACACCGTAGACTTTGATGTTCTCCTTGCCCGATTAAGCTCTCTTAACATATCTCCATCGGTGATCGACTGGTTTCATAGCTACCTGTTTAGTCGCCGACAACGAATCCGGCTAGAAGACACCTATTCTACTTGGTGTGACAACTCTGCGGCGTACCACAGGGCGGCGTTCTATCTCCTTTGCTCTTCTCAATTTTTATAAATAATATCTCCAATCATATTTCTTCTTCCTACCACCTATATGCAGATGATATGCAGATTAATTGTCAAATCAAGCCTGAAAGCCTGTTTCAAGGTATAACAATAATAAATAATGATCTAGATTTAATTTGTGACTGGACAAAAAGGTTTGGACTCAGGGTTAATCCTACGAAGACTCAGGTTATTTTGGTTGGTAGTTCCAGACTAATCTCTAAGATCGACTGGTCAATAGTTCCCCTTGTATCTTTTGATGGTATTCCGATTCCTTTCAGTGACAAAGTAAAGAACTTGGGGATATACATTGACCAAACACTCTCTTGGAGCTTTCAACTGCATAGTACTAGTCGGAAACTCTTTGCAGCTGCCACATCGCTAAGAAGATTGCGAAATTTTCTTTCAATCGCCACTAAAGTTGCGCTTGTGCAGTCTATCCTTCTTCCTATTCTTGACTATGCCGATGCCAGCTATCCAGATCTTAATGAGGACCAACTAGACAAGCTTGAGCGACTCCAAAACTTTTGTATACGGTTCATATTTGGTTTACGCAAATATGACCACGTTTCCGAATTTTGAAACAAGCTTAAATGGCTACCCATCCGCCTTCGCCGGAATACTCATATTCTCTGTCTCTTGTATAATATTCTGTTTAATTCTTCATATCCCTTATATCTCAAGAATAGATTTGTCTATCTGCATGACACACATTCTTAGTGCTTGAGATCATCGGAAAATCTTAAGTTAATACTGTCTTAGCTGTCAGATTGTGGAACGCACTACCGGAAACGATAAGACGTTCAAAATCATTGCCAATATTTAAAAATCTTGTAAAGAAACATTACTTGTCACTATAATAAGTAACATTCCAGTGATATCTTCTATATTATAGTACATATATATATATATATATATATATATATATATATATGTGTGTGTATGTATATGGATTATGGCAGAGGTGTACACCCACATTTCGCCATGACTTTTTAGGTCCCACGTATTGCCGTACCGGGCACATAACCAGACTCCGAACTGCTACTGAGAATTTCCTAACGGGAAAACCCAATAACACTTTGCCCGACCCGGGAATCGAACTCGAGACCTCCCACTCCCACGCGCACATTTATGCCGCAAGACCAACGAGGCAGTCATGGCGAAATGTGGGTGTACACCTCTGCCTACCGCTTCGGGGATACAGGCGTGAGTCTATAAATAAAAAATAAAATAAAATGGATTATGGATGTATATGTTTTTTTATCGGTTTAGATAAGCTTAGTTTAGTTTTAAGTATACAGTTATTATGACACTTTATAGTGCACCCGCATACTACCTGTCCTAATATTTAATTCTG
This sequence comes from Euclidia mi, assembly GCA_944739405.2. Classification (NCBI taxonomy): domain Eukaryota; kingdom Metazoa; phylum Arthropoda; class Insecta; order Lepidoptera; family Erebidae; genus Euclidia; species Euclidia mi. The sequence goes on from OX123190.2 coordinate 47,969,766, forward strand.
TCCGTACACGGTTGTCTGGCAGAAATCGCATTATGCGATAAGACCGCCCTTGTAACACTAGTTTATAAGAAATTCTCTGTAATTCACTCTTGTTATTGCCTGGTGTACAATAAATAATTAATTATTATTATTATTCGTATATGCTTCCTACCGATAGGCTTTAAGTTGGTTGCATGCCACCCAGACTCAATCGTGTCTTCGTGCTGTTGCTACATACACTGCAATATAATAAGACAAACTGTAAACATGATTTTCAAATATGCAAGTACAACTCATACCTACATATCAATTCTCAGACACGTATTTAACCCCGGGGATAGCAAACGTCCATAGAGATAGTTGCTAATAATCAAAGTCGTATATTGAAAGTAAACAATAAAGTGAAACCCTGAACGAACCCTGGACATTTCAGTTTCAACAAACAACATTAGTCATCTGTCACACCGCACCCCTTCCGACAAAGACAAACATTTTATGGACACTGCAAACTGAAAATATTAGTTGTCGGGCACATACGGATAGGTGCGGAAATATTTATAAACAAAACGTATTACGGTTTAAATATGTTTGGATTGCGGGTGAAACGTATGAAATGGAAAGGGTCTTAATTTACGTGTTATGAGATTTATAATTAAATTCAATGTGGAAGTTTGTAAACAACGTGGCATGGTATTGTGTGATCATATAGGGTCGTAACGGATCCCCGGTATATTCTCATCAGTCAAACTGAAAAATGGGATGATTGTTTTTTATTTGTTGAACGATATTGGTCTGTACGAAAATATGAAACGTTCTTTACGCTTTCATTAATTTACATAATATGTATTTGTTCATATTTTAAATCTTATTGGGGCCGTTGAATGTTCACGTGGTAATTTTCTATCTTTACATATGTATAGCAAAGAAGTCCCCGCCGCATCCTGTCTGTCTGTAAAGCTCCGGCTTTATAGACAGACAATTCAAAAACTGCCCAAAGGATTTTTGTACAGTTTTCACCATTATATAGTGTGAATTCTGAGGAAGTGTTCGGTGTGTAATTTGCAGGGTTGGAGTCGTCGTTCTAGTAATAAATGGAGGAAGAGAAATATGCCAGACCAGCTGTTGCCCGCATTTTCATAGTGCTTGCTTAATCTTCAGTGGATATTAAATAAAAAATCAAACCTATGAGTAGAATATTAGAATATGCTCCATTAGAATATATTTACGTCAAACCTAGAAGGAACTCACTGTTCAAATTGTATGTCTCTAGCTTCAGTAGTTTCGGTTCTGCGATAGTATGTCAGTCAGGACCCATTTTAGGCCCCCTATTAAGTGGGACCTACAATTCATAAGACGAAATTTGGGTGTAGTAATATTACACCTCTACTTACTCCTGCGATATAGGAGAGGCTATAAAAATAAAAATAGTGGAAAATGCGTAATACTAAAACGGGAAAAATTATCTTCTACGGCCATTTATAATTTTATTCAATAAACTTTGATAGTGTCGTGTTTCTCCCAGACGTGCTTTACTGATCACGGGCTTCTTGTGTTCTTAATAAAGTATTCACATTGACGCTTTACGTAATAACTTAAAGTAGAAAATGTACATACATTTAGTTGGAAAAGGCTCATAATCGTTTTAACGTTAAACTAGGTAACCTTTTTTTCTAAGCTTGTCAAGTATCTCTAAATGGCGCGATCGATTAGATTTCTTTTGATAGTTTTATGACTTAAAAACAGAAAATGGCTATTAAAGTCTTAAAGCTTCAATTCAAGCCATAATTACTATCGGTGGAAATATTGCCATCGCTTATTTATTATAAATTTTGCGATTACCCGTAGCAAACGATATAGCATATTAAATAAGCAATGTCATTGTATGGTAATCTCCCATGTAGTTTAACTTTTGTGAATTATATAATCTTTATAATTGTATTATTAAGTCAGCAATATAATTGGTAAACCCTAGGCTTGAAAATTTTAAGCTTTATTCGATTATGTTAAATGATGAGGAAGACTTCCACGAACAATCAGGCGTTTTATACACCATGGCGGTCCATGCACTTAATTATAACTTATAAACTAGTTTAACCATCGTACACGCCACTTTGTAGTACTGTAAAATATTGATTTTGTCGTAAATGCTTAATTGAAAATAACATCTTTACGCCTTTATTTTACAAAAAAATAATGCGATACGTAGCTTCTATATTATCATGAGGTGTGTACATACTTTTCGGGAAAATACTGTACTTACTGATTAATAATATACGGTATTTATTAATATTTTTCCTTTTTCCGTTTACAGCATCTCTGTATTTTTGTATTCTCTTATTCTAGTGTACCTACAATTGAATGTCTGCAACATAAGTGGCGTTATTCGCACAAATCGGATATGCAAACATTCTGACGCGAAGGAAATAACCTTAAGCTCTGTGCAAATCGAACGCACGCAACCTTTGGCGTTACCAGTCGAACAATTAGTATCTATAGACAAACAACATGAAAATTGTTTAAGTGTAGAACATGACAGTCTGTCGAACTTACGTCAGCGCGCTATTGAGACATCAAAGGATCGATAGCAAAGAACAATGGCAGAATTTGGTCTGGGTTTGTTGTGGCGACCTTAAACTTCATATGAACAAAACAAATTGTGTTTTTTTTCTACGATTTTTAATATTTTCACTTTGTCTCGTTAAAGCTGGAGTATGTTATGATGATAAAAAGCATTCCAATTGATTACGAATACTTTATTATTTGATGGTTGCCATAAACAATGGTGTGACAGGAATAGACGTGAGTGCTATATCCGTATCGATTATTCAATAAGTAATCGATACGATCGACCTTTATAGAGTTAGTTTGGTTTAAAATGCAGTTATTTAATATTTAATCAACATTATATCAATAAGTTAATATTTTTGAAGCAAAACAACGTTCATATCAAATAAAAACCTCACAGCATCGTTTTAAAGTTGTATCGATTTCACATAAAATCGATTTAAAATGTGCAGCTCTGCTTTTGTCTTTGGCTGTGACAGTTAGATGCTACAAAATACTTCCGTGTTTTGATGTCAATCTGAGATATGTCATTTGATAATTGAAACGTACCTACCTACATTGTTTAACTTTCAAACTATAACTTTCCTTTTACCTACATTGTTCATTATTAACTAAAAATTCAAACACCGATATCTTCTTTTTCCACCTTTCCTGAGTGAAAATAGAATCATTTATAGACTCTGTTACTTACGCCAAATTTTTTGATATATTTTTTATTACTGTTCGCTTCAATTTAATTTCAGACATTTTGATGTATGGAGATCTGCCATTGTCCTTTGGGCTCTAACGTAACCTACCCTTATATTACATATGCCAATACGTCATTAGCGTAGCCTTGTTTTGCGGTGCTGATGTTTACAATTTTGCATAAAACTTTACTGATAAGTTTATGCTATAGGTATAATTGCTTAGGAAAATGCATTACTTTTAAAACTTTATGCTAAATCTTGCTAATACTGAAAAACATCTGTTATAACGTGGCGTGCTAAACGCCTTACAAGTGTTGAAATTCTTGGCTCATCAACTATTTTAACTTGCTTTTAAGTATATGCAATATTTCACAAAAATTGGTATTCCTAACAAAACTTATCGTGTTAAACGGCGTTTAAAAAATTTAAGCAAAGAAAGTTTCCCAAAGCCATTATGAAAAGCAGGAGCTAACCTCAATACTTAGAAAGTATTTCATTGTAAAGGTTCGCACAGACTAGAAGGACTTGAGACATGGGTAATCTTAATATATAAAATCCTTGCGTTACTGACTGACTGACAGACATGCTACAGCCGAAACTATTGGGCGCAGGAAGCTGAAATTTGGCATGTATGTTCCTTGGGGACCGTAAGAATGCACTAAGAAAAGATTTCCCGAAATTCCCACGGGATCGGCCAAAACGGGTAAATTAAAAAAAAATGCCGGCGTAGCTGCTGGCGACCTCTAGTTAGGTATATGACAGGTGGAAAGAAATGATTTTAAACAAAATCATGTGAAAATAATGTATAGTTAATAGTTTCAAAATTTAATTAAAATCAGCACGATATGTATATAAATTACGCAGTCGCCTTGAAAGCGATTATACCAAAAGGATATCAATGTACTTATACTAACGATTTTTTTGAACGAACGATTTTTCATAGAGTAACTTTAAATACTAGTATGATTCTGAGTTGGACAAGATCTCCAAATCAGACAAGTATTTACAGAATCCTCTACTCTGTTAACAAATTTTCTACTAAAAAAAGTAATCGCCGTTTACATCACGCTAGGAACAATACAAAGTAGACGAGGTTTATGTAATGAGATAAAGAAGTTAACGGGCTTACGCGTATAGTGTGCACGTAGCTTAATGCGTACTTCTAAAACTTTCAGGCATAAAGATGTTGTATGCCGTTAACTGCTTCGCTTGCTTTAAAAACTTCGCCCAAATGTGGTCCGAACAACGATATTGTTTCAAAATATAATGTTGCTCTTGCCTAAAAATTGTGTGACTTATATTGGTACCCAAAGTTTTATTTGTTTGCGCTACATTCTTCTATATTTTTCTGTTGCTAAGTTTAGTTTTATATTTATTGTATTTATTTTTATTTATAGACTGACGCCTTTATCCCCGAAGGGGTAGGCAGAGGTGTGTTATTTTTATAAGCCTTGTATATCACTGCTGCTGTGTATGTAGATCATAAAAAGAAACTGCTTCATTGCATAAATATTTAAACTGCGCTTTAATTACGTGCCATTATTTATTTGTGAAAATATTTAACCCCGTGCGAAACATTTTCGTCTGCTCTTACTAGATTTGACATAAAATTTAGTGCCATCTGAACTGCCAACTGCCACTCATAAATGGGCTTAACCCATAACCGATCTGATTAGATAATGCCAATATTACACATTCATAAGTCTTTACCGATTTTATAGCACCTTATTTTTACTTTAAAAGAATCGCTATATATAGACCGTCACATCCATAGATAATGTAATCTTTATTTAATGGTCACGTCACCATATCGTATCAGCTAAAATCAGAAATATGTCTACTCTTCGTATTATGACTAAGGAAAAAACAATTTCTCATAAGTGCTTTTCAGATCATTCATTCATAACACATTAGGCTTTTTCTGTGTCTCATAATTGTGACCACATGTTCCTGTTGGACGATAAATACGTTTTAATCGCCGACGCAATTTGGCCGCTTACACGAAGCCTAGACCAACTTCGAACAAACTTCCGCAACGTTTTCACTTGCTCAGATTTATAAAAAAGAAATACCTAATTGAAATTGTGTTGCGGCAAGACGACTAAGTTATAGCGCCGCGAGCTGCAATACGGAGTTTTATTATCTTAATAAAAAGAAGTTGAGAATTTAAGGCAGGTGTGTCACTGAGCAAACTATTTGCTCGTAGACTATAACCAAACGCTAACATTGTACGTCTAAAATATGTTCAGTAGTGTTAATAAAGACTTCTTCTGCATTGTGAATACTATGTGTGAGGTAACTATTCAAAAAAGGGACACATAGCACACGTAAACTCAAACCAACATTTGTGGATGGCACAATTTTTTTGTAAAATGGCAAATACTCGGTGCAGTGGTTTTTCAATGCTTATTATGCTCCTAAGTATTTTAATTTATATTTTTAATATAAATAAATTTTATAATATAAATTAAATATATTTTAATGTAATATCTATAACTTTCCAAATGTTCAGAAATATATATTTTTACGAAAATAAACATATTTGATTTTGTGTTTGAGTGGTCGAATTTTCCGGAAGAATTTTCATTAATTTTCCTATCTCTTTATGTTTTTTTTACACGTAAATTCATGTTTAGTTATTCTGTAAATGCGTTTCAATAATGGAGTACCATGTATGTACGACAATGATAGAGTACAAACATGGTACTCTATAATATTATTGACTTGAACTTTTAATCATGGGCTATAAATAATTTACTGAAAATAGCTAAGATATCCTAAAATATTAAGAAATTGACCACAAACGAATATTATTACAGACAACTAGCTAGTACTACTGCATCGCATTAAAATTTCTAAGCATGGAGATTTTATGTTGTGTAAGAATAAAACACGTCAGAATGAACTTAACAAAATCCATTAAAAAGTTACGGTATAATAACATTTGGGGTTGCCGCTATTTATTTTTATTAGGCGTAAGGAATCAACGCCCCAATAGAACACGTAAAATCCTTCAGATATTTGTGAAGCCTCATTACTCATGACTCGAAGTGCGAGGATATTAGAACTCGTATGTCAATAGCTAAAACAATTTTTAACAACAAAAAACATCTTCTGAAATCAAAAATAGCAAGACATATAAGAAAACAATTCAGCAAGACCGGGAAAGACTGAAGGCGTTCGAAATGTGGTGTTGGAGGCGGATGGAAATAATCAGCTGGACTGAAAAGAAGACCAACGCAGAAGTATTGAGCCTAGTCCTAGAACAACGAAAAATTTTAGCGACAATAGAAAAAAGAATAGGAAAGATGATTGGCCACCTTATACGACATGATGACTTTATCAAAAACATACTGGAAGGTAAAATAGAAGGAAAGAGAGAAAGAGCTCGACCCATATGTATGCCCATACACGAATCAAATTAGGTACTGGCCGAATATAGAAATATATGGCGTAAACTCCACCGACAAGAGCAAAGCTCTTAAATTGAAGAGAGAAGAGAAGAGTAAGGAATCTTCTATGCGACTAATAGTTTGCCATCTGCAATTCTGCACCCGCTTTTCTGAGATGCCGGCTGCAGGATGAGCATTGCGATCCCATAAAATTGCATTGAACTTTAAACTAGCGTCTTTTTGACACCTAAAAAATATTTTTTATCCTCTGATAAAAGCCCGTTAATCCCAAGAATGTAACATTTCAATGGATTAACGCAAAATGTTGGCGTTCCAGGCGTGTGACATGTCCCCCTCGTGGGATATCCACCTTGTCGTGGTGGGGGACTCAGTAACCGTGGGTTTCAGGTACACCCACGGTGAAGCTAAGCGGGATCCCGGGAGGGGCCGCTCCACGTGGGCTTGGGTGAGGCCTGCGTAGGATGCGTCCCAAGGTGCGGGTGCTGGGGACGGTTCTGTCTGTTAGTCGCAGTCAGGTGCGGTCGTGGGAGGAGAGGCGTGTCGGTGTTGCGTTGCCGCGCGCCTTTTCTCCCGCGACCAAATGGGGGCGCACCATCGTTGCGTCGCGGTGGGGCCGCAGAGGAAGAAGAGATGTATCTCATCTTCCTCTGCCGCTGGGTGTTTTGGCGGTGGAGCCTACCACCTTCATCCGCCACCAAGGGGGTTTTGTTCGGGGCCCGCCTGACCATCTGGCGGGCCAATACCCGTCGGGGGGTTGCGAGAAATGCTTCGGTGATACCCGACCCTCCGACACATGGGTACATGAGGAACACGGGTTGGTTTTTAGTAAGTAAGAGTCTGACAGTCCCCTTCGGCCTTCCCCCAGGGCGGAGGGACTCCATGAGGATTTTCCAACCCGACACCAAAAAAAAAGGCGTGTGATATGTTCCAGTACCACAAGACACTGTTGACAGCGCATATATCGATAAAAAATCGATCAATTGACATATTACATAACAATGACACATATATATGTACCGGTGTGCTCATTGGATTTGACATTATTTGTTTTTGACAGAACTGTCGCTAAGTCACTTAGTGGAAATTCTATGTTTACAAAAAGTCTATGTTCTCGTGGCACGGACTATACATATCAAATTCAAAGTAATAATATAATATAATACTACTTACGAATTCTAAAGACGGTGCAGCTGAAAGTGAAATTACGATTGAATATATACACATCTCATAGTGACGTAAGTACCAACGCTCGAAGTCTTGTAATAACTAGACAAGACTATTTATTTGTATCGGACAACTTTCATTAACACAACTTACAAAAATCACAAAGAGGTTGTAGAACTATCAGAGTTCCCTGAAATGTGAAAGTACGCCAGCCTAAATTAGACTCTAATAACATTTATGACACCAACATGCTCAGCTATGATATACTTGTTTAGTCACATGACACATCACAAACGTGTTGGACAAAAGAGACAAGCTAACAGATTGTTTACACGAAACGGAGCTGACTCTACGCTACGCACTGTCAGCCTAATAAAAATCTGTCGGCGGTCTGTGCTGTCTCGGTGTTTTCCTCGTGTCTCTCTGGTTTAAGTTTGGTAATTAAAAGTTGTGGTTCGTTAGCACTGGCGGTTAACACTTGTTCTGTACACTTTATACAGAATGATGTGTACCGGTATACAGCGTAGCGAGCCAATTTGGTTGCGTATGGTCTGTTGCTCCGACTGATGTGTTTACACGTTGATGACATCATTTTTCTCTCGGATTTATTTGTAAAATGTGTAAAATAATAATTTCTTTTCCGAAAATAAATGGTGGTAAGTTTGTTAATTTACTTTGAAATGCTTATTTAATAAGCTACATCTAGATGTCATATCTACGTGCCGTTTTTCATTATTAATCACATTTTATAATGCCTTCGTATTTTTATAATTGGTTAATCTGGTTCAACCATAATACAAAAAGGTTCAACAAAGCTAAATTAGTCGAATTAGGCCATCGTCGAACATAGGTACCATGCTGGACGATACGACCTTCCGCATGGCCTCTTGCCTACGTTTAGGCGCACCATGTGTTACTCCACATTGCTGTCACTGTGGAGAGGCTGTCGACAGCCTTGGTCACCATGGCCCGCAGCAGGAGCGCAGGACGTATTTCTCGACACGGGAACCTTAATGACATTCTCCGTCAGGCTCTTATCACCGCTGGCGTTCCAGCCCATCTTGAACCTCAGGGCCTGGTACGCGACGATGGCAAAAGACCAGACGGTATGTCTTTATTGCCATGGAAGGTGGGTAGGCCTTTGGTATGGGACGCAACGTCGATACCCTCGCGCCATCACATACATGTTCCTAGCACAGCCGGTTGTGCGGGCGCTGCTGCTGCTACAGCGGAGATCCTCAAACGGCGCAAATACGTAAGCCTAGTTGGGGATTACGTATTTTAGCCGTTTGGGGTCGAAACGTTGGGGCCATGGGATCCAAGTGCAAGATCTCTTTTTAGAGACCTCGCAAAGAGACTGGTCGACGCCTCGCGTGACTAGAAGGCTGGGTTGTATTTGTCCCAGAAGTTAAGTATCGCCATACAATGTGGCAATGCTACCAGCGTTCTGGGTATGCTTACAGTGCGATGATTCCAGACGGCGATGTGGATAAATTTCGTGATGCCCTCTATGATATTCTAAATTATTTTCTTTTCGCTCTGTATATGTTTATTTTTATGTTCTGTATATATTTTTTTGTATAAAATTTTAACACTTAGTTACGTTTCAATGTGATACTAACTTAGTACAATTATATCAGCATGTACAAACTTCCAAGCCGCTGGACACACGTCTCTTCTCATTGTTTGAAGGCTCTCTGACAAATTACGTGCTGGCAGACATCTCATATGTTCTGAGAATTATGGAGAACTCTCAAACACGCATTTTTTCTCACGATATTTGCCTTTAAAATTCAGCAAGATATATTTAACAATTCATTTAGTCCCATCAGCTTAAACTATATTTATTCGACTCAAAACTTACCTACCTACTAGTACTTTATAAGAGTAGTACCTATTACTTAGCAGATCGGAAACATTTTTACGTCACCTAACTGCTTCTGGGTTATAACTATAGGTGACCTTCAAGTGTGACTTAAAATAGTTGAATACCTTTTTTACGAGTTGGAAAATCCCTTCGGATCACCGGCTCTAGGGTTGCCTACCTTGCCTGCCTTGGTTACCACTGAAAATGGCCTTGACTGCCAGACGCCCTACGGGAGAAAGGCTGGGTACAGGAGCTGTCCAGTCTTCCTATTCCAATAAGTTAACAATAAAAATATAACATTATCGTTACGTTCGTTATTGTTACATATTAAAATATTATTATTTATCATTGAGTGTAGGAGATTAGATTCAAATAGTGCAATATGCCACACCAATCGGTAAACATTTTTTTGTATATTAGTTTGCATAAGCACACTAGTAGCTAACCACATTATTCTACAAAAATAATACAATCCACATACGTTCCCTAAATACACAGAAAGCCAATACCAACATAGATCTCTAAGCGTTCTCATATAAGTAGACGTAGGCAGATGGCACTCGGCTCCATGCTAAAATATTCAACAGTACGAGATAGTTCCCCGTCAGTCAACGACTATCTTATCATGCAAAGCGCGCCCTCCCAGATGGATAAAGTACTGCCAAGGAAAAAGATAAATGGATCTGAATTAAGTTTTGCGGCTTTAGAGGTTAAGGCAAAGTTAAGGTATCATTATAAGATTGTAGCAATTACAACAATTGCTTGTTGTAAAAGTTAAATTGGCTTAGTTTGAATCAATTAAATATATTAAATTCACAGAAACATGATAAGCTGTGATGTATGGGAGACCGGGTATGATTGTCACACGGGTTGGTTGTCACAGAGGTCATAATAGAATATCGAGTGGTCGAATAAGTCCATTAAACGGCATGTCGGAGTACGCTGACATGAGGTACAATGGATGTGCTACTCCCTCGCTTCTACTACGCCGTTTAATTGTCTGTTATGGCCTCTGTGACAACTAACCAATGTAACAACCAAACCCGGTCTCCCCTACATATTTATTTTGTCTCGTGTGGATTGCCACAATTACAATAAAATATTAAGCGTATTTTTAAAGCGACCCAATCACAATAATATGATTTAGAGATGGAATGATATCCAATCATTGCACATTATTGCCTTATTTTTTAAATATATAGATCAACGCTACAGTATTTGCTTGAAATACTCCTACACTGCAGTCTGCTCGTGAACTTAGCTGATTTAGGCTATTTGAAACGACAAGGATAAAATATTTTACTAATATTAGCTTTGTCCGAATTTTTAAAATGTTAGTATCAATGTTTATTGTCTGCCCTTTCTCGAATCCTTCCTCAAAGTCTCCCATGCCATAAAATAAACCCACTGATTATTCATGGTTCCAGCTTCAGTAGTTTAGGTTCTGCCAAAAGAAGATATCTCGTTATACATATAAAATATATCTATAACGATAGCCCAGTGGTGTACGTAACGGACTGCCGAGACGATGGTCTCGGGTTCGATCCCCAGGTACCCCGAGCACACACCTCTGACTTTTCGAAGTTATGTGTGCATTATAAAGTAATTATCGCTCGCTTAATGGTGTGCCCGGTAGATGGCAATAGGCTCGCCCCGTATTACATTGGGACCGAAACATAACTGGCGAAGTGTGAGTGTGTAATGTATTACACACCTCTGCCTACCCCTTCGGGGATAAAAGGCGTGAAGTTAATCTATACCATTAGATTAGACCTGACAATAAATATCGAATAGTGTTACAATTTCTGAAAGTTGAAGTGGACTAGCGTGGCAATTTACTTATGGTACAGTACTAACTACGGAGAGAGTAAGTGCGCTAGTCGATTTGATACGTTCATTCACTGGCTAAGTTGTCGAAAGTCTTATTTGTGTCTTGAAATTCTCTGTATAATATAACAGCAAAGCCTTCAACTGTGCGTAGTTTAGCAAAAGTTTAAATCCATCTTGAAACCTAAAAAGAAGCTGAATAAGCTGCGAAACATGTTGAGTTAAGTCGAATATAATAAATTATATTCTAGGGAGTTGGTCATGTTTAACGTTTACTCAACGGAAAAAGTTTCAAGATAGATTTTGTATTACAGACTATCGACGCCAGCGGCTTCGCACACACATATTTTCGAATCTCCCGTTTTGCCCGATCCCGTGGGAATTTCGGGAAATCCCGTCTTAGTGCACCCCTACGGTCCCCAAGGAACCTACATGCTAAATTTCAGCTTCTTGCGCCAAATAGTTTCGGCTGTAGCTTGTCTGTCAGTCAGTCAGTAACGCAAGGATTTTATATATACAGATTCTAGTGACAGAGGATTCGACGGTCTATCTTGGTCTATCGTGTGGCTGACTATGCCAGACGTACCATATCAGAGGTTTAACATTACGTCAACATTGTGTGAAGAGTATGCATTTCTTCGAAAGGACACCCTATAGCCGCAAGGAATATGTTAGTAGTAATTTCGTGAGACAAATCACACATAGCCTTTTTAGCAGACTCGACAGCATTGTAACAATATAAATGATAAATATACTCATTTATTATCGACCTCTAATTTCTAGACCAACATTTTTGTCAAATAAATAATAAAAGCTTAATGGGCTTAAGATGATTGAACGTGCACGATTCCTTCAAAGCATCTTGGCGTGACTGTATTTCAGGAATGTCAGTACTGCAACAGTTTGACCGGCAAGTGAGAGCATTGTAAGCCTAATCTCTCTTCTTTTTACCATTGGCACCATCATGCTTCAGTATTCTCTACAGTCAACCGTTATTTGCCACTTAGGAGGGCAATTAACGATTTTTAAGATCGGTCAGACTACAAAACGCCAATGTTACCCAAAACACTGTACTAAGGAATCGATTCTCGGGCAAACTCATTACATTTAGAATACGAACCTTCCGTAAAATCGTTCTCTCCAAGTTGAAGATAAAAAAACCAATAGCCAACAAACTCGCACTCGGCACATTAATGCGATATATGTCAAGTCCACACTTAACTAAGAAGGAACTCGACGATACATGCTTCTTACAACGTATTACTTAATTGCCATTAAAACGAATTTGGCTCTTAAAGCCATTTTCTTTCGTTTGTACAAGGCGTGCGCTGTAATTTGTTTACGCACATTTTATAAGATGCCTTTCATCTGTAATTAAAAATTCGTATATACGTGCGTAGGTATAGTTTACCCTTTTATAGCGTCGTTTAAAAGCAGTAAGGTTACACGTGTTGATGGGGTGAAGACTCTGAAGATAAAATTGAAGGGTCTCCAGTCTGACGTTTATGAGCAAACGTCCTGATATTGCTATTAATTTAAACTTCAAAAAGTGGGTTTATGCCGCGATTGTAAGCTTTATACTGGCACTAAACTTGTCGTTGCTAGTCGGTAGATAACATGTAATTGACTTTATTGTTTGCAGATAGGCCAGTGGATTGATGTAGGGACCGTTGAACGATTCTTTACGAACTCGAAATTCGCGTGTTATTTGAATTCTTCGTCCACACCTGCATGTATCTGTTGTTTTAGTCATTGAATTGATCTATAATTTCCGACTGAATACGTTATAGTTACTGTAAATCGAAGGAGTTTAAAGTTTGCCTATCCTTAGTCAGTTGGTACCAGTAAGTTCTTGACTTATTTGCATATTTTTAAGACCTCATTTTAACAGACAAGATGCCAAAATTTGAAAAAAATATTGAGATTCAATTAGATAATAAGTTCTTTGCACAACGTTATAAATAAAGTACTAATAGTAGTAGCAAAGTCCTTGTTACTTCCACTTCGATACTTACTTCCACAGTCAAACATTTCTGTATGAAACCAGTTCTGCTGTCCAATATGTGTAGCATAAAGGAACGTCCAGCACCAAATCCAAATAACAAATAGAAAATATACCTACGCAGAAATATTGAATATCCACTAGAGATTATGCGTTCCTAGCAAAACGATAACAAATGGCCGACCCGCCTAATTAAACGAATTCGCGTGACGGGCTCGTATCTGACGGCACGTCCGGCCAAAATGTTGGAAAATCGCGGAGTTACCAACTTTCTGTCAAGTCACATAGGCTAAAATAGTCACTTAACCTTAATGGGGAATGCCATTAATTTCCCGTGAGATGCCTTAATGCTTTTGTCGTTGAAAAAAATCCCGTGAAAGGTGCGGGTCGACCGCGGGGTCACTGTTTTTTCATCACTAATTCCCCTGTAAAAGCTTAGGCGTGAGAGATGAATGAGTAAGCAAGTAAAGCTGTTGTTGGGCATTTTTCAATAACGGGCTCTGAAACAGTTGAGTAAATACATCTTTGAGGCTTGAAAATATTTACTTTTGCATTCAATAAGGTTTATTTATTTACAAACGCTTACTGATTGTATTTATAATAGGTATTAGTTTACGTCAGGTCCTATGCATGTCCCCCCCGTGGGATCTCCACCTTGTCGTGGTGGGGGGGCTCAGTAACCGTGGATTGGTCACCCGCGGTGAAGCTAAGAGGGATCCAGGAGGGGACGCTCCGCGTGGGCTTGGAGGGGCCTGCGCAGGATGCGTCCAACGGTGCGGGTGCGGGGGACAGTTCTGTCTGTCCCTCGCAGTCGGGCGCGGTCGCGGGAGGAGAGGCGTGTCGGTGTTGCGTTGCCGCGCGCCCTATCTCCCGCGACCAAATGGGGGCGCACCATTCGATGCGTCGCGGTGGGGCCGCAGAGGAAGAGGAGATGCGGTGTTGCGTTGCCGTCCTCCCTATCCTCTGCGGCCGCTGGGCGTTTTGGCGGCGGAGTCCAACACCTTAACCCGTCGCCAAGGGGGTTTTGTTCGGGGCCCGCCTGACCATCTGGCGGGCCAATACCCGTCGGAGGGTGGCGACGAGTGCTTTGGTGATGCCCCACCCTCCGACACACGGGTACATGGCGGAAGTCGAGGTGGTTTTTAGTGGAAACACCACATACTCCGGCTATTATTTCCCCCAAGAGTCGGAGATCCGAAGGGATTTTCCACCTCGTAAAAAAAAAAAAAAAAAAAGGTCCTATGCATGTGCAATCCGGTAGCGCCATTACATGTTCTATACAAAGGCCTAGCGGACAGATACGTATGGCATCCTACATATCAATTTAGCTTCTAACTCCATCGAACCAAATTAAATCGCACCAAATTAATCTAAATCTATTTGATCAAAATCGTTCGACTATAGCACACGTGAGCTCAACATTCATAGGTATACAAATTTGCATATCGCTTTCGTAAAAATTGGTACCTATACATTTTGGCAAATAACTGAAGCCCTTAAATCAATGAAGCAAAAATAACAAACGAGACACACAAACTTCTCAACATAACGATGTTGAGTACAAACATACGGCTCCAACCTTTAGGTTAGACCTTCTGTTTTATTTCTACCGTTCTTTCTATTCATGTCTGTGCGACTGAAAAATTATGCATCAAATCAATACGATAGGCAGACTCGGTAGCGAGAGGACCCGTTTCCCGATAAAATCCAGTAATTGGCCCTCTTATATAAAGAAACTAAGTAACACACGTCTCAGGGAACAAATTTGACATGTTTATGACAGGTTCTTATGACGTTTTTATTGTTATCTTTCTTTGTAGATGTGTTGGTTGTATGTTATGATTTCTGTTACGAATGTGTTTTCATATTGGTAGCATGGTTAACCTGTGTTTTTCAATAGTCTTGGCTTTTTATAATTCACGTAATGGCGCTGATACACTTGAGCATTCACCTGTAATGAGCATTCTCGCGAATGTTACAAAACTAATAAGTTGTTTTAGCGAGCATTCTCACGAACATTCGGGCGAGCCTTAGAATATAGAGAATACATAGGATTCGCGCTACAATGGCGGTTAACCCTTTTACTGGTGGTGGCAATATTTATGCCACCAACTTTTTTATTTTTTTCTTGCAGGGCAATACTACTACTAAAAAGTACCAATTCTGTGTGATAATGAACGCATCACAGATTATAAAAAAAAACATTGATACATTTGACAATTGTCAAATTTTTGCACGGAGGTATTTTAAAAAAAATAATCAGCTGACTGTATAAAAATCCAAGAATATCTTCATATTGCGACGTAGCCAGGGTACGATTTTATATTTATTGTAAAGTAAATAGTATTATATTTATGCTTTACTATACTTTTTCTAACAATAACTACTAATTGTTCTCAAAATTGGCTCCGAACATGGTGGCAACATATATGCCATTACCAGCTACCATTACCATTGCACTTGTCCGGTTTGTTTTAGATTTGTATAGAATGTATAAGTAATCTTTTCTTTTCATATTTTCTTTGACGATGAGTAAGCGAAGACAAGTGTTGGCGGACAAGCAAATAGAAGAAGAGCTTGCAAAGCTATTCGATATACCAGATTTCTCTTTATCTGAAGATGATGAAGAAGGGACAGATACCGAGTGCGTTGTAGATTCAGACTTGCTTTCTGTGTTATTAGGTGAAGATGCTCTGATTAGCTCAGCATTAGACCAAGTACAAGAAAGTCCCGGCCTAGCAAATTCACCTCAACCGTCTACATCTAGAGCAGATGTTCAAAATTCTCCATTGGAAACTGTAAGATTTCAGTCATCTGTGTCTGAAACCGGAGAAATCCCAAACTTTTCGGACTTTTCTTCTTCGTCAGATGATGAATCGGATGCAGATGAGGTCGAATGGAAAAAGCAATCTTGGCAACAAAGTCCTAACTTGGAAAACTTCAATTTTCCACCTTTATGCTGTTCAAAAAAGACTATCAAATGCCCATTACTAATACCAGAATACACAAAACGTATGGGTGGTATCGATCGTTTCGACCAAAAAAGAACATCATATTCCGTGGGTAGAAGAAGTCGCAAATGGTGGACCCGAATATTTTATTTTTTTATAGATGTTACAATAACCAATGCCCATATATTACATCAAACAAACACCCGAGAGCACAATGTTATGATCCAAAAACAATTCAGAATTGCTTTTTCAAGGAAGCTAGTGGATAATAAAACCTTTAGAAAAAGATCATTCCAATCAACGCCAAAATATGTAACTAAAAAAAAACGAGTGGAAGAGACTGATGAAAGACAAAAAGAATTTACGGTGTACCAGAAGAAATCAGATTTGAAAAATTAAATGAACACTGGCCTATAGAAATAGAGACTTATAAGAGGTGTCGCTACTGCAGCACTAAAGTAAATAATAAGAGGTCTAAAGTAGAATGTGAACGGAATAAAATGGCACTATGTTTACATCCATGTTTCAAATTATTTCACCAAGAAAATCAATGAACAATTCGTCGTTCATTGATTTTCTTGGTCCCTTACTGCTGCTAGCAAGGATATTGCCACCATGTTTTTTTCTTATTGTAAACATGTATAATTTTTTTTCTTGAACATTAATTATTAAACTACCCACAATTATTCCATAAAACGAGATTTTATTTTTCTGACATAAAAAAATGCTTCTACCAGTAAAAGGGTTAACCCAATATATTTAGTCGTTGCCCATCGTTCCTGAGGATGCCTCGTGCAGAGGCGAAACACGTGTCGAAGAATAGTCGGCGCATACAGCGGGATACTGCAAGTCAGGTATCTTCCTGGAACCCATACCATTCCTATATCCCTTATCCTTTTAGAGGAGTTCGATATTGTCAACCTTTTTCTATTGCAATAGTTGGGGTGGTCAATTCGAGGGTGCGTGGTGGGTTCCTCTTTCCTTCCATTAGGTTACAATGGAGTTCCGCCAAGTAACGCCTGATTCAATCAACTATACCAATATATTTACTTCACTTTGACTTATAATTTCAATCTAGGGAAGAATTTTCGTAGTTTGTCACTAATTTTAATTTGACAAGTGATGGGCTTACTCAGAATAAACATCGATAAAATATCGATAATGTTTACAATAGATCCTTAGATTTGGTTTACTCAGAAGTAATTTCAATCGAATGTTGATAAACTCTCGATATCGATAAATAAATTTAAACGTAGGAACAGACACTTGTGTAATTCATTAAACCTGTTCAAGTTAAAATCTGCATTTTATTATTTAGAAACGTCATTTGTTTATGTATCTTACACTTACAGTAGAAATAATTCACAAGTAGGTAATACTGAAGTAAACATATTGGGTAAAACTCCTGGTGTAGTGCGATTTCTATATTATTTCTATTTTCTACGGACTATTTAAAACGTAAATATATATAAATATAATCTATTTAAAAAATAAATTTTAGAATGTTCGCTAGAATAATCGTGAAAATTTTAGGTTTGACAAAACAGAAAACGGCGAATGCTCGCTGTTCTGTTAGGTGTATCAGCGCCATAAAATATTGTTTTCTTAATGATGTAACTTTCCGTGTAAAGGAGATACAAATATGGTCTGTATGTTATAGCGACTATAATGAGAAGATATATTATAGTTTTTGCCCGCGGCAAATTTTTGACTAGCTTTTGTCTGCGACTTCGCACGTATGGGAGTAGTTATAAGAACCAAATGTAGCCCATGTGCTATTCTGATGTATACGCTTTAAACTGTAATGTTTCTTCAAAATCTAGTCTGTAATTTTTACGTGAAAGAGTACCAATTCATGTTATTTTTAAAAGACGTGTCTACTTTATAGTTATAATCATACATACACACAACACCATCTAACCCCAAACTTAGCGGCACTTATTTTTGTAAATACCTAAATACATATTTACATTATAGTAACACCTAGATCAAGACAAACATATATATATTATGTGCTGTTTGACTTGAGCGGAAATGGAACCCGTGACCTTCATCGTAGCAGTCGCTTACACTCTCGCTACGCCAAGGTGTTTTCAATTCAAGTTACTGAAAATTTTAAACATTCTGCGTATGTTAATTATTTTTAATTTTTAACACTTATATTCATCGTTCTTAGGCTATCAGTTTGCATTTTATAGTCCCACGTTTCAGGTAATTTTCATAATCGTATTAAACTTCGAAACTTGTATTACATAAATCGACAGAACACGCGCGAGTATCATTTAGTGGGACGTGGAACGTTGTAACAGTAAATATTACAAATGATGAAGAAGGAGACTGCAGAAAGACAAGAAAAAGACTTTTTTACTAATCCCAAGGACAAACAATTTTATATAATACTCATATATAAAGCTTTTTTGATAAAACACAAAATAAAATAATCCATTTTGATGGTTCGTAGCATCGTAGCTCACGTAGCAATAGATGCTCGTAGGGCTCGACACACGTTTCACTTTGCTTTAAAATAATAATAGGTATGTACAATCAAACAAGTCAGCGGCGGACCAGTTTGAAAGTTTGAAAAACAATCCCTTGGGTCGCTCATAGAGTCGAGGCACACTAAAAACTGGTTTTGTATACGAGTATCAATGTGTGTGTAAAGTAGCACTGGAAGCGACGATGTCTTGTTGAGCGATTCTTGCCCTTATGGTGGTCTAGCGGGAAGTTGTTCGATTGTACATATATAGAGCACAGAAATACAGTTATAGTGTTGCGGGTAGACCAACAGATTACTACGCAGCCCTGAGCAGAGGGCTGCGTATCAATCTCTTCGATCTCGATTAGCGTTGAAAATGCCGAAAATAACAATTTGTTTTTTTCGTGAAAAAAACAAATTGTTATTTTCGGCATTTTTCGGCGGAAAGAGTTAAAGCATAGAATATTATATCAATAATATATATACTGGCAAATCTTCTTGAAACTTTCGAATGAAACATTGAAAAATAACGGAATTCGAAAGAAACGGGAATTTTTCCTGCTTTTTCCAACGCTAATCTCGATAAGATCAATTCAACGATATTATACAATTTAAGATATGAACGAGACCTTTTTCGTTATATGCATCACTTGCTAAACGGCAAATAAAATGTTTGTGAGGAAACCTGCATGTGTAAGAGTCCTCCATAATGTTCTTAAAAGGCATGGGCAGCCACTACTTCTCACAGTGAGAATAGGCCTGTGCTCTGATGTGAAACAGCTTGTAAGTAAGGTGGATATTATTAAAATAGTACATAGACCGATAGTACATTAGAGGAGGCCTAGGTCCAACAGTGGACGTTTTTCGGCTGATATCATGATGATGATGATGACATAGACTGCGAATAATGGCAATTCTGCTTCAAGCATTATGGTTCATAATGTAGAGTCGACTTTAGAATTTTATAACAATTAAAATATTCAGTGTCTAACATAATTAATTTTGATATAAACATTAGAACATGTGCTGTACAATCAGACGCTGAATTATTATTCGCTTACTATGAAATAATTAACCTTCAATTCGTTAGTGGGTATATACTGGTAATTCTAAATTGTTCAGATAGTTTTAGGGCCGGTTTTTTGATCCCTAGTAAAAGTCAAGCCTACCATTTGTTAATCTAACTATAGCTAAGTCTTTACCTAATGGTTAACTCATGTTTACGTTTTTTGATACACATTTTAACTAAGGTTAGAATTGACTATAGTTTAATATGTTGCCATTTCAATGAGCATTGCTCTACCGATAGTAGAGTAGGGGGTAATTATTTTTACATGGTAATACTTGTACATTTTGACAGATAGTGCGAAAATTAACTTCAAAGTTGTCATTATTTGTTACTTGTCAAAAGATAAATACCTATATATAGTAAATAGTAATCTCGTGGTTGTTTTCAAAGTTAATTTTGTAGTGTATTTTTGTAAAAACGACGTATATAAGTAAAGTAATGGAATGAAACAAAGCAGAAAACACGAAGTAAGTAATCTTTGTAAGCTGTTTTATGAACATTTGTATTTAATACATATAATTTGCAAATAGATATCTAATGTTCCTAATATATTATATATTTACGCATTTGTAATTAATACGGTTTCCAGGGATCGAACCGCCAATTTTAATAAAGAAGAGACAACAAAGCAATTAAAGTCTTTCCCATCATTACCTCAAAAAAACTGACCATGTTAGTAATCAGCAAAAAGAAGCAGCCTGGCGGCGTCTGGCCGAAAAATTCAACTCGGACGGAGAGAGATATAGGAGCACAAAGAAATTACAACGAAAATTCAATAACATGAAGAAAACAGCCAGAAAGGTGAGCATCTCTATTAAAATTTGACTTTTTTATTTCAATATTAATCTTATATGTAAGATATTTATGGTGAATTATAAAATACAATATTATTCACATGTAAGGAAATGAGTGCAGAAAAGAGAGGCAGGAAGCAAACCGGAGGTGGACCATGACCACCAAAGCCATCTGAGACTACGGAACGGTTAAACTCTATCATGGGAGAGTCAATATCGGGTCTGCCTGCAATATATGATAGTGACGCATTAGGGTACATACCTACCACCACCACTTTTGAGTGTGACACGCTACACTTATATAGGAGCAGGAAGGGGACCCGCAAATGTTACGTCAAAGATTGTTGGTATAGCATAACATAAATGTGATTGTGTTCAATAAATTGTTCTTTTTTATATACAGGTAATGATGACATAACAGTTGATGAACAAAACCCAACAATGGCTAGCATAGATCTCAATTTTATGGAAGATATAAAAATAGCTGAAGAAGGTTACTATGTCTACCTATGTCTTAATACTTTTATAAAATAAATATTTTTAAAATTTAAAAAAATACTTGATTTTATGTCGATATATTATATTCCGTGAATCCCAGTTTAACAGTAATGATAAATATGTTTGATTACAGATAATATTCTGACGGATAATCCTGATAAGCCAAATGTGAATACTGCAACAGAAGTCACATTTGTATTAAATAATACTGAAACAGGTTAGTAAAAACATTTTGGTAATATTACATAAACTCGGGAAACTAAAATTTTTGTGTTACATTAACTTTTTTTATTCCAGGAGCAGACTCAAAGGGTTGTGAATAAATATATGATACATCTATCTACAAAAAAAATCCTGAGGAAGCCAATATCAAAACAATTATGTAAGTATATTCGTCCGTGTGGTGACGGATTAAGAATATATAATGTCACCACCCCATATTATCCCATGGGTGTCGTAAGAGCCGACAGAGGGAGCATATTATGCAGAGAACAGCACTGTAAGAGAAGGAAAACTTGATACAAACCCTATACCAACCCGCTTGGTCAGCGTGGTATAGTAGGCCAATTCCTCCTTTCAAAGGGGAGGCCTAGTCGAGCAGTGGACTGGTAAAGGCTGATGATGAATGAATTGTAATTTACTGAGTCACTACCACAACTTCGGTCATGTTATTCAGTTTAAAATGTAGCTTAATAATAGATATGTTTTGTTCCAAGATTTTGACTACCTACATAGGTATGTACTCGTATATCAAATCAATCTTACCATTTTTTGTATAGATCTCTCTGAAATGTATGGGATAAAATACCAACATATGTACTTGCCATTCTGCATTGATGCCCCATGCTCTGAAGCCTAGCATTAATTACCTAGTTGTCACATATTTGTGTCTTGGCTCCACACTCAATTGTTTAGTGCCTCTAGTTGGTACTTCGCTAAACCATCCCAAAAATGAAAGCAAGTGTACTCCATATAAAATATTCTATATTTATATTAGTAAGATAATACGTACTTAAGTAATTTAATTTCATTGTTTTCAGCAAGCAGCTGCAGTAAGAAAAGAAGATATACACCTCAAGAAACAAGAAAAAAACTAAAATGTCATTTGGAAAGCAAATCTGATTTATTTATGAAAATAAAGGCATGTGAAGAAGATTTGAAAAAGTATGCAGAAGAGGAGCATATACAAAATTTAAATGAAAGAAAAGAGATGCACATGAACAAAATTACATTTATGCAAGAAAAACACAATTTATACATTAAGCAGCAGCAAGAACTTCATAGTATTGAATATAATTTAAGAAAAAAAAACATAAATTGCTATTAGAAAAAGCTATGTTAGAAATTAATGAAATAAAATAATCAAAACTTTTGTAAAGCACATTATTTTTATTTACACTATATATGTACATATTTATAATAAGTGTAAAGTACTTGTAACTTTATTCATTTGATGTCAGCAACGATGAAAAGTATGTCTCTAATAATTCCTGCCCGTACTGTTGATCACTACTGGTGGACGTTATAGTACTCGAACTACTTTCCTCCATATCGTGCATTTCATCATGTGCTAATGTTCCCTCTGGTAGAATTTTTTTTTTTAACACAAATATTGTGTAGAATAGCAGTACTCACAATTATTGGTTGAACATTTTCTAATTTAACTCTTAATTTTGATCCTACACATGGGAACCTCCGCTTCCACACACCAAAAGTCCTTTCAACCACATCTCTTGTCCGTACTTGACTCTCATTGTATAGTTTCTCAGCAGCTGTCTGTGGGTTTGCCAGCGGAGTAAGCAAGTACTGTTTTAAGGCAAAGCCATGGTCACCCAAAACACAGCATCTGCCATGTCGTTGTGATTGCATTCTATCTTTCACATTGCTGCTATGAAAAATTGTAATATCGTGCACAGATCCTGGCCATCTAGCAACAATGTTTCTTATTTTTAGGTTTGCATCTGCCACAACTAGGGTGTTGATAGAAAATACATCTTTTCTATTTCTGTACAGCTCTGCATTGTCACCTCCTGGGCTCGCTATCCGTATATGCGTGCAATCGATTGCTCCTATCACACTAGGAAATTTGGCAATTCTATAAAAAGCACCTATCACTTCTCTTATTTCTTCAATTTTGAAAAATTTGTCTTGGTACAGTATGAATAGCTTTGCATACGGTGGATTTGAATACCCCAGATAGATCACCAGAAAATTGTTGCATATTCCCAGTGGCGTAAAAGCGTAAAGTTATTAGTAACTGTTCCAGTGGTGTAACGGCGTGATTTCGCTCAGTGAGTGTTTTAATTCATCTGCAATTTCATTGACGATCCAAAAGTACGGTTTGTTTCGAAAGCCGGTAGCGCTTGCAAGTATCTATATTGTCCCTTTGCTCTAGCGGTGAATTCCGTGGTCTAAATACCTTCGGCCTTCTCATAAGGATATATTCCATAAAAATTTCATCATCTGATGAACTCTCCAACATATCAAAGTAACTTGATATTCTAGGCACGTTTAAATCCATATTATTCACCAAAACAACTTCAAATAAAATCACACGAAACAATGGTATAGCAAAGTTAACTATTCGCCATCTTGCTAAACCCTCGATGGAGCAGTGGTTAAATATTTTGACCAATGGTTACTTATTTGACCATTAATTATCTTAACTAGGGATCAAAAAACGGGTTTTACGGAAATTTAACCATTTGTCACTATTTTTAACCATTGGTTCACTTAACTAGGGATCAAAAAACCGGCCCTTAGCGATACGAAGACTATTTGAATGTCGACGGCATTCCCCTACTGTTAAATACCGTGCGACATTACATTGTGTAAATCGCTGTAATAGACTAGTCAGAATGTTTTACATTGTACTTAGTTGACTGGTGGATTTTATTAGAGTATTGTATAAGAACATGTATATATTTATAAAGATATTTCTTACTTATTTAATAAATTTAAGATATAAATACTACTGCCTCCGTGGTCCAGTGGATAGCGTATGCGACTGCTGTTAGGAGGTCCCAGGTTCGATTCCCGGGTCGGGCAAAAGTGTTACTGCGTTTTTCCGAATACTCAGTAGAAACCCGGAGTCTGGTGATGTGCCCGGTAACGGCAATAGGCTCGCCCCCTATTACGTGGGACCTAAAAATTCATGGTGAAATGTGGGTGTAAAATTTACACCTCTGCCTACCCCTTCGGAGTCCCAGGCGTGAGACTATAAATAAATAAAAATAAAATAAAGAAATACTACATACTGTATCACTATGTTTCGAACGCCCTACAACGGTACTCTCGCTATGACCACGGCCATATTAAGACCGTTGCAACTTCGGTAATACATAGGTATTTTTACATGAAATTAATTAAATATTCGCGATATTTATAAGTTAAGTGTAATAATTTTATCAAAACGAATCTCGTTTTGATAAAATTGTATGATGTATACAAATCGCGGAAGTTTAAAAGCGACTATTTCTTACCTACTTATTAAACGGGATCATTGTTAATATTATTGTCATAAACGGATCTATGCGGGCTTTTCATATACGTTATATCGTTTAATATAAAAATAAAATAATCTCTTGAACATAAAATCATAACAAAAAATATGCAACAGGGCCTACATAGTCAAGATCGTTTACCCGAAGTGCTTTTATTAAAACTATCACGCCACAGTCAACCCGTATGATGACATAATTATTTTCTTCTTACCCGTTGCTCTCTTAACAGAGCAGTCTTGGTTGTCATGTTGTAGGATTATGGGCAGATGTAATTTCCTTCACGACAGCGCGCCATCCCCTTCTGCTAGAAACTGCAGTCGTTTAAAGGGGCTCCTACAACAGACTTTATTTGGTCTGTCCATTGCATGGGAGCTCTTCTACGCTTCCCTTCCTTTTATTTTCCGCCTTCTTTTTTTCTCTACACATCAAGGCGGTCTATGAAACAACTACCACGTCGCTAAACGTGTCAAAAAAATATGAGTATGCGAGACTGTACTACAGAAAATAGACGTATGCAATATACGAAACGCAAAAAATACCTGTTTAGTTCAAATTAAAAATTAAAACCTATTTATTAGGTAAATAAATTACACTGACTATTCTGACATAGATTCTGTTTCATTTTTCACATTCCATTTCTTTAAGGTAACATACATTAATATTCTTAAAATAAAGTACTGTACGCGAAACCAGTAACGACTTTTGAAAACACAAAATAATTGCTCAGTTTGCTCGCATAATTTGCGTTGGTGTAAGCTTCCCAGCAATATTTAAATCCATTTCCAACCCAATTAGAGGAGAGTTATAGCGGGCCGCCTGGAAAAATAATCCATTTCTTTTTTAAAAATATTCTAAAACTAGGTTAATGCTTGTATTAAAACAATTGCAGCAACAGTAAGTTTGTACTCGCCGTACAAAATAACATACGGAAAGGACAACAATTTCGTTTACAATCGTCGGGTTGGTCTAAGTATGAAGTTGGGGTGTCGCATCGTTACTATCTAGTTAAGCCGAGTTTGTTGGGGAAACTCGGTTACCGGCAGTTACTCGTTCATTGTCGGCGAAAGTGAGAACTGCTAGCGAAAATGTTGCCGGTAACTTACTTACCCGCGCGAAGAACGACTCCGCTCACTTGCGAGTTGTCTGTAGAAGCGACAGTATTACGTCTTATGCCGTACAAGTTGAACGGACGTGATTGTAGATTTCAGTCGTTCTTTTCGTTCCTTCAATAAGCAATTTTTTTTTACTATAGAGAATCGGCAAGAATACGCTCCTGCGACACAAGACTACTTAGTTCTGAGTATGAATGCTATTATAAGACATTAGTGTGAATGCCACTAGTATTGTGAAGACTACACAGGAAACATTTTTGAGCAATTAAAATTCTGCGTTCTGCAATTGAAATTATTCTTGTAAAGCGTCAGTAGAACAGTGGGTAAGATGCGAAGTCAAGATCTCTTGGTCACAAGTAAAATGAATGAACTTATAACTATTAACCATCGGCCTTTTACTTTTAGTAATATTCATATGCATAACTCGAAGGCAGGTTACCACTACCAGTGTAGAGTATTAATTAATTTTAAACTTAAGCGTGCAGAAAACTTGCAAAAAAAAATTTTCTTTGTGAAATGCCAATATCTGTCGAGTATTACGTACCTGCTAGTAAGGTTGACGTGTTCGGATGCAGTAGCGTTCTCGCTGTCTCCGTTATATCAGACAAAATTTCTGATCCATTTTAAAATTTAACTTTGGGGTTGCATAAATACCGCAGTATGGCAGTACCTACGGCAAAAATAATAATACAATTCGAAAAGACTCGATGCTTTCAAGTACTATAAATAATTTGTAGAACAATCTACGAATTACCTGATGCTGAGCGGCTCACGTTTCTTTATCAGGTAGTAGGCCTTGCTGATTTCAGCATCAATGGGCCGGCTCAACACACAGAAAATTAACGTAACAGTACCTTTTTTGATGCCTTTCGTTCGGTGAGTGAGAGTGCCGTAGGCCCCATTCTCTATACCTTCTCTCTTACCCCACTTCTCCTCCTATCTCTTTTGAACCCAAAGGGTAGCAACGTACTTGTGACTCCTCTGGTGTTGCTTGTGTCCATGGGCGACGGTAATTGCGTACCATCAGGTGTTCCGTCTGCTCGTTTGCCGCTTGTGGCATAAAAAAAGAAACTTCTCCTACTGACCACTCGATGCCAGATACTCGACAGTTGAAACACCTCTATAGAAATTTTTGAACTTTTTAATTTCAATAGCCTCCCTAACCATTCGAGGTATGTATGTAGTGGCGTTCTGTCGAAAGCACCTGAGGGTTGTGTACTCTCTAGTCTCAGAGATGTTGAGCTATGGCTGACTTATGTGGCTCGTTATTATTGACTGGCAGTCGCGGCACAGAATAGATAGTTCTTACGAACAGAAGCACCACTTCGCAAACCAATTTATAGAAATGGCGACTCTTGGTACTAAGCAAGAAAGTGCAATTCAGCTCGCATAAGCACTCAGTACCTAACGCGATATTGACCTAACTGTTCCCGCTCTTTTCTAACACATAACGCTGTCGCTGTCTGGCGCGTAGCGGTGCGCTAGCTGTCGCGCTAGGGTTGTCGACTTGCCGCTGCTACCATAATATTTATTCATCGTCTATCTACCTACTTGACCACGTATGTACCGAATAATAAATATTTATACTATAAGTATCCTATCCCACTATTTGAGCTCGTAGAACAAAAACCACAAAAATTCTGGTGATTTACATTTTCACTATACTAATTCTTAGTTATTTCCTAAACGCGTAGACCGATTTACATGATTCAAACAGATAAAATGGTTTTTGAACTAGATCTTTAATTTGACACCATAATCGTTGAGATATCTCAACAAATAAAAAGTACAATTTTCAAGTTGCTCTCGTAAAATATATAAAATCAAAATTTCAAGTTGCTTTCGACACACATCCGTTAAATGAGCAATGCTTTGCACCAGACTTGTGATGAGACATTTTTGTTGTTCACTATTATAATTCACGTTATTAGCTAGCCCTGCGCGCGAGCTTGTGACGACGCGGCTTGGAAGCCGCGCGAAAGTGTAGGCACTTATCGCTGTAGGTACGGCCGAGTGAAGGAGGCCTGGTCGCGGGTAGACCGTTTTACTTGCTCGTAACATTCATCCAGCCGCAATATCCTCAGTACATCCGTGAACAACAGTGCCGGTTATTCCGAACAATGGTACGTGGTATACACCCGATAGACAATTTAAAATAAGTTTAAATGACCACGAAAGTTTAAAGAAAACGTCTTTTACCCTATTTTTATACAACGCTTATCCACCCAAATCCGGCACTACCGAATATTCTTTCGTCAAGTTATAGCGGTTGAAGCTTCCGCACTCGCATGTACGACACATACAATCCATGCTAAATATGTGGTTCGTTTAAATGTTACTACAGTACTAACTTCGGTACAAGTACGGCATACAAATGACTTTGGTCGGGTTATCGTTAAAACCGCAGGTGTTATCACCACTCGTATCGCTAAAGTTGGTTTCATTGGCGGTGTTCGATTTAAATAATGAAATGAAATTAAATGAAAATGTTTTATTAGCACCTCCACACAAACTTAAAAAACACTAATAAACAAATAAACTTAAATTACAGGTACACTAGGAATATAAGAAGGTAGGTACATTATTTCTGGAATCTGGTGGCGTTACATGGAGGGCAAATAAGGCGCTGCGTCAGCTAATGTTGCAGTATAACTACAACGCTGGTATTCTCGCAGACCGAGTAAATAA
This sequence comes from Euclidia mi, assembly GCA_944739405.2. Lineage (NCBI taxonomy): Eukaryota > Metazoa > Arthropoda > Insecta > Lepidoptera > Erebidae > Euclidia > Euclidia mi. The sequence continues at coordinate 47,998,363 of OX123190.2, forward strand.
AATAATACACCTAAATATAAAATAAAACACCTAAATATAAAATAATACACTTAAATAATACACACATTTGATACATTATATATATAGGACAAAAAAATTGGATGAAGAACAATAAAATATATAGCATTCTTAGTAAATAATAATATATAAACTATATCAATATATTTCATAACTAATATAAACCTAAATATGCACATAAATATACTTAAGAGAAATATTTATAGAAATATGATATTATGTTGAGAGAACTATTTCTTGTGTTTCCGAACGCGACTCGTAGGTGTCACTTGATAGTTAGTTCCATCCAACTTTAGTTATTCTTCTGTGGTTCCATCTGTCACGACTGTCAAGAAAGCGTCTATGCTGTCCATCATTACGTTGCGTACGCGCTAATAGCAAAAATATAGTTACTAATTTACTATTTATTATCATCAGCCCTTATTATATCAATCATCAGCCCTTATCTATTTACTATACAATACGCCAAAATACCACAGCAATTACATTCATTTTCAATATCGGTGCATTATAATTATTACAATAATAGTATCATACACGTAAGAGAAGATGCCCGAATTAGCCATAATAAAGGTAAGTATGCAAAATTAAAGCAATGATTTTTTTTGTTGATCAAAAATAACTTAAAGTTATTTCTAAATGTATGCAATGTTTTCAGATTACGCATAGGTGGTGGGAGGTTATTCCAACAATTCGAAGATGAGTAACGAAAACTTCCTTCGAACGCATGAGTTCTATGAATCGCTGTGACCATAATGTAAGAAGCCGCTCGTGTACTATACTGATGAACATTGCGAGACCACGTAAATTTGTTATATAAATATTCAGGTTTTTTGTGTAGAACTATGCCAAAGAGTAAAGTTGGCAGATGAAGGTGCCTGCGGGCAGTCATCTTCATAAGATTGCCACTGTTAAGGAAAGGAGTGACATGTGCACGAGGTGGGATGTTGTAACAGAATCGAGCACATGCATTCTGAACCCTCTGGATCACTTTCTCCGTTCTTTTCAAGTTTAGAGCCCTTCTTACCTTCTTGTGCTTGCGTTTGAGCTCAGCGCCCCACCAGGGTTGTTTACCTGGAGTTGAGGGTAGAGTGGTTTCTGGGCAGGCTGCGTGGTAGCTGTCTAGCATCGACTGCGTCAGTGTACATACCTGCTCGTCGATCTGTTCATTGTCACCCAGTACCGTCGGCGTAGCAGTAAGGGTAAGTTTCTCTTTAAGTAATTGGACGTACTTTGTTTTGTCAGTGTTGTGTTGTTTCCTACGTGGCTGTGTGGGTTGTATAACGACTTCCATAGAGAAACTGATCCATCTGTGGTCTGAGCACGATGCCTCTTTCGAGACGTGCCATCCCTTGATGCGTTCAGCGGCTCCTTCTGTTGCGAGAGTTAAGTCGATAATTGTCTGACTACGTCTTGTGACGAAGGTGGGCTCGGTACCTGTGTTTAATAGGGTAAGATTAGTGGCGAATAGGTATTCAACCAGTGATTTACCTCTGTTGTTATTGCAGTTCATGCCCCACATTTGGTGGTGGGCATTGGAGTCCGTTCCTATTACGACCTCTGTATTGGTTCTCTCGCACTGGTTAACCAGACGCGTGAGGTCGAACGGAGGCGGGTCTTCGGCCTCGGGCATATAGACCGATGCGAAAACAACCGCTATACTCCTTGGCTGCTGTGTTATTTCAATTTGTATCGCTGTAATGTCTCTGGAACAGAACTCCGTTAAAGCTTGGGCTCGGATGTTTTTCGTTGTCAGTATGCAGGTTCTTGGATGTGTGTGGTCAGTTGAAGAATAAATCTTACCTCCCAGGCTGGAGAGGCCTCTGATGAGGCCCATTTTATTATCCAAGGTTCCTGGATGAGCACGATGGCTGATTGTTGGACCTCCATCCATTTGCGCAGTTGCGCGGTGGCCATTTGGCTGTGATGGAGGTTGATTTGAAGGCAGCTGACGTCACTAGGCAGAGGGTTCATCTTTGGATGATGTCCCCTCCTCCCCGACCGTCAGCTGCGTTAGGCCGGCCAGGATGTCGCCAGCTTTCACCCCGTCGTCTCGCCGCACCGGGCTCAGGAGCAGGCTCTCATCTTCCGAGTTACCCTCGGCTGATGGGCCAGCCCCCGAGCCAGACGCGGCCGGCTCTGACGGGCCGGGTTGTGCGTCGCACCCTGAATGGCTGTTGAAGTCATGCTTGACCTGTGTGGAGTTGCTGTCGCATCCCGGAGGATGGTCGACATACTTGCCTGTGGGGTCCCGGAATCTGACGTAGACGGCACCTACCCCCAACGCGAGGCGGCGCTCGTTCTCCATCAGGGTCGGGACTTGTTCCTCCGGGACGCCGACCACTAGGAACCACCCACCTGTCTGCCTTTCGGAGTGCAGCATCGACCATTTGTCGACCTCCAACCAGGGGTTCTGGAACTCCAGAGCGCGACCCACGTCGCGCACGTCGCCCAAGACCCCCTGTTCGTCGGGTACGACAATGCCGCACCGCACTCTCTTTGGGGCCTCTTCCTGGCCCCTGACCTCCAGTTCGAAGCCTGGTGGTGGGACCAGAAGAGAGACCGCCTCCGTCAGCCAGGTGCGGGTTGCCTCGTCGGCGCACCAGAGTTTGAGGACCCCGTCCGCGTACATGGGTTTCCCGGTGAACGCTGGAGCGGGGCGTTTGGGGGTTTTGGTCAACCAGGCATCAACCAGGATCTTCCTCTAGAGTTCCCGGAGTACCTGGTCCACCAACACCTTCGGCAAGTTCCCTGTGCGTTTGCATGTTACTGCAACGCCCAGGGACGCCTTGGAGGCCTGTGCGTAGGTCTTACCTGCTGTCGTCCTGGAGGAGTCGAGGCGGGGCTTCTTGTGCTCCCCTCGAGGCGAGCTGGACTCGTAGAGAGCACGTTTGGCCTCACCTCTTTCCTTGTGTTCGGCAGTTTTACCTGCTGTATTCTTCGGTGGTGCTGCAGCTGGATGCCATCCAGGGTGACCTGCCCGCCGCTTGGCAGCAGGCGACCTACCCGTACTGCCTCCGGCTTTCGTGCACCCCTCATTGCTGAGCGTGGGCTGCGCGCTGGTCACCTTGCTGGGACCTGTGACAGCGGCCTGCTCAGCTGTTTTCATAGAGGCAGCACCGGCAGCAGCAGAGGTTTGTGAAGCATCGTCAAAGTCATCATCAGCTGACAGCTGTCAAGTAAACATTTTATAACGACTTCTTAGAGTTTTTATTTTGAGTAAACTAGTTATGGTTACATAAAGAGTGCAATTATAGGATCAATGTGTGGACAATGGACTGTTAATTTAGTGGAAGTGTTATCTTTCACGTTAGTGAACTTGTTAACCTAAAAATTAAACTCAACTTCAAAACTGTAACAACAAATAAATTGAAGTTAAAACTATCAGTGTAAAGCATAAAAAGCAGTGAATTTGTGTGAAAAAGTTATCACTGGCATCAACAGTCACTGTGAATCAATGAAACAATATATACATTGCTGAAAGACTTTTGAAATCACAGTTATTTTTGAGGTTGGTACGGGAAAATAAACAATACTTGTCAATCCTGTCAGAAGTGTCAATTGGCATTGTCACTACAAAATGTCATTGATGTCAAACTAATATCAGTGTTGCCATACGATAAAATACTAAATCTTCGTTGCGTTCCACTTGTAGCACTAAAACTATTTGAAACATAGTGTATTGTATAGAAATATAATATTTAAGACTTAAGTGCCTATGCTAACAAACACCAATGGCATCTAAATGCGTTACATGTGCGGGCTGTCGGAGTAATACTGATATCCAGGAGAGCTTGAAATGTAGTAAATGTCGTAAATTTTACGACCTCGCATGCGCTAATATTTCTGATAAAAAATCTTACTCATCGATGACTAAAGACCAAAAACTTAAATGGATGTGTCATGAATGCAGAAGTTAATTACCGAAGGTGGGCAACATCAATACACCCGTGCGCAATCTTAAAGAAGATGACTCTAATCTTTGTGGTACCGGCGAAGAAAATGCGGAATTGGCCAATATCACAATTCGAAGACAGCAAACGGATACTTTTCAATCTGCTACCCCTGCCGGTTATGCCTCGGAAAACCCTTCTAAAAGTGACCAAATTTTATCCTCTAGAGCTCCATCACCCAATAATAATATTGTGACTCTTCGTAGCATTAAACCGTCGCTAGGCCAACAACCAGGTCTGCGAACCGACAAACAAGGTGATACTGCTACAATGGGCATTAACACCGACGCCCTTCGTCAGTTAATAAGCCAGGAAATGGAACGTGCTGTAATTGGTACCATAAATGACTTAGTTAAGGAACACCTAGATAAAATGAACCAATTAATAACTAGCTTTCAAGAATCTCTATCATTTTTTAATGTAAAGTTTGAGGAAATGAAGTCGACGCTTGAAAAAAAGTCAACCACAATACGATTTCTTGAGAGCGAGAATTCAGCGTTGCACAATTCTGTAAAGACCTTAGCCAATCGGATGAACATTTTGGAACAGCAAGCTCGATCCAATAATATTGAATTGCAATGCGTTCCGGAACATAGATCAGAGAACCTACTTTCTACAGTAACTCAACTCGGCAAAATTATCAAGTGTAATGTAAACGAAAATGACGTTCAGCTTTGTACTCGTATAGCAAAAAAAGATAAACAAAGTAATAGACCAAGGTCAATACTCGTGAAATTTAGTAGTCCTCGGCTGCGCGATACATTCTTAGCCGCAGCTATTAATTTCAACAAAACCAATAAAAAGGACAGACTAAATTCAAGTCATCTGGGCATTGCAAAGGACAACCCAACACCAATTTACGTGGTCGAGAATTTGTCACCGGAGAATAAATTAATTCATGCAGCAGCAAGGACTAGATCTAAAGAATTAGGATACAAATTTACGTGGGTTCGTAACGGAAGGATTTTTATTAAAAAAGATGACCTTTATTCTTCAATATCTTCATAAACGATCTAACTGATATCTTTATGCACTCAACTCCATACCTTTTTGCCGATAACCTAAAACTGTGCCGCGTGATTCGTGAAGAAAGAGATGTAATTGCCCTGCAGACTGACTTACATAATCTGAATCAGTGGTGTGAACGAAATAAAATGCATCTAAATTATTCGAAATGTAATTATATAAAATTCACTCGCGAGCGGCAACAAATCCCATCTACTTACCACATACAGGGTAACACATTGGCCCAACTCTGCATTGTACGTGATCTTGGGGTTTATCTAGAATCTGAGTTACGCTTTATTCCACATATAGATAAAATACTTGCTTCAGCTAATAGGTCTCTTGGATTTATTCTTCGAAATACTAAAGCTTTTAAAAATCCAGCAAGTTCTCTTCTTCTGTTTAACAGTTTGGTCCGTAGTAAGTTGGAATATTGTAGTACGGCATGGAATCCATCCTACCAGGTTCACAGCATAAGGATTGAAAGAATACAAAAAAGACTAGTACGTCAATTAGCGTATAGAACTAGGGTTCCACCATCTGTCAAAACCTATGAGGATAGAATAGCTCATTTCAAAATGACTTCTCTCGAGTCAAGGCGAGTTGTCGCAGACATGGTGTTTTTATATAAGTTGTTAAATAACTATATAGACTGCCCAGATCTCCTAGCCAAAATTAACATTAACGTACCTTCTAGGCACCCTCGCTATTTCCGCTCTTTACTCAGTGTACCTAGTCATCGAACTAATCTCGGCAAACATGCACCATTAGTTAGGTTGACAAAACTTTACAACCATATATCAGATATTTCGGAGGACATAGACATATTTTATAATAAACTTAACGAATATAAATCTTTGATTTATACTCAAATTTAGCTACATATTATGATGTGTTTTTTATGTTTTAATAATCTTTTATGATGAGTCTTTTATGTTGTAATTTCCATATAATTTTGTAATTTTATAATATATATATTATTTTGATTTTAAAATTTGATTTGATTTTTTTCATTTTATTTATTTTAAATACTCAATTTAATGGAATTAAATATTATTATATGACTGTATTTTTAAGGAAGAAGAAGAATACTGTATTTTAAGGTGTCGTGTTAAATTATAAATATATTTTTAATTATTTTCAAATGTATTTCCAATTGATATACCTATTTTATTTTCTTGTATTGTAATATTTTAATTTCGTTATTTCAATTTTATATAATGTACGTTTTAACTATAACTATTTTATGACATTATAATAATAATATGCATGATGTGGTCGCCTGTAATTGAGAATGCACCAGGTTTTGTGATTGTTCAATGTTAATAAAATGTATGTGTTATTTCTTGTTGGTGATCCAAATAAATAAATAAATAAATAAGCCTTCCGCTTAGCCGCCATGCGCTGTCTTTTGTTTCGGTTTGACCTCTTCTTCTTCGCAGAGCTGGCAGCAGCGGGTCCACTCGGTTGAGTGGTGGGCGGGCGTTGGACAGGATTGGTGGTCTTGCCCTTGCCCTTGCCCTTCTGGTGACTCACCACTTGCCATCCCGCGAAGGAGGAGTCGTCTTCCCGCTTGATTTCAAACGGGCTGACGATTGTAAGGACGGGACCAGTACTAGTACTAGCTAGCGCTGAAGTCCCGTCCCTGAGGGATGGTGTGACACCTGCAGCCGAGGCCACGGCGTCGACCATCTGTTTGGTTTTGGTGGCGGCGTTAACAGCTTTCGCTGTCACCGTCGCAGTTGGGGTAATTTTAGGATCTGCGGTATCCATAAAAGTTTAACAAGACTTCATCCCTCTGGCTTCCCACCCTCCATGGAGCCCGCAACAGGGAACGTCATCCGGACGTTAGGATTACCAGAGGGATATAGGAACGCGGGGCTGGTTTACAGCACGGCATCGGGCGCCCGCTCGGGTTAACGGCCTGAGCCGAGTTACCAACTCTAGCTGTCCATCCTCGCTTGCACCTTCAGCATAGCCTTCACCCACCACCTCAACAGCCAAAATAAATTCCGACTGTTGATGCGGACCCTACGTCCCTAGCCTGTGGCCCTCTGACGGGACACGGTGGCCATTTCCCCCGCTGCGACTCACAACGGGGGCTACCGTTTAGCGTGAAATCGGGACCAAAGAGGGCGTGTTGCCTCACGGTCACATTACCGCCAGCGCCGCTCGGCTCAACCCCCCAGGACTCCGTCATCCCCGCGTACGGCGCTCGACTGCGCAGGTCCTAGCGCAGGTGGTCAACTTCTCTTACCCGTGACTTTTTACTACGAGCCCAAGCCCACCCGGCCACGAGGGGGCGTGGTGAAGAGATGTGTTTGTGGGTGTGTGCGCGTATGTGTGTACGTGTGTGTGTGTGTGTGTGTGCGTGTGTAATGTGCCTATATTTGCTGCACATTTGAAGTCAATAGACTTCGACTAGTTAAACCAGTAGCGACGACTGGCGGGTGTATGATAGTATGAGGCGGTGATGCTATCAAAATACATTTTATATGCTATTAAGCTTTTACCAATAGTGAAATGGGTAAGCATAGAATTCGAAATCCTATCGTTAGTGTGAATATATGTCTCAAACTTTGGGCTGTCGCTGCAATTCACTTTAAAACAAAATAAATCATTTCTTTTTCAAGTTAATTAAAGAAATTTTCAAATAAATATTTAAACTTTGCAAAGCACGAATTCTTCTTAAATCGTATTACACTTATTATTTCTCAAGTAAATCAGTTTTTAAATAAATAAGGTTTAAATGGAGTCTGTGCTTTTGTAGTTTTGCTCCCTTAGGACTTGGATACCTTATTATGTAGTACAAATCTTATTCAATTAGTTTTCAAAGTAAAACGTTTGATAAACATATTTTTTATGCCCAAAGAATTTCATATTTAAATAAAACGATTATTCTACAGAAAGCATAGTAATATATTTTAGATCGTTAGTCACAGCAAAATGGATTATTTTAATATTTTAGATCGTTAGTCACAGCAAAATGGATTATTTTCATATGGTTTAGTGGCCTTTGGGGCGGCTTTGGGAATACTTTAACATGACAGCCATTTTGACTCGGTCAAAATAAATCGATAGCTGATGTCAGTTTGTTAATCATCTTCTGTAATCGCACATGATGTCGCTTTTAAGTATGTGGTGCCTGTGAGTTATAAATAATGCTAGAATGGCAGAAATATTGGGTTTAAGTGGATAAATGTAGATACATAGGTGGGATTTCTGATTAACCAGTTTATGGTTGATTCAGACTTTTATTTTATTCCATCTCGAATACTTTTTTGCTCTAATCTGCTCGTTACTACGAGCAACACTCCACGCAGGCTAAAACATTCCGTTTTATTCAGCTCCAGATTTAATCTCTAGTGATAATTTAATTAGATTTAATCTAGATATATTCAGATTTTTATTTAATGAAACATCTATTTGCCAACAAGACCAGTAAAAATTTGATGTTGTTATTTCAAATTCGTAGATATCAAAATACAAAAATAGTGTGTTTGCTTTTAAAATGAACAACATACACATACGCGTGTCTCGGTGATTTGCAATCGAGATAAATGTGAATATATGACCAGCAGTTCTACGTCGGTTGAAGACGGTAGATGATGCCTTCATCAAGATACTGCTGTGATATGTGGTCACATTGCCTTACCAAGTCACTGTTCTCATTTTTCTTCACGTCTCTTTTCACTTTTAATGTGGGGAAATGAAAAATCATATCCTGCTTTAATTACGAATATTTTTAGGTATTAGAAAAATATTTGAGGTAATTATTTACTGATTTTGATTAAAGAGTGATGAACATCAAAAGAAGTTTTATATCCAAGAACGGATGAGAACCTAGAAGAAACTTCGACACCAGAGAAGATTGAACGATCAGCAGAAAATCACAATTGAGATGACGCTAAAATTAATAATAATTAATTGTTAGTAGGTATACCTACATAAGCAAAAACATGTTAATGTGTTTCAATCTTGTTATTAACATCTAGATTTTGGAGTTATACAATTTGGCTCAAAATCTAGATGCAGCGTAATTATACTCTGAAATAAAACTAAAGTATATAACTATATACTTTAGTTTTATTTCAGTTCACATAAATGTGAGTAAATACAATTTCCTTCATTCATTCTAAGACACGAAATTGACAGTTTTCAGAAAGTTGCAAGTCTGAAGTATCTGCAGTCGCGGGAAAGAAATTACTTGAAGATTTAAAGTAATGTGTGAAGTTTTATGCGTATATTTCAAGAGTTGCAAGGTACGGTAGAATGCCACTCAAATTTGAACCTTGGGAAATAATTATTTTCACTGTGTCTTTGAGATCTTTGATTTAGGCAGTATTTTTTAATACTTACTTTAAACTCAACCACAAAATATTGCTGAACATACATAGGAGATAATAATTGGTAGGTCTTGAGATCCTCTGAGAAGCCGTTGCTCCATCACCTCTGATTTACCCTGTAGCAACACTATCCAATGTATTAAAAAAAATATTGTCATATATGCCTTTTTGCACAACTACTTGAACAATTATGGGACAAAGCAAAAGAAATCAATTTTTATGTGTTCGCTTTAAACTATCAAGAATATTTTTCCGACTATAAAAACAGTATTTCATCTACTTAAAAATCCAATTTGCTTATTGACTGTAAGTCTTTGATAGTGTTACTTCGATATTGAATATCTTGAGTGTCATTTACTGGAAGTATCAAGAGCGTCCGGGAAATTCATTTCCGGTCACGTACCGACTTCCGGTCTGTGATACAGCAGCCTATGAACTAAATAACTTTCTACATTAATATTCGCTGCAGAAATGATGGACATTACACATAATAAGCATCTCGTGCATATTCAATTATTTGCATTTTCATTAAGCTTCGATACATTTTTTGCATAATTATCCATTGTTTTAGGTAAGAGATATAAATTATTTAAATATTAAGTATAATTTGTGAAACGAGGGATCAAATTATAAAAATAAAATGTATAATCTTACCATACTGACTATTCTATGAAAGTAGTTAGTGTTATGTGAGTCTGCAAAGGTTAATTAGTGCTTGCCCCGTGCCTCAGACAATACACACAATATTAAAAACCGTCGCTCCCGGCTGTCATGAAGATCGTTGACAGTCATAACGGGGAACCTTTACGTCATGAATATTGCCGTCCCTTTGGGTTACAGAGATCAGCCGACAGTCGCTCTGTCTTAACTTCTATCAGATCTGGTTGCACAAGTAAACGGACCCCCGGCAACCGAATGTAACCAGGATAATGCGAGGAGGATGATGTTATCATCACTCAACACTCACTCATATCATTACTCTCATATGAGAGTAATTTGGGGAGTACCATATATACACCCTATTATTAGTTTACCATACAAGTCAATAGCAATAGTCCTACACCTACTGCGGCTAATCCGTGACTGTACATAATGGTGTAGTTAGAGAAACTCTATCCCTAGTTGATACCATGTCTTCCATGCCTGCCAAAAAGCCGTTATTTTCTAATACTGTAAATTTATGTTCAAGAAAATTACTTTATTGAAGAATTGTTTATCTGAATAAACAAACTAGAACTGAAACTCTGAAAACTGAAAATTTCTCAAACTACCTAAAGGAAAATACGCGTTAAGGAGTAACAAAGCAATAATAAATATCTTTATTCAAGGAGCAGAACTTTTGCTACTTACAATTTCAGTAATAAACAGAGGTCATTACAACCTTTTGTTTACTATGTCAAAATGAACACATAAAATTATAATATTTGTTTACAATTAACAATATAATTAAATTATGTCTTAAAATAATAAAAAAAACGAATTAATATATACAAGGGAAAATTCAAAAAATTAAAAATTAAAATTTAGAAGGCGTCATCAAACTCATCCGCATCGCAGACAATTGGAAGCGTGCCCAGAAGACTGGCAGCATTGCCTCGTTGGATGGCTATACTTATTTTTTGAGCCAAATACGTGCCAGCCACAGATATGAGAAGTATCAGATGTAACGCACGGCACAGTTGCGTGCGGCCACTAAAGCAAATACAAAATTGAAAAGCGAATACAAACTCGTCTCAGTGCGCTACGAAGCATCGTACAGTTCACGCGTCACGATCACGTCAACTTTTAAATTATCAAAATGCCGTCTTGTGTTCTTTAAACACTGTAAAAGTTGTTTTTAAAAACAAAAACAGGAAAATGGAATATCTTTTCACAGGTAACTATTGATAATTTGACTGTTTCCTAATTTAATTTCGATAAAATTCGTATTTGTGCAAGAAATATGTCAGTGTTGCCAGTTTTTGTCGACGCCGTTCTGCCTGAATTAGGGAAAATGCACTTGTCAATTGATTATGTGATAATGATTGTCATGTTAATGAAAAATACATTACCGTATTATAAAAGTATATTGTAGATATATCTTCTTTCTCATAAATATAGTAATAGAATTTCAATTTCCATTAGTTTTCCCCATTTCCCCAAACGATCCAAATATTCGTGTACACCCTGCTACTCGTCAAGCTTATAAACTTTGACCTTTGCACCGTTCTTATGGCGTAGGGAATAAGTATCAAAATCGTACAGCAACTGTTTAGCTTGACTTGGCGCCCTGTGTACATTACATACATACTAATGACGTAGGGAATAAGTATCAAAATCGTACAGCAACTGTTTAGCTTAACTTGGTGCCGTGTTTACATACATACTCATGGCGTAGGGAATAAGTATCAAAATCGTACAGCAACTGTTTAGCTTGACTTGGCGCCGTATGTACATACATACTTATGGCGTAGGGAATAAGTATCAAAATCGTAGAGCAACTGTTTAGCTTGACTTGGCGCCCTGTGTACATTACATACATACTAATGGCGTAGGGAATAAGTATCAAAATCGTACAGCAGTCAGCAACTGTTTAGCTTGACTTGGTGCCGTGTGTACATACATACTTATGGCGTAGGGAATAAGTATCAAAATCGTACAGCAACTGTTTAGCTTGACTTGGCGCCGTGTGTACATACATACTTATGGCGTAGGGAAGAAGTATCAAAATCGTACAGCAACTGTTTAGCTTGACTTGGCGCCGTGTGTACATACATACTTATGGCGTAGGGAATAAGTATCAAAATCGTACAGCAACTGTTTAGCTTGACTTGGTGCCGTGTATACATACATACTATTTATTTCTCAACTAATCGACGCCAGCGAATTCGCACGCACATATTTTCGTATTTCTCGTTTTGCCTGATCCCGTAGGAATTTCGAGAATTCCCGTCTTAGTGCACCCCTACGGTTCCCAAGAAACATACATGCTAAATTTCAGCTTCATGCGCCGAGTAGTTTCGGCTGTAGCTTGTCTGACAGTCAGTCAGTAACGCAAAGATTTTATATATACAGATTTACGAAGTAGTTAAAACTTAACTCGGTACCTACTTTTAAGAAATGTATTTATAAAAGCATTAATTAAATCCATGGTAAATTCTTCAAAACCGCAAATGAATATAAGAATATTACATAACTATATGCAAAATACTGGGAGATTATTCATAATCTGGCAACTTTTCACACACATAGACGCGCGTGTCCGTACAGTGCCAGTCGCCAAAGGTCACGCACACATAGCTGTCAACGTGCCACGCTTAGTTGGACGAATGCGCTCTATCTGTACTACTTCTCATATCTGTGGTGCCAGCCCTCTGGTCACGCGAGGCGTCTATAAGTCTCTTTGCGAGATCTCTAAAAAGTGATAGCGCACTTGGACCCCATGGCCCCAATGTTTCGACCCCAAATGGCTCAAATACATAATCTCCTATTAGATTTACATATTTGCGCCGTTTGAGTGTCTCCGCTGTAGCAGCAGCAGCGCCCGCACAACCTGCTGTGCTGGGAAGATGAGATGGCGCAAGGGTATCGACACATGTTGCGTCCCATACCAAAGGCCTACCCAGCTTCCACGGCAGTAACGACATCCCGTCTGGTCTTTTGCCATCGTCGCGTGCCAAGTCTTGAGGTTCAAGTTGGGCTGGAACGCCAGCGGTGGCAAGAGCACGGCGCAGTATGTCATTGAGGTTGGCGTGTCGAGAAATACGACGCGCGCTCCTGCTGCATGACAGGCCATGGTGACCAAGGCTATCGACAGCCTCTCCACAGTGACAACGATGTGGAGAGACACATGACGCACCTAAACGGAGGCAAGTAGCGAAGCGGAAGGTCGTATCGTCCAACATGGTACCTATATTGGACGATGGCACTGCCTGAAGCCAGAGGCCCGATTCCCATTCTCCCACAGCCAGCAGGCGAGCACGCTCCGCAGCGTTGGACGATGTATTGAGTAGGTTTTCTCGTACCACGCTGCAAAGCGGCCCATCCCATTGCCTCTGGGACAAGCATTTCTCCAAGCGTTCAAGGCATCGGTCTTACACGGCACTTCAGAATCAACCAGTGTGGGAGCTAAAATTTTCCTAGTCAATTCTGCAGTGCTGTGGACCGATGACAAGAACGCTGGCAGGTTTACGTCGGTAATTTTGCGAACGCCGAGGCCGCCCAAGCGCACAGGTAAGGACGCCTGTAGCCACACCCGGTCGTTCAGGGCCACATTCAAAATTTTACTCAGGGTATTCTGTATAATTTTGTCAATTTGAATGAGTGGAGTTGGATTTTTCCAAAAAGGTGAGCACCGTAATGCGTGCGTAAATTTAGGGACAAAAAGACAATATCGAATAATAGTGAAAGCCGAATGTATATTAATTTTGAGTAGCCTGTCAGAAATTTCACTAAAATTTTGAATATTTTCCTGTATAAAAGAATCAAAACCGTCGTCTAAAATTGGGGACCCCAGGAGGCGAAGAGAACTTTTTTCAACTTGAGTGATATTGGGAGCCAAATATTGAAATTTTGAAAGAATAGAGGATTTATCTAGATTGTCATTAATAAAAATTTCGCATTTGTTTGTATTCAGTTCTAAGCCTATGGATAAAAATTTTGATTTTAGAAGTGTTAGATCTTGATACACAGACTCTACGTCACCGCCCAGGGTTCCATCATCTAGGTACCAGATGTTTAATTTAGAATTTAGTTGGGTTATAACTGGATGGATGGCCAAACTAAAAATTAGTGGTCCAAGAGGGTCACCTTGTTGACAACCGACGGCAGATTCTAAAAGATGTTCTTTGTATATTAATTTAGAAGGGTGTCTATAACATTGCCAAAGAAAATTGTAAATTTGGGGTGTTTCCAATTTAACTTGTGTCAACAAAGTGTCCCTGTTGACTGAGTTAAAGGCATTCTTTAAGTCAACCTTCAAGATAACCTCACCTCCATTACAGTCAAGGTACGATGACAAGGCATGTACGGCAGCCTCGCAGCCTCCTCTGGAACCATAGCCCAGCTGTTGTGGCTGAAATTTACAAGATAATGAGGTGTTAAAATGGCGACAGCATATCTTGGCTGCCATACGCCTGTACGTGCACCCAACGGCAATGGGACGAATGCCACCATCCCGCTTTCGTAAGGCGCACAGATTAGCGCCATACAAAACGTCGACGATGGCATCGTTCACATTGCCGGAGAGCATGAGATTAGTTAATGCCGTTAACTCACTCAAAAGCGAGTCGCCGGCCGCCCCAGCGCTTGAACACACAAGATCTTTCAAATGTTGTGGTGTCAAACCGTCGAGACCACCAGCAGACCCGCTCCGGAAGGAGCCAACGGCACCAACCACGTCCTTGGCTGTAATGCTGAGAAAACCCGAGTCAGTGTTAGGTGGATCAGGAAAGGAGAGGTTATCCCCTGGCGCTGGATGTTTGCTCTGCAGACTCGCGAGTGTGTCGGCAGAGCAAGGCGCCACCACATCGGTACTGAACAAAAGTCTGGACGCTCCCCTGATATCACCTTCCCTCAGTTTAGACTCTACATGGTGGTAGATGGTGCTATTGCGGTGTGCTTTGGCAGGATGGTAATTTAATTTTGATGTCGAAATATTGCAATTTTCTTTAATTTTTGTTGTCACACTTTTTTTTGTAAGCCTGTCTTCTTGAGCATGTAGAATTCTATACGGAAAGGTGAGTAACTGTTCCCAAGCCTTAATAGAATTCTCCCGGATGACAAGGCCTATGCATTGTGCTAGATTTTGAGCCACTGAAGGCCTCGCACCACGGGGAATTCTCTTCAGAACCGGAATGGAATTTTTTAACTGACTCAAATATTGCCAAAAAGGAATTTTAGGGCCGTCTGTAGAATTACTTTGTGTAGTACTGGACGTATTGGGGCCAGTAAGTACATTTTGGTTTTTGTGAATTTTGCCAAAATGTACTTTAAGGCCCCGCTCACCTTTGAAAAATCGTGCCTGGGAACAGATGGGGCAGCGCACCAGTATAGAAGATGTGTAAGGTTCACTGGCACCTATTTCTTCATCGCTCTTGCCACCATTACACGACATATGCCGAAAAATTAACTATATGCACTAAAAATAAACATATCTAAATAAATAATATCAAAACAACACTAAATATACACTTTGACATATGACAATTAATATTTTTATTGTCCGTGGCGGCGGACCGTTGCCGTCGGCCAGTGCGCTAGCGGAGGCCGGCATGGAGGCTAGCGCTAAACGCCAGCGCTTCGAAGGCTGTCACGGCGCTCCTCGCACCAGCCAGCAAGATATTTTCTATATCGGATAGAATAGCTTCAATGTAGGTGTTAGGCTCGCTTTACTTTCTTTAGCGAGCTAAAGCTGCAGAGGGTGAAACCACTTTATATAAATTTATCCAACCCGATTTCGGAACCACTGTGTTGCGTAGTTTATTTATCGTTGATTATTGCTATTCCAAACAAATGTATTAATTATTTTAACGGAATAAAATTTTGCCAACATTCCGTTCCGTTAACACTTGACAGCTTTTCAGTAATTATCTTATCTAAATTAAATATTTACTAATAACTGACGTAGATATCTTGTTAAAATGATTTATTTGCTCGCAGTTTAGTCTCTAAGCAATGTATATATTGTCTGTTACTACTTTAAGGCTACGTGCATATTTGCTTGTCCACAACGTGTTATGTGGCTTTATTCCTACATTTAAAGGGACAATTCTGGCCGTATTCTCGGAGTATATGAAAAGTGAAATGTTTTGGTATACTTAAGCAAGCACCTGTTATGAGCATTCTTGCAAATGTTAAATAACAGAAAAAATAACAAGAGTGGTTTAGTGAGCATTCAAACGAACGTTTTGACGAGCATTCTAGCGAATAAACGGTACATTTGCTTCGACCTTTTTGTTGATTAGAGCATTCGCTGGAAAGATCGTATTAATGTTCGTAGCAATGTTTGGCTCTGTTCGTTGTGCAGTTCGACAAACAAAAAACGGGGAATGCTAGTTGTTCTGTTACAAGATGATGCTCAGGTGTACCAAGGCCATAAGATAGTCGAGCAAATAGATTTAATTACGATATTTTCTCGCCAATATATATACGCTGGGCCAACTAAACATAAGTTGGGATCCTATTACAGTTCAACCCTAGCAGTAAATACCTATGCCTAAAGCAGTACGCTCTCACGTACCCAAGTAAAACATAAAGAATTGCAGTATTTAAGAGCCATAAATAAACAACTGGCATACCTCCACGGCTGTAGTGTAGGCGTTATTCTGAACTCATTCGCGAGAGGGTGCGATCACAGGATGTTTACTCGACTCCCGCAGATAAATGCGCAGCTGAGGTTACAGGGGTTAAGTATATCTTTCATTTATTTTGTAAATATACAACATGTAACTATCTTCATACGCGTACGTATTGTTAGTTGACTTAGTTAACCTTTGAATAGTTTAAGGCTTATGTTATGTTAATGGGTAGATAATGCTTAATTGAATGCCTTGTATAATTGTACATTATATTCGATGAGGTTGTTATGCGGGCAATTCAATCATTTTGATAGGTTTTAACCCATTCACAGTCCCATGAATCACATGTGGCTCATAACAATTGAATTTCTATTGTGTCTGCGGTCGGACAGTGAAAGTGTTAATAAATCCACAGTACCTAGCAAACTAGAACCTAGGAGTCGGGTGTGGTCGGTACTGTTAAGGTTTCGTGGGTCTTTTCCCACGCGGGATATACCCTTGCATATTTGGAAATAGTGTTTCTTTGTCAGTTGTTTAAGTGCTTGTGAAGTCCTCCGTGGCGGTTTATCGTTACGCGGGTGTTGACTTTTAAAATAAGGCAGATCTTGCACTTGCAAAACAATAAGCTACTGTATTAGCTTATGGCGTTTCAGCGTGACCATTGTCGTGGCGGCAGGACTTTAGGACGACCTATAGCCAACGGCCATGAGCACTGAGAAATAAAAAAGGACTATAATAAGCACCGACGTACCTAAGAATACCCATAACCCATATGATTCTGCATTTGAATACTACTAAAAGGCGCATATGTTACAGAGAAACAATACGTAAGCCATGCTTTATTAAAACAACAACTTTTCTCTCTATACAACTGCAGGCTCAACGACAATGTTTCACTTTGTATTGAAAGTCCAGGTAGCCTTCATTCGTATCGTAAAGTTGGTATCCAATATCCGACCATAACAAGTTCGTTGTATCCCAGCGTGCTACTGAAGCCAAGGCGAACGAGTTGAGGATTGCCCGTGGCTTTATTGTGTTCACATAAAATATTCTATGAACATTACCTACTTTAATAGGTAGAATGCATAGCTGAACATTAGTGCATTATCTCTATAAGCTAAGCGATATAATTACTATATTTCACCAGCTGCAATACGATGTAATGGGTGATTCGAGCAAAGTACATTTTGTGTAATAGGATATATTCGATTGTATGGAACTTGAAAATGTCCTTCATAAACTACTACAGAAATGCTTCTAATAACATGATAATTATAAAAGGTGGACATTGATTGCCGAAGTGCCGTCAAAAATCCTTTTACAAAAATTAAGCTAAAGCCCTAGGCTATCCAGAGAGCATATTTTATGCTGCACTGATTGCGTAGTGATTAAAGCGGTCACCATGCCGTATAAATATTTAATCGCGTTACAAAAATGGTTGTTTGTGTGTCGTAGTGTCCATGTTTTATATGTTTATAGTAACCGTGACACATGAGTTACTCCCTCAAAACCTTAAAAACATTGTTTATGCAACTACAATAAGTTATATACCTATTATAAACGTCGGCAAGCTCGATCCTGCATTGTGTCTCTGTAACTCAAAAGTGACTAACTATCACTCCTGTACTTACAAAGAAGCCAACTATTATTGTCTAAGATAGATTTATTAGCTTTTCTCTTGATAGACTAAAACAAAGTTGGTGGCTTAAATTACAAACTGTTTAATTTCAAAGCCGCCATAGCTTGGATTTTCAAATGATTATGGCCTGGGGTTTGCTGCCTAAAGGAATCTGTCTTTGTGATATCTAATTGTGTACCAAATTTGATTGCTCGATCGGAATTGGATTTTTGCGGTAAGATAAATAATCAAGCTTAAGTGGGTTTTTGTCTTTTTGTTTAAAGCCAGGCTCTGAATGTAAAATATTTTATAATAGTACCTATTTATTCTTAGTTCATAAGCTTGAGTTATTATTTATTTCAAGAAGCAACTAATAGATGTATAAGGTTAGTAGCTATTTTATTATATTCTGTGTCTTTTATATATCTATGGCATGGAAGCGTCATTTCAGTGTTTGCAAGACTAGTATTATAGTCACGATCTTTCTATTAATAAAATCAACGGCCGCACTAGGTATAACCGTATGTAACGTTCACTTAAGATGCTGCAGGGGTAGGCCCGCAAGGTGGACCGACGATCTGGTTAAGATGGCGGGAAGCGGTTGGACGCGGGCGGCTCGAAATCGGTCTGTGTGGAAGCCTTGGGGAAGGCCTGTGTCCAGCTGTGGACGTCTCTAGGCTGACATGATGATGATTATCGTCACGATCTTTCTGTTAATAAAATCAATGGCCGAACTAGATATAACCGTATGTCACATTTACTTAAGAAACATTCAAACAACGGACACAAAGAATACTCAGACTTGGGTTGTGATCCTGTGTAGGGATCGAACTCATAACATTATACGCAGAATCAGGACGTCAGACGATCGCATAAGCCACTACGCTATTTATGTAGGTAGATGATTTTTTAGATAGATAGATTGTAGGTATATTTTTGGTTAATGGAATATCAATTCAGTATTTTTTTATTAAAGTTGGGTGTAAATTATATCAATATTTTTGAAGAATAATATTTTAATAGCTATTTCATTTTAATTGAACAATAAAAGTAGAACATACATAGATATATGTAAATTATTATTATTATTATTATTTACAGCCTAACCTGTCCCACTGCAGGGCAAAGGCCTCCCTACCCTCTTTCCACCTCTCTCTATCGAGAGCTGTTGTTGTCCACTCTGCATTATACAGTTTTAGATCATTTTGCCACCTAATCTTGGGTCTGCCGCGTGGCCTCTTTCGATCTGGGACCCACAAGGTGGTAGTTTTAGCCCAAAGATATGTAAATATGAGAGATATATATAAATAAAACCGGGGAGATTAAGCCCCGGTGCCATTATCAACGATATAAATACCGTATTAATATCGCAGGTGTGAATGTTTTTAATCTGATATATCATATTGGATCACTAGCGTACAAAGGAAATCTTCAGTTGGTAATCGAACAGCTTCAGCCATAGATAGATAGATAGATACGCTTGATTGTGCAACCTTGGGATGGACAGGAATGATATAAGCAAAAATATGGAGCGGTGGTGTAGTTGCTTAAGTTTAACATTGAGATAATACGAAACTCTTAGATAAGGGGCCCAATTCTGCTAAATAAATATAATTTCGATATCATGTTTTGTGTCACACACACACACACACACACACACACACACACACACACACACACACACAACGCCATATAGCATTTCATCAGCTTAAACATCACATGCTTGATCGTCGGTGTCGTACACCACTTGCTTGATCCCACAAAAATCGTGTCATATCACTTATATCAGGGTCCGTAAACATTTTATTGACTACCCCTGCTTTGGCTACAAACGCGTGTTGTCGATTGTTGTACAATACATCAGCACCGATTTGTTTAATTTTGTCTAAATGTTCAAAATATTTTATGATAATATTGGTACATTTACTAGAATTAATTTTGTTACAATTTGGTGAAGTGCTCAATTTATTTATAAGAATCATTGATATGACTTTATGGCAGTTTCTGCGGGATCAACATTATAGAATGATTTTGATGATCTCGTGAGATTATTTTACCTGTAGTCTAACCCTTTGTAGTTGTCAGGTTTGTATCCGTGACTTTTGCCTTAAGAGTCTAATATCAATACGTAGGTAGGACACAATCAACTTAACACTTTCACGGACAGTAAACGAGACACAATTGAAGTTTTATTGTTGTCACGCCTATAGGCGTTTACTGTCCGTGAACGTGTTAATAAACGTATTAGCGTTCATATTATTAGATAAGTTTAGACAACAGAGCTGAATAAATTGCATCCACTTTTCCTTAATTTCTTGCAATTTGTTGTATTGTATTAGGATTCCTAATCAACTGAAGTAGTACATTTTCATTGAAGTATAGGAATAGGTATAGGTTTTCACCCAAACAAGAAATCAACAATTAGGAGCAGAACAACAAACATTGAGTGCTTTGATATTTTTACAAGCAAAATTACTTTCAAAGGGTAAAAGCGATAGGCGGTTCCATCCCAAAATAAAAAACGTTTACCTATGACTTGTTTATGAGCCAACTCTTTCCAAACATTGACAATTGCCCGTATTTTTATTTTCCTCATCCATGTCATAAAGAAATTCAGTATTCGTATGCATATGATATAGATCAGGAGTGATAGTATAGAAAGAAAATAAGAGTATATAATAATATATTTGTATTACGTACTGAACTCCTCACACGAGCATGTTAATCCGCAATAAATATCACATACTTACTCACACTATGAGTTTGTATGTTTTTAGCGTACATCGCAAAATTTTATCGTTTCCCTACGCATTACAAAAATGAATTCGACTGTAAAGGAAATAATTGAAGAATGAGGAAAAATTACGAAACTTTTTTACAAAGTATCAAATTCGCAATGTCATAAAAGTTCTAGAGGTCGGTGGGGTACTGAGAAATATTCAAGTTTATGCAAGCACTGGCCCAGGAGGGCAGGCAGGTTTGCATAAGTAAACTGATGGAGGGCGCGGACACGAAGCACACTAATCCGGCTTCGGTTCGATAGAAAAAGCAAAATCAAAATTCATTCCGTTGACCCAAGCTCCGGTCGTAATTCCACGACAGGCTCGGAAACTATTTCTATTCCGAGGGGATCCAACCCCAAGGCGGCACGCCTCCTTGTTTCCAAATATTTTCCTCTCCGTGCCTTAATGCAGCACAATCGTAATTTAAAACATGCTCCCTCATCTTAAATGTACGCTCGAGCGGCGTTCGCCGCCAGATTTGTGGACGGAATGTGTTAATTGTTTCGTTCATACTCGCACGTTGCGGTCGTGATACACAGATATGCTCTCGCTTGACCATGTAATGGAGCGGGTTTAATGGCTCTAATTAATGAATGACCACCGAATTTAGAAATTCGGCGACTTACATCGGGTGTAATAAAAGTAAGAAGTTACAGAGTTGTAGTAATTTTGGTGCGATACAGAACGGGAGGGCGGTGTATCGTCGGTGGAACGGTAATCACGGCGCGATAACATCGGACGGTGAGGAAGCGAGGGCGAATCGACTGATCTCAGACTGCGGCCAGATTAAATCTCCGTAGAAACTGGCCGCAACATTAACTAAGGACACTCCGGAGATGGGACAAACTCCGATAGCCCCCGAATGCCTCCGATCCACTCGATGATGACTCATTTCATTACATTTGAGGGAGTCGCCGGGTAATCAGCATTCAAGAGCTCATCGGCGGCGATAACACAAGTTTGTGACGACTGTTGCAGATCCCAATTGACTTGTCCTGATTATCACATGGATAATACTGGTCGTGATATGTCAATATGTGGAAAATATTTCATTACACAACCTGAGTTGAGTATTTAAATTTAGCCACGCATTTCACTAGAATACGTTTAATTAGTTCAATTAAAACATTTTTTATTAAAATTCTATATGATGGGCATATTTCGTCAAATATAACATAAAGTATAACATAAATATAATATAACATGTAGGTGTAATATTACACCTGTGCCTACCACTTCGGGGATACAGGCGTGAGTCTATAAATAAATAAATAAAATAAAGGTACGATATCGAATAAGTAAATATTTTTCGCAGTATGATATCGTGCCCAGTGTCATAAATAGCATCAAATTGGAAATAAATTATGAGCAAAAATAGCAGGTTGCCCCTTCAGGGGTTTCCCCTTAAGAAATCACAGGGGGCTTCCACTATTGTCTAATAAAAGCGATTATATAACACAAAGTATTATAAATCTCTTTTTGACAGAAGGTTAGATTTATATTACAATGTGACAATTTACCAAATTGAAAATAATATTTGTCCACTTAAGTTTTTAAACAATTAGTATATATATTAGATTGTAATCGTAACCTTTATCCGAATCTAACATAAAAAGACATAATAAGCTGTCTGCATGTTATCTCCGAATAGGTAATTCTCCAGCAACGTTAGGCAAAAACTCATAGGCAGACGCAACCAATAAATCATACGTACTACGCATGAAAAATGAAACAAAGACTGAGTCAAAATAGTTGACGCCTGTGCTAGCTCTTCGTCATCATCATATCAGCCGAAAGTAGTCTACTGCTGGACATAAGGACACATTCTGAGCCACCCGCATCCATCCGCTCTGCATCGTGTATGTTTAAAAGTCACAATGTCTCCTAATCTCATTCGTTTGAGTTGCCTATCAATCCTTTATTTTAAGACCTATCTTTACTGCTCTTTTATAACACCATAGCATGTAAATCGGAGTAATAAACATCGATGAAGTTGTTTTCACATCGTAAAACCGCGCATTACTGATAATAAAATGAAACTAGTCTCTGCGTTCTACTTGGGTAATGTAATCAATACGTGTTTTAGAATGCCAACTTTGTTTTATCTGCATCTCTCAAAAAAAGGTAGTGTTTTTACCAATGAAAAGGGAGCGTTATGCTTAAAATAGTAATATACACGGTGAAAATTTGTGTCGTGTAAAGTCCTTGATGACAACATTTTTTTAAAATAAACATTGATTGATAAATATATATTTACCTCTTTAAAGGATCTTGTAACAAGTGTAACATATACGTGTAAACGAACTTAAATAAATTATACTAAAGGGTATTACAATCTATATAATATCGTGTCTAGACGAAATTTTAAGCTACGAAGGTCTACCAAATCCGTAAGTAATCTAAACACAAACAGATGTGTATGTGCCTTTCAGTAAGAAAACTACGTTTTTCAAGTGCTTATAATTAGTTACATGATATCAATCCGTTATTATTGGTCTTGTACCTTTATATCTATCTATTTGTTCGGAGTAACCTTTGGAACGAAGATGACTTGCACTAAAGTGTTCATACGTCAATATTTTCCGAACATCCCGGATCCTGCGTGCTATTAAAATTACACTGTAACTGGCTCGGCAGAGATGTTTGTTGTGGTGTCGATAAATAACAACGAGGTTATTTTAAGCGTTTCGTTGGCAAGCACTTACCTATATTTTTGCGGCCTAGAAAGTAGCCAAGCTGACTGCGGTGTCGGAGGCAGCTTTTCTTGCGTGCAAGTTTTGGGACATGCAGGGCACGATATAAGGTGGGACATCTTGCTCCGCACAAGCCAGTCAGATCGGTGGCGTCCGTGAGTCCCCATCTGAACATAATATTCTCTTTGCACCGACGGCTGACCTGAGTTCAGAGTCTATTTAAAGAGGTTGTTACTGTGGAGAATAACCAGAAACAAATATTCGATTAATAATTCCAAAATATACTTAAAACCATGCATTAATTTAAGAGAACTTAGTAATTCATCACTTAAATCAATAGCTGAATCTGCGAACATTTGACTGCCTACTTAGTCTGGGTAATTTCCAAAGGTATTGTTTGCCGTCCGATGTCCGATGTTTAGCGCTCACCCTATCCAGTTGGGAAGTTCATTGTGTCGGACAATGCGGCTGGATCGCTTAGAAGACAATGGCTCGAGGTAGGGGGCTACCTGCTCGTAGTGCTAGCTTACAACGATTGTTTGGAAGTTTTAATTGACGTAAAGGGAAGTGATGATAGATTAATGTTTATGTGTCACGGGACAATGATGTTAATAGGTATTAAAGTGATGACTATATCACAAAGACTTCTTGACCTTTTTGGAAAAAGTAAACGTTGTTTTAGGTTTCAATCGGGTCAACTCTTAGTAAGACTATTATGTAGCAGATTATTTGCAGTAAGTTCTATATGATTTTCTTACCCGTTTCCAAAATAATAATCAGCCATCTATACGGATTATAAAATGAGAACCCATTCTTCCTGTCTGGCTGTATGAACACGATAAACTAAAAAGTATGGAACAGATTTTTGAACGGTTTTCAACAATAGATAGTTTGATTCCAGAGGAAGGATAAGGTATATAATGCACTATATATTATTCTATAAGAATAACATTGAAAGCGATTTTTAATATTCAGAAAGTTTTGGCTGTATGAATATGTTTCATTGTTTCTATTGTAAAACACAATAGCTGTAAGACTAATAGCTATATCTTCATTAGAGCGAGTTAGCCACTAAATCTATCATCACTAAATGATGGATGAAATCAATGAGAGCTAAATGCATTTTATGATTGGTAATATCAATTTAGAATCATAATTAGTACAATTAATTTTAACACTGTACGATTAGCGAACAAAATCCTATAGAAGAGACTACAGAATGCTACGTTGAGGTGCAAACACACTGCGCTCACCAAAAATTACCCAGCGTAGCCAAATCGAAGGTTATGTGTGTGTTTTTCTTGCCCTGCTCAGTTTCTAGCTATTAACTTAAAAACCCCTATTAGTGGGTCTCCCTTCACCAGGCTTGAAATCCGAGATGTTGTATTGGAGCCCAGTGGAAGGAGTATGTACAACGCCTGAAAGATTCAGAGTCTAAAATTCTCAACCTTCATTAGTGGCGGTGTCAAGCGAATCTACAATGTGGTGTGTGCGACCCCGCTGAACTTTTACCAAGCCTGAAGTCTGTCTGAATTGCTACTATCCACACCTCTATGCACTCATGCTGTATGTATGTACGTGCAAGCCACTATTCAGTAATAATCAAAATCACACCACCATACATACGTTAAACTCTAAATATAAAAAGTAAAAAAATAATCCAAATAAAATTTCACACCGTTCCCTTGCGTGATTCGGTATGTTATAAATAAATACGTATCTTTATTTATAATAAGTTGCAACACGCAAATAATAATGAATATGAAGCTTAATAAAGTAATTTCGTTTTAGTTAATGAGATAATTAATTGGCGATATTGGCGAGTAAACAAGTGCGCACGCCTTGCTTTTACTGAAATTCAGATACGTTTTGTCATTTGTTTTATTAATACCTTTTCAGTGATATGTATTATGATGTTGATTGAACTATCTTTTGTACATATCTCTGATAAATTTATGTCTAATTATTGAAAAGCTGTTTAAGTATGTAATATCAACTTATATTAAGATGAATAGAAAATTATGTTAGCTCTGTTAATACTTGTTGAATTGAGAAAGTTCCAATTTTATTCATAGGTTTGGTTTGAAGGTGTCTTTGTATCTAACGCAACGCATAATTAAATTGTATCTGGTTTTATCATGTAAATTAAATATAACCATGGAAATAATGTTTAAATATATCCAGATAACAGCGTGTAAATATATCCAATTTATGAGAGTTATTGGTCAATTGGTCAAGAGTTAATATCGAACCTGTTTATAAAACATTGTACTGAAAGGCACGTTGATCTAATGCACGGTAAGCAGTATGCATCTGTGTATTGAGAAAATCAGAGAGAACTTTCAGGGTACCAATTTTTATTAACATTTCTTTCTTTCAAGGTTTGGCAAGCGAAAATAATTGTCAATTTTAGCGTCATTTCAGCATGCGCGCTAACACGCGCGCTATATTACGCACTTCAAAAAACCTGACTCGCGTAAACGGCCATATTTCGGCGTGTTCGCTCGAAACAGTAGTGACATCTTGTCAGTGTCAACATGGATTCTGACGGCTCGCGCCTTTGTACGAGCTTAGAAGCGCGTCAACGCTCGTGCATGTTGCGCGTGTGCTAAAAGGCGCGCGATACGCGCCTACATGCGCTTCTAAAAATGAGGCCACCGACCGAAAATAATCTGAAACCTTATGCGACCAAAACAGCAGTGGTCCGCGCTATGGGTCGAATCCCAGATAAACAAGAGCCTCTGCAGTAAATGTCTGTCAGTATAAGAGGAAACAACTGCATACTAGGCTAGTGCCCATTATTATACACTCTTATTTTTTAATTAGTACAAATCTTTAAAGACAGATTAGCGAACACATTATTATCATATATATGACGTTAGAATTTCATAATATCTATAAAGAGCAAAGTTATTATTATATGTTTATTGTAGAAAATCTCACTTAAATCATGGTCATATTTAACAATTCATTGATAATATTCTATCCTACTCATTCGCATTCTCTTTGTCGCACTTATGATGTAGGTAACCTTAGACAATAAAATGAAACAAAAAAATAAGTGACGTAGTTTCTTACTTAATTAATTTTCTAAATTCTAACCTCTCCATTATACTTCATCCGGGCTTAGGACTAATTAAATACGTGGGTATGTAATTAGAAAGCAAACAAATATCAAAATAAAAGAAGGTAGATATTCTGTACTAAAAGAATATAGTGATTTTGGCGTTTTTATGAAGTTAGAATCAGCTGCTATTTATTTCATCATCATCATGTCAGTCTAGAGACGTCCACTGCTGGACATAGGCCTCCCCCAAGGTTCTCCAGACAGACCGATTTTGAAGCGCCCACATCAAATTATTATTTACGTACCTAGGTAGGTAATTTTAACATAACTTACAAATATTTCAATTGTCCTTCGAAATGTCCACCACCATTGTTAATACTCACAGATGGGCACGTTTTGTTTTTTAACGAGAGAAGTACGCTTCTGTCTTTGCTCTTCGTCAAATGCGTCCAATATGCGCTGTTTTAGTTGTTCGACTAACCGGCTCACTTTTGTACACCCACAAAAAGAAGTCAAGCACAGGCCCGCCTCGACCGATCCAAACTCTTCCCTGTACAAACGCACAGCTGCACTCGCGTAATATGAACTGATTTAAAGCTATCGCGTCGTGCAAACTTTAACAAACAATTAACTGTTGCGCGCGAAAAAAAGATGCGCTCCCTTCCGCAAACGATTGAGCACTGTTTGTTGCATCGGAACGCGGCGCGGGCGCAGAGGGACAGGCCCCAAATTTATCAATGAAGCAGTGCCGCGTAGGTACGCAAGCCAATAGTAAAATTACTACTTATAGTATTTACTTATGCATTTACCAATTATTACGTAATTTTGAGGACAGTTTTGGGACTGTTTTAGGACTTAGTGCTTTTATTTTTTACATACACAAATATGATTAGTTAAAGATACTTAGTGCCCCATTATTTTTTTTATACGAAATAAAAGTAGTGGTGTATATATGGGCTATCGTGAACAATATTTTCTATAAGTCCAATACTCTGCGTCGGAAAACATAGTCTTTGACTTCCTAATTTAAGTTATGTTCGTTATTTAGTCTTTCATATTGACTAAAAAATTACACCTTAAAACAAATTAAACTCAACATAGTCCATAAATACATGTTTACAAAACAAAATGGTGCCCGTTGATACAAAGTTTAACCAAATCCTATTAGGAATCATTGACCATTGCGTACGGTACCGTAGTAGGGTAGATCTTGGGTCGTTATAGTAAATGGAGAGAGAGCCGTGTGAATTAATTAATCCATATGGTGAAGCCTACTAATGGACTTCTGTTGTGATTCGGTCAGAGAATGTACCGTCTTGTACTGATTATATTATTACGTAATTAAGAATTATAAGAGATGTCCAGTTGACTGAGAGGCAGTTTTATATTTTCATCGGGATTTAGCTTTGTTGACATTAATTTAAATCGAGTATCTAAATAAATATTAATGAGATATTACTTCTTGAAGGAATCACTGCGTCATGTGGGTCTAAGCTATAAAATTCTTCAAAATACTGCAGTAAACACACAAAACTAATTGTGATTATTTGAGTGCCACTGGAAACCTTTCAACGGCATCAGGAACGCCGGCGTTCCAACTATTATTATGTTCGATATGCTCACCGAGCGCGGGGAACTTTGGGTTGATTTTCGTTCAACGATTTTTTTAATTGAGACCATAGATCAATTTGTTGAATATAAGCACTGGCGCCTTTCTAAGAGCCAAAAAAAAAAAACAAAATGTCACATTTCACTTGCGTACGAGGCGTGGCTGCGTCTAGTGCAGTGATGCAGTTATGATCGTTACCGCTATGGCAATATGGGTCATAATAGGGTGAATGTAGAAGAGCTTTTTAATTTGATCCATTGCTTAGTTTATTTATTTATTATACAAATTTCGTTCATTTATTATCAAAGACGGTATTTGAAATGAATAAAGTGATATTTTACCTAGTCTTTCATAGCAATTCTGTAAGTCGTAAGCCATGTAAAAATAATTTTAATGGCTTTTAACTTGCGACGTGTACACAGCCGTCGCGTCGGCTTATCTCGGTATCGTATTTCAAGGTCTGTTTATAGAAACTGTGAGACTGAACATACTTTATTGTTTTATTTATTGAAGAATAGTTCTTGTTCATGGTGTTATAATAAGTAGTTATGAAATGTATGGATAAAACATTAATTTATATCGCCCTAACCTTTTAGAGACCTGAAAACACATTTACGAAATCTTATTAGATCTTGTTAGAAACTTATGACGATCCACTTGTCGTCTTATTGGTATTTGCAACTAGGAAAACTATTCATAAAAACAACACAGCTTACAGAACAACGATAAGTGGTCTCATTTGTTTTTTATGGATGTTTATCTGAAGTGAGTCATAAGTGCGCGATAACACGCGCCATGTTTACGATCAAAACATAAACACCATAAAAAGTGACGTAAGGAGTTTTAACAGCTGATGACTGTAATTGAATTAGTCTATTAACAAGTTCATAGAATGTAAAGGCTTTTTATTCATTAGATAATTTTCAAATCACGAGCACAGTGCACTAGTCAGATTGGGTTAAACTGATTGACCTTTTTAGAGTACAGGTTTATGTTACATTAGCATAAAATTCAAGATAAACAATTTTCGAATATACAAAATTCTATTTTGATCAGATTTTAATACCCAGAAAAATGGTTTCGACTTTCAAGCCTGCAAAAGTTAGTTGCATGTTACGATACGTATATCGACTACCCAAAAGTATCTTGTTAAAATGAGTTTAAGTGCTACAAAAGTTGCTTATGTGCTAAGTTTTATCAAAATCGGTTCAGCCATTTATGATGCTTGAACCGAAATGTTTGTAAGGGTTGTCGCACAGCGTAAACGTACAGCTCTTAGAGTTTGTACGCTATGAGGAAGCACCAATACCAGCGACAATCACGAGGTATCTTGTTGCCACTTGAGTCTCGCCACAATGAATGGGTTATAAATTACGTCCGTTAACGTTGTAATTGCTCAGATATTGTGTTATACCGACGATATTATAGTAGAAATGTACTATAGTTTGTAGCTTCTCGGGGAATATGGAACGTAAAGACGTAGATCATGCCGATAAAATTCAAACGGGAGATGCCGTCGTCATCATGTGAGCGGAAAGACTAGATATAGGTCTCCCCAAATCTCTCCAAATACCCACAGGCAGATCTTGAGCTACCCGCATCCAATCACTTCTCGTGATCAGTTTTGTCTTCGTAATTGTGGTGAAATAATTATAAAGCATCCAGGAGGATACCTGTAGCTACTCCTGTACGTTTTATTGTAACTTGATAATTTCATTCCCATCCCGCGGAATAATCACTTCGTGCACCTCTACGTACCAAAATTCAGTGTACGTAGTAGCCGCTTGACCGCTCACCATTTTTAAGTGCTTACTCAGCATCGATAAATTTCAAGTGCGCAATTTGTTTTTGTGCGATTGTTAATAAGTTGAGAGGAGTGGTGTTTATTTTGCAATGAATGACTCATTCGAATGG
This sequence comes from Euclidia mi, assembly GCA_944739405.2. Taxonomy (NCBI): domain Eukaryota; kingdom Metazoa; phylum Arthropoda; class Insecta; order Lepidoptera; family Erebidae; genus Euclidia; species Euclidia mi. Next base: position 48,028,646 of record OX123190.2, read on the forward strand.
TACAAAACAAATTACGTTTGAATGAAATGTTTACTTTAAGCGAGCGGCCGTAACGTAAACAATGTCGTCTGTACCGACTTATTCGACACTTTTGTTTATCATAATAAAAGTATAAGCTGAATCTGGTTAGCTGTTGTATTTTCATGTACCTGGTGATATTATCTATGTAATAAAATAAAGTTATAGCAATACTTGCAGAAAATTAATAAGATGTAAGCATTTGAAAAAAGAAATATTTCGCCGACTTTGCATTCCGCGCGCGGGGCGTAATTATGGATAAAAAACATCATTGTAAACAAATTATGTAATTATATATCATACTTTTATGTTTTTATTGTAAATTAACTGATTCATTATGAAGTTACAGCAAAAAAAATGTGTATTACTTTAATTATAGACAAAAAATTATCGTAAAAACGTCATTTTATGTAAAAAGGTTTAAATACATATGTATGTATATAAGGTTACATTTATGCGTTGTATTATTTTTTATTATGAGTATATAAATAAACCTTTGATAAAATATATAATACTCATATTATTTATGATATTAGTTATCGAAAATTTTGGCGGGAAAAAGTAAACAAATGTGCAGGTTCCAATAAAAAAAATTCTTATCAGATTCTTATCAGAATTGGTATTTATACTTGGAAATCTAGTTGAAAAGAAAGTTATCTGTATAAATAGGTTTGAATCTGATATATAACATAAAACGGTATTTAAAAAATAAAATATGAAAATTGGTGCCAATTATTATATATTATTTATTTTTTTATGTTTAAGATTTAAATGTTTCTTTTCATTATATTTATTTCCTCTAAAAGTAAATTAAAAACCTTTCTCACTGTGTATAATACTTATATACCTCCCATAATAAAAAAAACGACGAGAAAAAGGAATATGTCAGAAATATAAAATCGCGCTCAAAAATGGCGGGAAAAATTATAATTTTCATTTTATACTGCCCTTGCGTGGGCTTCAACCATATTATATGGTTTTAATTTATATCATTAGAAAGCTCATTTAATTACGCGTCTATTAATATGCAACATACCGCAATCGGTTGAGTTATCCGAGTTCCACAAACAGACAAGTGCGCAGCGGAAAAGCGTGGAAAAAATGACAGTTTACGCGCTCATCTGTTTTTGCAAAAAGGGAAAATAGTCACTTGTGCGCGGTCAAGCGGGTAGTTACGAAAGAATACTACAAAATTATATAGATTAATTTTGGTTATCATAAAAAAGAAACTCTAAGAGAAAACAAAAGCCCTTAAAGTAATATGACAGAGAAGTCACCCAAAGACTCAGCTTGCTTGACATATCTGATGCTGGTTAGTAAACATCGGGATCAACGATCATAATTATAACAAACCCATAAATCTCTTTCATTATGCGGCTATCTGTCACACAAGCCTGTACATTGAATGCAAATGACGCCCCGCTATGCATTCGTTTCATACTAACTACGCAACATATTTCGCGCAATCAACACCTGTGGCAAGGAACTCATACGATTTTAGTGCCTCATAAATATTTAGTAGAAGTGCAGGAGACATATACAGGATGTCGTTAACTCTTACCTTGCAGGTCCATTGCAATAAGCTTAAGAGTAAAATTTTGTTCACTACATGTAGGTAATGTAGGTATATAGTGAAACATTTTTCGTAACAAATATTTTTGCAAGTCAAACCATTTAAACCAGACAAAAAAAATTTTACTTCACTGCACACACAGTTTTCACGCTTAAAGTGATTTTGGAATAGACGGAAAAATTGAAATGTAAAATAATTTTTAAGTTTGGAAACCATTTGGAAACTAAAACATGGAAAGATTTAAGTAAATATGTGTAGAATTCGGGCTAAGAATGGGTATTTTTTAACAGAGAGCAGTGGAAGCGATTAATTCATCCAGTCTTAGCCCAAGGCAAAGGATCTAAACACATGGACCAAGTTTCTTGGCGCTAAGAATTAAACAAATGTCTTACCAAATATCTCCTGGTGATGTTCTTGAGTGGAGTCCTGGAGGCAAGTTAGACACACACGAGACTAAAATTGGCCAATATTAGCAAGTGAATTATCTTTACTTTACCAGACTCCAACGCAGCGTCTTCAATGCACGATGCAAGTTCACAGGATTCACAATTTCTCAAAATGCCAGTGTTCCATATATATAATATCACAAATTGATCAACACTGCGGACTGATCAGTGCCGGACAAATCAAAAGCGGCAGTTTCACGAGAGTTTACTCAATTTAGTTCAATTAATCAATTCACACGTAATGCAAAAAGGTGTGCTCACAATAACTTTTCACAAATGTTCAATATGTCACAAACCTTGCCGGAAGTCAAAAACGGCAATTACGTATTAAGTTAATTACAAGTTGATTCAATTCGCGTTAATTCAAAAGGCGATATTTTACGTACGAGACGACAACGTGGTAATTTTTCAAGGGAAGGACGAAAGTGACAGTTCAGTGTGACCATTGTCAGAAATTTTCAATAGACTAAACAAAATGTTACTCAATCGATCTAATCGATTTGACTTATAATAAAAACTAATTCTATTTCAAACATCCACCCGCCCCGGACCGGCCTACCGGTCCGCTAATCGGTTGGCAGACGTGACAATGTTGCAACCGCTCTCCTCAGAATCGAACCGTCCACCAAGACCTCAGCAAATCGGGAAACTCCATCAGCCCCAGTTACCAAATGAAGGATGCGCCCCCTGCGCCATCTGAGTGGCGGAAGGTTAGCCTCCTTGATCAAAACGAGGTCACCAATCTTGGGTGGATCGGTCTTGTCGGTCCACTTAACGCGTTGCTGGAGTATGTGCAAATATTCCAAATTCCAGCGTTTCCAAAAGCTCTGAGTAATCTGGCGTACCAATTCAAAACGCGAGAGACGACCAGGTCTCGTATCAATATAGGGGTACTCAGGCAAGGCGACAAGTGGGCAACCAATCAAAAAATGGCCCGGCGTAAGGGCCTCCAAATCATTCGGATCTGAGGAGATCGGGCACAATGGGCGAGAGTTCAAAACGGCCTCAATCTTACAAAACACAGTTGCGAGTTCCTCAGGACAGACTCACCGATTGTCATGCGAAAGTGTGTTTTGGCCGATTTTACAGCGGCCTCAAAAATACCACCCCAGTGTGGACAATTTGGTGGGAAAAACAACCAATTTATCCCACGTCGAGCAAGCCTATCACCTATATCAGCCTTGTTGGTTTCAAGGAAATTAACAACATCATTCAAATAATTATAGGTGCCCTTGAAGTTAGTGCCACAGTCAGAACGGATCAAGGAAGGCAGCACTCTGCGGGATACAAATCTGTCAAATGTGGCTACAAACGCCTCGGTCGTAAGCGAGGAGACCAGTTCCAAGTGTACGGCCTTTGTGGAAAGACAAACAAAAACACACAAGTAGGCCTTAACAGTCTTGCTGTTTCGAAGTGTCGACGTTTTTACCAAAAAGGGACCAGCGAAGTCCGTGCCAACACCGTCAAATGTCCTGCTCTCAGTTACGTGATCTGCCGGTAAGTCCCCCATCAACGGCTGCATGGTAGAAGCCTTGAGCTTATAGCAAGGGATGCAGCGAAAGACTACACTCCGAATAATTCTTCGGGCAGACAAGATCCAAAATTCGCGATGCAAAATGGCCAACAAAGCATTACAATCAGCATGCGAATTTTTAAGGTGACGGTCAGTTACCAACAAGCGTACCAAATGACCGTCCTTAGGTAACAAAAGGGGGTGACGTGCTCCGTAAGGGAGGTTGGCGTTCTTGAGACGCCCTCCAACGCGCAAGAGACCCGTATCGTCCAAAAAGGGGTTCAATTTAGATATTGCTCCCGACAATTTCGATTTCCCTGACTTAAAGATAGCAATCTCCTTCTCAAAATGCGCCAATTGCACAGAACGAACCCAAAAGGTGAGGGACTCCTGTCGTTCCTGTGGTGAGAGAAACGGTGTCAGACGTTTCTGTTGTGGGTGCCGTAAATTAAAAACAAAATGCTTTATCCAAGCAGTAACACCTAACAACTTGTCGAGGGAGCTGTAACGATTCAACAGGAAATCGGGGTCGAAGGCGCATTCTACCTTCTCAAGAGCGAGTGTTCGTAGACCCGGCAAATTAGAAGTATTCAAAACTGGCGTTCGAGGCCAATCAACTTCTGGTCGACTCAACCATTCCGGACCCCACCACAGCGAATGACCTATCAAACTAGGCGTCAAGCATCCGCGCGAGGCACAATCAGCGGGGATGAGCTCACCTGGCACGTGTCTCCAAACAAGTTTGACTTCGGATTTCTGGATTTGGGAAACGCGATTAGCGACAAATACCTCCAAGGTGTGAACAGAAGCCTTCAACCAACAAAGAATAATTTGGCTTTCTGTCCAGGCGTAGGTCCCATTAATACAAATGCTTTTACCCAAAGTGTTAGACACGTGGTTCAATAAGCGTACAAGTAGTGCTGCTCCCGAGAGCTCCAATTTCGGAATGGTCAGAGATGTCCGAAGGGGTGCAACCTTGCTCTTCGCCATGATCAGGGAAACCCTCACCTGACCTGATGCACTAACTGTGCGCAAGTACACCACGGCCGCGTGACCACGTTCCGAGGCATCACAAAACCCGTGAAGGGTGGCCTTGTACTTCCCGGGAGCAAGGATGGGACGAGGCAAGGAGATCTCGTTGACGGCAGGAAGTGAGGATACAAAGGAGGTCCATTCCTCAACAAGAGTGCCGTGCAGAGGTTCGTCCCAGGTAAATCCTGCTGTCCAAAGCTTCTGCAAGAAGCATTTTGCCCAAAATATAATTGGACAGATCCAACCATTCGGATCAAAGGTTCTGGCGACAGTAGACAACGTCTCGTAGACGTTTAGTCCAAGAACACGGCAATTTCAAGTCTACGTTATATGTAAAGATGTCTTGGACTGGTCTGTACTGAACGCCAAGAACAGCCATCATGGCGGGGTTGTCAACAATCTCAAATAGATGTGGATCTTGCTGATGATCCTCTGGCAAGCCTTCCAAAAGCGCTGGTGAGTTGGAAATCCATTTGCGCAACTCATAACCAGCGGAGGCCAAAATACCTATCAATTCGTCCCGCAGGAGGATCGCCTCGTCCGCTGTGGAGGCGCCCGAGCAAATGTCATCGACGTAAATGATGACTGGGTGAATTGCTTTCTTTTCTATTTATTCTACCTTCTTCAATTTTATAATTTTTCTATTTACTTATTTTATTACCTTCTAACACAAATCTTATTACTCTTGGACATATATGACTTGTCACTGTCATTCTCGACTACAGTAACTAAAATTCTTGCGCTCTGGATACAAGGCTTTTGAGTAAAGTATGTGACACAAAAAAAAAAAAACAAATTTTAATTTTCCATTTCCTCTGTCTACTGATTTCACCCAGTCGTTTCTTTATTTTCTTTTATTATTATTGTTTTTCTTCTTATTACTGTTTCTATTGTGTTTTAGATTAGTATTCTTACTATTTATAACAATTTAATTTCGCTAACACGCAACTGGCGGGTGGACTGAAAGATATTATTAGTCTTTTACACACACATATATTTATATATATATGTCTATATATTTTTAATTTTATTTTTATTATTGATATTTAAATATTATATTTCTTTATATGCTTACATTTATGAATGATGATTCAACTAGCAATGATAGTTTTGTAACCGCTACTAGCCTTGATGACAGTTTTACTAGTTTGCCTTCACTTGCTGAAACCCTTCAGTCTCGGTTTTCTGATGCACCGGGAAACTTTAATGTAGTCCATATAAATGCACAAAGTATTCCAGCCCACTTCTCTGATATGCTGACTAACTTTGACTGTCAAAACTTACACGCTATTCTTGTCTCAGAGTCATGGCTTAAGCCATGTCTGCCATCTGTTTCCTATTCTCTTCCTGGTTTCCATCTAATTAGAAATGACCGTGCGGATGGACGTGGTGGAGGTGTCGCCATTTATCTACGTCATCATATACCTCTTTGTATTATAAGTATCTCAGGGCAGCCACCACCTCCGAACGCCGGCGAGCATCTCTTTTTAGAAGTGGAATTGAATCACTCTAAAGTTCTACTAGGTGTTTACTATTCCCCTTCATCACGCGTCAACTTCTTTTCATCTTTCGAAAATATTCTAGAAACATTAATTCCTTCCTACAATCACGCAGTTATAATGGGAGATTTTAATACTTGCTTTTTAAGACAGGACACACGTGCATCCTCTCTTAAAAGTATTATAGAATCTAGTAACTTAACTATTCTCCCTCTTAATGCCACACATCACTTTCCAAACTCAGTTCCTTCTCTACTCGATCTCATTCTTGTTTCTTCTCCTAACCTTGTTTACAAGCATGGCCAATGCTCTGCTGATGCCTTCTCCTACCATGACTTGCTTTATATTTCATATAAATTACGCCCCCCTAAGGCAAAACCGAGGACTATAATGCAACGCAATTTTAGTGCGATGGACCAATCGCAGCTCTGCGAGGATGCCCGTAACATTGACTGGTCAACCTTATTTGCTTCAGATAATATAGACGCTAAAGTCAACATTTTCTCGACGAATTTAATACAGCTCTATGACAAGCACGCACCAATCCGAGCCATACGGCTAAAACATCTACCAGCACCTTGGCTTACTGATGAAATTAAAAAAATTATGTCTAAGAAAGCTGCAGCTAAAACAAGGTATAAGCAACGACCAACTGCGTTTAATCTGGATAAATATGTTAGTGTAAGAAATTTCTGCAATAAGGTGTGTAGGAAAGCACAACGCCAACATATCCATAATTCTGTTCAAAACGAAGACTCAGCTAAAGTCTGGAAATTTCTCAAAAGTCTGGGAGTGGGAAAGTCACGAACTGACGTGTCATCCAAAGACATCAATATTAATTCACTCAATGTCCATTTCACTGCTTCGTCCAATTTTGATGGGATCACGAAAACTAACACGTTACTAGATCTTTCAAATATTCCAACTACCAAATATTCACCTTTTGTTTTCGAGCAATTTACCGATTGTGATGTTAAAAAGAGCATTATGTCAATCTCATCCAATGCTGTTGGTAGTGATTGTATTAGCCGAAACATGATCCTTCCTATCCTTGATGAAATCCTTTTTGTCCTCTGCCACATACTGAATTACTCAACTACAAGCCGTACCTTTCCCTCAGCATGGAAAGAGGCCCAAATAATTCCTCTACCTAAAAAGCCAAAACCCTGTTCCTTTTCTGATTATCGTCCTTTATCCATACTACCATTCCTTTCCAAAGTCCTAGAGCGCCTCATTCATAAACAACTATGCACATTCCTTTCTAAAAATTCTCTCCTAAATCCCTACCAGTCCGGTTTTCGTCCTGGACATAGTACTACCACAGCATTGGTTCACATCACTGATGAGATAAGACTGGGTATGGATAGTGGAAAGCTCACGCTACTTTCCTTACTTGACTTTAGCAACGCGTTCAATACCGTTGATTTCCACATCCTGCTTGGCATACTTCGCTCTATTAACATATCTCCAACGATGGTTGACTGGTTTCATAGTTATCTGTTTGGTCGCCGACAGCGTGTGCGCGTTGAAGACACGTACTCTTCATGGTGTAATACAGCTGCCGGTGTACCGCAGGGTGGCGTTCTATCTCCGTTACTCTTCGCAATTTTTATAAATTCTATATCCCGTAATTTAATTTCGTCCTACCACCTTTACGCAGATGACTTACAAATTTACTCGCAGGAACCCCTAGAATCAGTAGCAGACGCTTTTTCTTCAATAAATGCTGACTTAACGCAAATATGTGAGTGGAGCAAAAAGTTCGGCCTCAAGGTAAATCCCTTAAAAACGCAGCTTGTTCTTATCGGCAGTCCTAGGATGATCTCGAGGGTCGATTGGTTAATGTTGCCTGAGGTTAAATTCGACGGTAAAATATTACAATGTACAGACCATGTAAAAAATTTGGGCATATATCTGGATAGCAATTTAACATGGGGCCATCAAATACAGGAGACCAGACGTAAGTTGTTTGCGTCAGCGGGTTCCTTACGTAGGCTGCGGAATTTTCTTCCAACAGCCACTAAAGTTGCGCTTGCTGAATCTTTACTCCTTCCAGTACTCGATTATGCCGATGTCAGCTATCTTGATCTCACTGAGCAGCAACTTGAGCGTCTCCAGAATTTTTGTATAAGATTCATATTTGGTCTTTGCAAATATGATCATGTATCAGAATTTCGTAACAAACTCAAGTGGCTCCCAATTCGTCTTCGCAGGAATACTCATATTCTTATATTATTGTATAACGTTTTATTCGATCCTAGCACTCCCCTGTATCTCAAAGAACGTTTTAAGTTCCTCCATGACACACATTCAAAGTTCCTGAGGTCGTCAGAGAATCTGAGACTGCACATGCCAACGCATTCAACAAACTTCTTTAGTAAATCCTTTGCTGTCCAGGCAGTGCGCTTGTGGAATGCGTTGCCATTAGAAATTAGGCAAGCAAAGTCAATAGGCATATTTAAAAAGGCTTTAAAACAACATTTCCTAGCTAGTAACTAAGTCATTGTTTATAGCATGATTTTACTATAATATCTAAACTGTAATATGTATGTATGTATATTATTATGTATGTATGTATTATTATGTATTATGTATATTAATATGTATTTATGCACCGTATGTATATGTTAATTTAAGCAAGTAACTTTATTACTACACCATTGAATTATTATATTTCTCTAGTCTATTTCTGTCCATCCAAAGGTTGCCTGTAAGAAATTGCTTTTAGCGATAAGGCCGCCCATTGTGCATTTAAATTGTAAACTTAATTATTTCTCTTGTCTCTGTAAAATTTCTATGTATGGTGTACAATAAAGTATTATCTAATCTAATCTAAATATCGTCTTTCAAGATGGCGGAGGCTCGTGGGAAACGTAAGCCTTCGCGGTCTGCGAGCTCCAAAAGAGAACGTATTGCCAAATAGGGGCTCGACCTTAACCCGTACGTATTGGTATTGAGCTCGTAGACGACCATGGGATCACGAGGAGACTCTCTCCAAAGGATCAGCTGGAAGCGACGGTCATCAGGGTGGATAATCGTCTGCCTGAACATCATTTTTATGTCGGCCACAAAGACAACCTGATGTCGTCGGAAGCCGGTGATGACGTCACAAAGGTCCTTGACCAACTTGGGACCAGAATGCAAGCACTGGTTCAAGGATACGCCTGTTGAAGTCTGCGCAGAACCATCAAACACTGTGCGCAGCTTGCCAGTCGATGGCTTCAATACTGCATGATGCGGGAGAAAGTTGTGCTCCACCGAACGCCAATCCAAATTTGACACAGACATGTGTCCCAACTGTTCATATTCTCTCATGAACTCAATGTACTTCTGTCTGAGCTCCGAATCACGACCCATGCGACGCTCCATAGCCAACAATCTCTTTTCGGCTAAAGGTCGTGACTCACCAAGCGGAGGCCGAACAGACAGAAAGGGTAGCCTCGTAATAATCCGACCAGAACGGAGTCGACCCGTGTTGTTCTGGAAGAACAGCTCGCACTCCTCATGTTCTGGATTCAAACGGGCAGCTTGAGGGGGCTCCTCTACCTCCCAAAACCTCTGAACTGCATCAGAGAGAGCAGAGCCTACAGCCAACAAATTATCAAGTTCGGGTGGAGGGGGGTCCCTAGGTACAGGGCCCATCAAAGCAAATCCAAATATGGTCGGGATGGCAGTCAAACCATTTGGCATCAAGAACCGTTTCCCACCAATCAAAATTCCACCGAGGACATCAGAGCCAATCAACAAGTCGATTTGTCCCGGTGTGTCAAATTTGGGGTCTGCCAGTTCCAATCCCGATGTCAAATTCACCACAGCAGCAGGTAGCTGTTTCTGTGGATGCATGCCCAAAATATTCTTCAGCACAATAGCCGAGGTTCTAATCCTCAGGTGTGAAGATTCAACAAGGCCAAACAAAACCTTAACTTGCCCTTCAACATTAGAGGCTACGTCCCCTATGCCCCGTATACAATTTGGAAAAGAACCCATATTTAATTTAACCTGCCCTACCAAATAAGTGGAAAAATGCAACCTTGTGAACCTGTGTCCAATATAGCACGGACAACAACAGAGGTCCCCGTGGGTCCCCAGACCCTAACAGCAACCGTTGGTAGGATAACGGTCTCAATGGGGGAGGTTGGCGTTATAGGGCAGGTATCAATGACCTATTGTTGCCTGGGCGGCGACCGTTGGCCAGGACCAGGCAAGTCAAAATGAGGGTGCGGCTTGAAGTCCTCAAAGGCGCGATGACTTGATCCGCGCGCCATCTGTGGGGGGTCATAATGACGCACCTGCCCAAAACGAGGTGGGCGCGAGTCAAGGCGGGGACGCTCCGCCAAAGGAGGGGAAAACTTGGGGCAGCAGTCATGGTGCTGGTGACGCTGAACAGCACATTCAGGTGCGAGAGAGAGAGGAGGCGTGCGCACACTACGGTTCTCCAAGCGGGGTGAGTGGCGATCAATTGAGCGAGGCGACTCTCGGCTACGCGCCGTTGAGCCTCGGCTGCCACCTTCAAAACACCCGCCCGTGCGCGTCGGCTGGTTGGACAGGCGGCCTACCTCTCTGGCATTCATGCAGAGAATGTCCAAATGCTGTCCTCCACAGTGAGGACAGGGGCGAGAGTTTGGGCAGTCTCGCTGGTAGTGGGACCTCAAGCTAGAGAGAGAAGCAAAGGCGGCGGGCATTCGCGATGCGCCTACGAGAGGCGACATGCAGGTCCAAGACTGCCCTACAACTGGCCGTTCTGTGCCCCGTGACCTTGCAGTAAGAGCACTCCGCTGGGTTCTGCGTGACTGCAAAGCGAGGAGGGCGCCGGTCAACATTGGCTCGGGTGTGAACGCGAGCCTGCTCCTTGACCTTGGGCGGCTGCGTCTTAGCCGGCGTATCACCACCGGAGTTGTCCAAGACCCGGCACTCATCCTCCAGGAACCTCTCCAGGTCAGCAAAGGGGGGCAGATGGGTCGCGCTATCCCCACCAAAGCGCTGTTCAAAACGCGACCTCAGGTCGGCAGGCAGCTTCTATAACACAATGTGCACCAATAAATAGGACCATTGGTCTACGGGCAGGTCAAGGCACTTAAGTGCGTTGATGGCCACCAAAAGCGGGTTCAACAGTTGGGTGCGCAACCCAGAGACCCGGGTGAGCGTCGGCAAACCCAAAATCTGCTCAATATGCGTGTCGGCGAGGCCAAGCTTATTATGGTACCTACGGGTAATTAGATCCCGAGCCGTCTGGTACGCCTCGTCAGACACGGGCAGATGCTGGATGAGGCCCTTAGCCTCCCCATCCAGAACCGACATTAGATAGGCCAACTTTTGTGCCGGCCGAAGGTCAGCCCTATCATTGACTAGGCTGTCGAACAAATTAACGAAGCCCAGGTAGCTTCCTAGGCAGCCATCAAAATGGGGGAGGTCCAAAGTAGGGAGCCTACTCACCAGCCCCGGTGCTGACCTAGGAAGCTCCTGCTTCAGGCCGGGTTGCCCTTCCCTATCGGCAACTAGTTGTCTCGCACTATTGGAGACAGCATCATACAGGTCTAAGACCTGGGCATAGTCTTCGCTGACCTTATTTCGCTGGTCAGCGTTGAAATCAGTGACTGACACTTCGAGACAGCAAGCGCTGAAAGTGCGGAACTGCTGTTCCACACTTGCCAGGCGATCATCGATCCGCTCGTACCTTTGAAGTAAGGCCTGCTGGCGATCAGGCCGGTTCACTAAAGCACTGGCCGAGGCAAACCAGCGCAAATCTGATGCAATAGCACCAGCAGCCGCACGCAAGTCCTTGATAGCTGACATATTCAAAATTCAAAAGAGCCCGGACAAGCGTTAAATAAAATTAACAACCAGAACTTAACTTTTCTTAATTCTTTGAAACCAACAAAGTATTAGCCTGTTTACTGAAAGTGCAGGCAAGTGACAGGTATCTACTGTCCAACAAAATTAATAGTTTCAATATATTGAAACAAACACAAAGTTATCAAAAGTTGTAACTTATAACAAATTAAAAGTTGAACTTCAAATTAATTAATGAATTATTTGCAACAGACAGACTGGCTGTGTTATTTGAGATATACAATAGTAAGTAAGCACAGAATATGTGTTACCTAGCAATATTATCTATATTATAACAAAACAAAGTTTATTAATGTGACCCGCCCAAGTGGCAAGGTCAAGTTGGCTGTTATAATGTTTATGAATATATGCAATAAACTAAATTTACTAAATTTATTGATACATACAGCTGTTATGTATCCAAACAAACTGACTTATTACTGCAACAACAAATTTAAGTTAGATTTTTCAACAATACAAATCAACAATTACTGATTGAGGTTATGTGTGACAATGTGTTTCAAATTATCTAGGTCAACTTATACAATTAAATATTATGTATTTTAGACAATAACTGACCTGACAAACACTACAATACTGTCTACAAGGTGAGATATATAGCTCAGATACAAGTTTACAATATAGGCACAGTTAACCACGCTCTTGCTATCAAAAATTAAGTGTAGAATTCGGGCTAAGAATGGGTATTTTTTAACAGAGATCAGTGGAAGCGATTAATTCATCCAGTCTTAGCCCAAGGCAAAGGATCTAAACACATGGACCAAGTTTCTTGGCGCTAAGAATTAAACAAATGTCTTACCAAATATCTCCTGGTGATGTTCTTGAGTGGAGTCCTGGAGGCAAGTTAGACACACACGAGACTAAAATTGGCCAATATTAGCAAGTGAATTATCTTTACTTTACCAGACTCCAACGCAGCGTCTTCAATGCACGATGCAAGTTCACAGAATTCACAATTTCTCAAAATGCCAGTGTTCCATATATATAATATCACAAATTGATCAACACTGCGGACTGATCAGTGCCGGACAAATCAAAAGCGGCAGTTTCACGAGAGTTTACTCAATTTAGTTCAATTAATCAATTCACACGAAATGCAAAAAGGTGTGCTCACAATAACTTTTCACAAATGTTCAATATGTCACAAACCTTGCCGGAAGTCAAAAACGGCAATTACGTATTAAGTTAATTACAAGTTGATTCAATTCGCGTTAATTCAAAAGGCGATATTTTACGTACGAGACGACAACGTGGTAATTTTTCAAGGGAAGGACGAAAGTGACAGTTCAGTGTGAACATTGTCAGAAATTTTCAATAGACTAAACAAAATGTTACTCAATCGATCTAATCGATTTGACTTATAATAAAAACTAATTCTATTTCAAACAAAATACTTTTTAAAGAATTAGATTATCGCCCACTTTTTTATTATTACATAATGATACATTTCGTTACAGGGAAATAGAATGAAAGCAACTATTGTTCACGCTAGGGAATTTGTCAATAAGTAACCCTAAGTAAGTAGGACACCGAAACAATTATGGAACATCCACGTTTAATTTTGTGAATAACAGCATAAGGGATTTTAATCTGCGTTTTTTTGGTGTATGAAGGCTTTGAATCTTTTGCCTAAAAATCACGCCAAAATACATATCTGAAACCCGACCTCAAGAAACTATCAATTACAAGGCTACGGTTGTTTATGAGTACGTACACTCAACTACAAAAGTCAGAACACATTTTATAACTTTAAACTTCTCGATAACTACGCTTAATTAAAAAAATCTTAAATTTCACTCGGAGCTCCACTTGCGCCAAGATTACTTCTTAACCTTCCTTGGGAATCACACTATCTATTGGTAAAAACCGTACAAAATTCTGTTCGGCAGTTTTTAGGTTTATGGCGTTCTTATAGACAGAGGAAGGAAAGGAGGATTCATTTTATATTATGTACCTATAGGTGAATTAGGTAAGTGGTTTTGTCTAAAAATCTCACAAGGTATTGAGTATAAAAAAATATTATTACAATTATACCTAACCAATTATGCCATTTGGCTAGGCCTCCTCATAAGGACAAAATAAATTAGTAAAAGTAATCGATCCCTAGGCCGCGGAATCGTGAACGTTGTCCAATCAGAAGACAAATTTACAAAATAGTTTTATTATTTACAGTGGTTGCTGAATGCTGTAACTGTTTATGGTGGTTTGGTGAAAGTGACTGAATAGGTAAATGACAGATAATTTGAATGAAGTTTCAATAATTATGATAACTAGTAACTATTGAAGTTTTTATGTCCCTATTTATTGAAGACTCCATACAACCCTTTCCACCCTTCAAAAGGAGCCGCAGATCTATTAGTGCAAGAAACTGAAACTAGTAGATAATTATATATTTTAAACAAAGTTCTAATATTCCTGCTTATGAATACTTACGACATGGATTCTGCCCTGATGATTTAAAATAGTCAGTTTTTTTGTGGCAAACTATAAAAGTACTCCATACTCGCAGCAAGACATTTCTAGGTCATACATTAAATAATTCGTAGTAGCCGTCCGACTTAACATACTATTATGATCGTCAGACAGATTTATCCGACATCATTCGCAATTCCAACATGAAGTGTACCGCCCTCAATCGTCTTCAATTATATTAGTGCGTGGGCCGTTTTGAATAAATAAATAATGTAGACTGTATCGCTCTTAAATTTCAAGGTGATGTGTGGGCTTAAGGTCGTGCTGTAGTAAGTAACTAACACGTCTCATGAAAAACTTAGTTAATGTTTAAAATATAGATTAAATAGTTTCGATTTGGACGTACGGCTGATAAGGGTCAAGTGTTATAAATTAAATGTAATTTTATGGTTAAATATTTAAAACCGTTAAAATATTTTATCGGTGGTCCAATTAATTATATCTACTACTACTAATAAACTGACATTTTGAATTGAATACTCTCACATTTGATTGTAGAATGTTAAATTAAGATTTTGCATACCGGCTGGTGAAATGTGGCCGAACTAAATTTACTTTTGTACCATCTGACATAATAATATCAATGTATGTAATACCCAAGATTGCGAAATAAATGATCATTTATCTTTTATATTATCTTATCTACAAAGTTAAAATATGTAATATGTAAAAGGGTAAAATTGTAGGTCGTTCGGCTTTTCCAGATTTGTGCCAAATAAAAGTATTTGGCATCGAATTCTTGATTTTACCTTAATGTACTAAATTTATTGAACAATATTAAGAACTCTACCTTACATTTACTAAGGTTACAAACAGCCAACTGCCTTCATACTAAAACATTGTTCATAAAAATGAGGCATTTCCACTTACCAAGCGAAAGGTTAAAAAAGTACAATCATCAAAACAAACAGCGTCGTCGTCGTTTGCCACGCTATCTTTGGGGTGCGGCCACATTGCTGTCAACGATTAAAATTGTTTACGTTGCTTATGAAACGCCATAACGTGACGCGACGAAATGTGGACGAACCCTACGTCATAATTAAAATTTCTGCAGAAAACAGTGAACACTAGTGACTTAGTGTTTTACTAGAATAGAAAATTTAAACATTAAATTGTACAATACAGATGAATTTTAAACTGATGGTACAATAACAATGATATCAGCCATGCTTATAGACTGTTCCGCTGCTGGGCGCGGGACTCTTCTCAATATGAGAAGTGTTAGGCTATTGTCCACTACGCTGTGTACCAAGTGTGAACGTAGATATATATTTTGTAGTAATAAGTACTGGTTCGTAACAAATTTGTAAAACGGCCGACAATTCTGAGCGCCCGCCATTGATTTGAGTACGTGTGTACGGTTGGGCTTCAGATTGCTGACAGATGATGACGGCCGGCGGCGGTGCGCAGGCGCCGGCGCCGTAGTGCTGTGACACGATTGTAGTGATGTGAAGGGTGTGTTTCTAATTACTATTTGTAACGTGTTTACGACAATGTGTCGTAGACACGAAGTGTGCTGACTTCACATGTCTGCCGAGGACATTATGAAAAACTATATCCTATCGCCGTCGTAAACCATTACAGGTACATAAATTAACCATAGGTAAGTAACATTTTTTTTCATCGTTGTGTAACTGCATGGATGGCGTGGCGTGCCTAAGTTTCAAATATCGAGTACTGTGGTTAGGATCTCCTTATAAGACAAACATCCCGCTCTGAACGTTAGGCAGTAAAATTGCTCTGGATTACATCAAAAGGAGCTTTGTTTGATTATGATGTGTGAAATGGCAAGATTGCGGCAACAAGTTACATCAGTTGCTCTAACATATCCTTGTCGTAGCACGGGAACTAGAGCGGAGTACCCTGACCTACTGAGTTAGTAGAGCATAGCCCCTCTGTGGCTCACTATGTTTTTTCTAACAGAAAAAGCTGCATAATTTCTAATAAGTTTGAAATCTGAGGAGAGGTATATTTTATCTTCAAAGAGAGAGAGAGGTATTTTTTTATCTTCAATCTGGCTTTCAAATTCCTAGGATTCTCTCCACCTGAGTACTGCTTTTATTAGGAGTAAGTTGTGTAATTCTAGCCATGCTCCAACCAAGTCTGATCGTAAGACTTAATGCCTTAACTAATTACTGCACGGTTCGGACAGTGGTTTAATAGCTTAGTTTAGTAATGCGCCAAGATTTGTGGATACGTTATTCATGGGTCAACAATGGTCAACAATGACATATAAAGTGTTGTTTCGATTCTGGGCGTTCTTTGTGGTCATTAATGGAATGCTTGTACAGTGCACGATAACACAAGATGTCTTACTACGGAATTCAATAATCGAATTATAGATAGATCTAAAGATTTTAGATTCGTTTCTGACAGTTTTTGACATAAGCTCCATACAAAATATGTCAAACACGAATCTAAAATCTACAGATCTATCTATAGCTCGAATATTGAAAATGGCCGTTAAAAATATGTTGTGTCACCGCTACTATATTTTTAACTGTTCCCGCATCACCTTTTCAACGCTCTATATCATGAGCGCAAATCTACAAGGCCAATACATCCATAATATAGACTCCTCTAGACAAATTATTTTGGCATTTCAATTAAGCTTAAGAGAAAAGACCTTGTAATTTTTGGACAGACTTGGGACATAATAGAAAACTGACACAGCACGTTGTCTTGTCTAGTTATAGTAAATCATTGTCAAACCCTGTTGGGTGTGCCACAATATTAGCTAAAAGATTTTCAGAAATTACACGCCACAATAAATTAGGTGTAATTTTTGGCAATAGTGAAAGCCTTGAGGGTGATATAATGGTTTATTATGATGTAGATGATATTAAAGTGAACGTAATTTTTATCTCGAGAAAGCATACGACAATAGTTCGATTATATTTAATTATCCTTATGCCCACATATTATAAAACTGGGGACAATATTTCGGTTGTGTTTAGGTATTCATCCTTATCCCTGCATAATTATGGTAAAACAAGGGGGTTTTGTTTTGAACAGATTTATTTGTCTGTTTGCGATAATCTCAAAAACTACTAAATGAATTTTCATGCAGTTTTCACCAATGGACGTAGTGATGACGATTGTTTAGGTGTATAATACATCGCGACACAGCGTACCATGTGGGAAGCGAAGCTGCCACTGCTGACAATTTGTACGACTAAAGCGGGGCTGTATGCCTAATGCATTTTGTCAGGAAATAGAAAATGTAGTTTGAAAAATTTATTCATCATTCATGAAAGATCACTTAAAATTTGCGAGGTTGAAATATCTTAAACCATCGCGATTACGATAACTGCTGCGTTATGATTATGAAAATTACATCCTGATTGCTACTGCAAGCGTCGGATCGTGGGAAAGGCTATTATTGTCCTATCTTGTTGCACTAATTAAACTAAAATTTAGTCTTTTTCTATGTATTATTACCTCTAACATTCGAACTGAGACAAGTAAGGCAGTATTTAAATGCTGTTAAACTTAATTTTGTAATGGTTCGGCAGTGTAACAATATATATTTTGCCGTGACACCAATAATGACGCAGTACATTGAGTAGAACAAAAATTGACAGTACTTCTCTAGTTTTACAAAAAAAAGCAATTAATATTCCAGCTCTTGTACAAATTAAATTACATGTAGGTAGATACGCCAACAAAAAGATAGCTTTGTTTAAATGAAACAATACGAATCGTACTCCACTCATTTTGGTTTGATATTGTAATGAAGCCTTGAATTGAACAAACATAAATGCTTCTTTAAAACCAGGCAAGGATGTATACGTAACATTCTCGTTAAATCTTTATGTTTCCAGCACTAAGGCACTTGTGGACTTATGACACCAAAAAAAAATAGTGTCAGCCTAATACTTCCACTCGAAAAGTTAATATACCTAGTTTTCACTTTATACCCAAAAGTGATTATTTTAATTAAATCTCTCTTCTCTTATTTTGATGTCAGCTCATAAAACATTGTCTCTCCATAACATGATAATATTTTCTAAACTTCTTCGTTTATGTCTTGTTGTGTCGCTGAGTTTACATTATATCTGTAAAGGAAGACCATGACGGACAAACGTCCGTCATGGTCTTCCTTTACAGATATAATGTATTAATTGAACGGTATATACACGTTACCTTATTATACGTCTAACTTGACAGTTGAAGCTGTCTGAATGTGTGTATGAATAGTCCAGTCACTAGGCAAAAAACGGGGCCAATCTCGGAATTTGAGATAATAAGCTGGAAACTTGTATACAGCTTAATTTTGGCGTTCTAAAAGTTGTCTCAAAAGTCTCATATTATCTCGTGTCTGCGTCGTAAGTTATTCGAGGTCAAAGTCACGAAAATCGGTTTTTTGCAATTATCTCCGTTTCTATGGTTCTTATGCCTGAGCGCTGGGTGCTCTCCGCTCTCTATCTCGAAAAGGGTTGAGCGTACAGAAAAAAAGTTGAGAAAAAAGTTGTGGCAATTTTTTTTATCTTCAATTTTTATAATAGGTGTTGAAGAGATTGGAACCATAGAAACGGAGATACTTAATTGCAAAAAACCGATTTTCGTGACCTTTGACCCGAATAACTTACGACGCAGACACGAGATAATATGAGACTTTTGAGACAACTTTTAGAACGCCAAAATGAAGCTGTATACGAGTTTCCAGCTTATTATCTCAAATTCCGAGGTGAAACCCTAAAGTGACTGGACTAGAATACATATTAATAGGAAGACGGGCTAATTTTCTAATACAAAGGATATCCTTCGGCTGGTTGGATGAGCTTGTTTCGGCAATGACATGTTCCTTTAAGACTACCTTACTTACCAACACATACAGGATTAAAGATTACATTAAATTAAAACTAGATAACAGTTACAACGTAAATGGTAATTCAATCTAAGTAAATTAAAAACTACATTAAGATATTTTTTAAGCACTTATTACAAAAAGGCTAGAGCTATTTAGATCAAATGTACCTATTGATGTTTAAAAGTAATTCAATTTAAAATGTCGTGTGAACTTTTTAAATCGCAATCTTCTTCTTTCTCTTCTTTTTCTTAGCGTTATCCCAGTTTCAATCTGGGGTCCGCTTACTAGTCTAAGCGGATTTGGCTGAATATTAGCTTTTCCACAGAGCGACTGCCTGTCTGACCTCCGCAACCCAAAGGGATAGTGATATTCCAAGGTTTAGACTAGTTTCAGTTTATTTTAGAAGGTACTGACGCCCTGTAACGACTGTCAAAGGTCTTCATGACAACCGGGACTTACCGCGACGGCTTAACGTGCTCTCCGAGGTTGTTAATTATCGCTTGTCCCGTGACAAGCGATAATTAACAATTCAATACGCACATAACTCCGAAAAGTCATTGGAGCGCGCCGTGGATTCGAACCCGATACCATCTGCATGGCAGTTTGTTGGTATATCCACTCGGCTATCGCTTCCTTAATTTTTAAATCGCAATCGTGACGCAAATATAAAATAATTTACAAAGTTATTATTATTTATTTTTTATAGTAAAAGGCGGCAAACGAACAGACGGATCGCCTGATGGTAAGCAATAGGGAATATGCATAATTTTTTTATATTTTATATTTACTTATTAGATCAATATATATTCATAAAAAATATAAATACTCTTCACAGTAATCGAATTATGCTATAAAATAAAGTTTTAAATATTGATAAAATCTGGCCTGCTAAAACGCCGCCATTTTTCCGCGCGCTTATGATGACGTCACAATGCACACTCGGTCAGTCTCAAGTGTATGATAGCATTAGATGTTACAGCATTTTTACAGCTATTTTCAGTCATAATAACTATTCAGACGATGGATAAAACTAAAAAAACCATTTTATAGGTATTGTCTTGTACCAAAATGCAAAAACAATATAAGAAGTACACCTGATAAAATATTTTTTCCTATTCCAAAAGATGCGAAAAGACGAAAACAATTGTGTAAAGTAATGAGAAAATATGATGAAGTATCTTCAATATCGAGTTTGTACTGTTGTGAAGACCACTTTAATGTAAGTTGGTATCGTATTATTATATAATATCGGCGACCCAGTTGACGTACCTAGCGGGAGCGTAACAGACTGTCACGCCGAAGGTCGCGGGTTCGATTCCCGCTCAAGTCAAACATTTGTGTACGTGAAGATGGATGTTTGTCTTGGTATGTGTGTTCCCATGTAAGTATTATATATATTTACAAAAACAAGGACATAATTGTATGTTAATCCATTATCTAGCACCTATAGTACCAGCTCTGCTTAGTTTAGGGCTAGAAGGTGTTGTGTGAATGTGGTAGAATATTATTAGTACAATATCGGTCGGTAGTCTCTGTCTATCGGCGTGAGTCTATGTATGTACCTAGTACCTACTTATAATATTAGTGAGAAGTAAGTCATTATGTTTTTAATTATTTATACTTAATACATAATATGTAATTACTTTCTGAAACTACTTAGGTACCTAACAAAAGTTAAATATGCACTGCATTTATTTCTTTTGGTCGAGTTTTACTAAAGTTCGAACTTATTTCAGGTCGAGGAAGATACGGTAAATTATGTTGAATACAACATTATGAAACAAAACGGGGAAAAGGTTAAATTACGGTTAAAGAACAAAGTTGTGCCTCATATATTCCAGTGCCAAAAACTATGTGCGCCATCACGAGTAGAGAGAAAGGGTGCTTTTAAAAGACAAAGATTAGCATTAGTACAAGAAGCTTTATCCGAGTTTGATGCCAAAAGTGTTGTCGAAAAATGCAAACCTCCCCAAACAAGTGATCATGATGCGGGGCATAGTACTCATGTTGATAGATCTCATGATTATCAAGCAAAGCCATCTACCTCCCGAATGGTCTCTACTGATTATGGAACAGACCCTAGTACTTCTCATATTGAAATCTGTCAAAATTTAGAGGAAGTGCATTGTGACAAAGGTGTGCAAGTAAATATAAAAACAAAGTACAGAAGTAAAGGCGTTAATGTAAAATTAAATAAGGATAAGAAAAATGTAGCACTGTCGCCATTTCCTCAGTTATCAAAAGATATCGCAACTTCACCATTAAAATCAGCTATGCCAGCAGCTTTCAAAAGAAAATTATTTGCGAATAACCCAGTTGATAGTGTATCTGTTTCGCCAAACTCTTCAATGATATCCCATGACTATGAACATTGTAGTTCATCTGATTTAAGTTGGGTGCAAGATGACTCAGAAGATGAAAAGCATTTAAAAAATGTTATGCGCAGTGCCATGTTGGCTACTATAGATAAAGAGCCTAAAAAATCATATCACTTAATACAACTTTTAAGTGCATATATACCACTTGCTACTATAGACATACTAATAACACTAAAGAAAATAAAATTGAATGAGTCATTCAGCATATTAGGATTACATTTTGGATATTCACAGAGCACAATAAGTAGAATATTCTCTAAAAGCATACCTCTTATCGCAGCAAAAATGAAAGACTTAATTGTATGGCCAACACCTCAGGAAATTTACAAAAAATTGCCTATATCATTCCGGGCTAGGTATGCAAATGTTGTTTCAATCATTGATTGCTTAGAAATTCAAATTGAGAAACCATCTGATGCTGTCCGCCAATCTCTTACTTGGTCACAGTACAAAAAACACCTTGAAGTACCTAATTTCATGTACACCTGATGGGCTGATCAATTACATTTCGGATGGATATGGTGGATGAGCTACAGATGTGATGATAGTGAAAGATAGTGGTTACTTGGACTGTTTACCCCATAACAAAGCAGTGATGGCTGACAGAGGATTTAAAGACTTATCATCTTTGTTAGAAGCTAGAAAATGTACTCTCATACGACCGCCATCTGTTTCTAAGTCATCTTCCAGCACTAAAGAAGAAATAAAGCAATCAAAACGGATAGCAGCATTGAGGATACATGTTGAGAGAGTCATAAGTAGGCATATGTTACTACCGCATGCTTGTGTAGATTATAATTTAATTCCCTTCATAGATGATGTAATAATAATAGCTTGCGGTTTAGTAAATATGCAGGATGTTTTAATAAAAAAATGAACCAACTCCACATAACTTTTTTATTTGGATTTAAAATATATTTGCCTCGTGTAACTTTGGAAAAATGGCTTTGTTACAAAACAGTGTGCATTTTTCCAACAAATCTTCACAAATTTGCCTGTCATAATCAACCTCTATTATAGTGATCTTTTTTTATTTTTCATAATCACTTTGAGCAACACAAAATAGAGCTTTTGCTTTGTTAGAAAAATGCATCTGTAGTTGCACCTGTGCCATGTATTTGGAAGCTACAGTATTTCTTGAGCTGATGTATTGACTCATGGCCTTTTCAGATGTTGGACATTTTATTTCAATGCTGTAAATACTACTTGCTCCATCCGGAGAAGCACCCATGATGGGATAGGCAGCATTTAACTTTAAGCAATAACGTGCTTACATCCTCCTAAAAACAAAACAAATAGATTGTTATTTTACTTATTTGAAATATATCAATGCTTCCCTGGCTATACAGAAGTCTTACCATGACTCTAGCAAAAGGATGCAAGAATTGTCTTACCTAAGTGAGCTGCACAATCTTCACATTGTACAGAAACAACAGTTCCTTCAGATTCATTAACTATTGCTATAACAGCATCACATTTCTGTCGCACATTGTGCTCTGGTGTTATACGAGCTTTCACCACACATATGTCACCTTCGCGCTTTACTTGGACATAGCCTATAGCCGAATCGCCATAAGACTCTCGTTCAGATCTGTAATAAACAAGTAAGCGCATAAATTATATTGCTAATTTCTCCATCAAGCATATTTAAATCTATTGGCACATGAATGAAAGTCACTTAATTCACAAATTACTTAGGTAGTCAGAAGTAAATATTTTAATAAGGATAGTTTTATTGCTTAGTATTAGAGTAGATACTTTGTTTAGTACTGTAAAGATAGTTATAATAATAATTGTAAACATTCGATAAATGTAGGTTATGTTTTTGTAAGTGTAGTTGCCGAGAACAATTAATATGAATAAAAACCTATGCATATATTGAAATATACTATGGCATTTTATATAATTACCTTGCAGCTTTCACTCCTTTGACCTCAGTTGACGTAAAATCTGGATTTGATGCAAAATATGCTGTCATCATGAATGCATCTATTTTCGGTAGATTATCCGATTGTGCTTTGACAAAGCCACTTTCAGTCATCATGATTTCTACTATCAGTAGATGTAAAAATTACACTATCTAATGGAAAAAATCACAGGAACACAAATAAAAACTATTTTTCTCAATTAAACACTTGTTGCACAGTACAAATATCGACGCCGATAAAAGACAAGGTGTGGTTTGTGACGTCACGTTTTCTTTCGACCAATAGTGAAGCGTTTTGCAAAGTTGGATTTCCCGCCCGTAATTTACACATTTCAATTATTATATTTTGCACTTAAAAACGAACTAAATAATAAAATAAGTGATTGGACATAATTCCTGGCCCATAAAGATTCAAGGGAAAAAATATCATGTTAATTTAAAAAATATGCATATTCCCTATTACCATCGCTCATGGACACAAGCAACACCAGAGGAGTCACATGTGCGTTGCCGCTCCTTGGGGTTGGGAAAAGAGATAGGAGCAGGAGTGGGATAAGGGGGAAGGAATAGGGGATAGGGCCTCCGGCACTCTCACTCACCGAACGAAACGCAACAGTTTAGGTACTGTTACTTTACGTCGATTTTCTGTGAGAGGGTAGTGCTTCCCTAGTCGAGCCGGCGCATTCATGCTGATATCAGCAAGGCTCTACTACCTTGTTATTTTTAGTTATATAATTATTTATTAGGGGCCATTCCGAAAAGGCTTGTATGACAGTAAAATCTTCTTCTTTTGCCTGCCCTGTTCCCATTTTACTTGGGGTCGGCGCAGAATGTCTTTCGCTTCCATTCTCTTCTATCAGACGTCATCTGATTATTCACTCCCTTTTCATTCTTGTATGACAATAAAATATTTCATGCTTGTATGACAGTAAAATATCTACAGAAATATAATAAAAACTAGCTTCTTGTGCGAAACCAACGTAGCTAAAAAAAATTGGGCAAGTGCGAGTCGGACTCGCGCACGAAGGGTTCCGTACCAACATCCATAAAAGAAAATCAAGTTTGTTGTATGTATACTTAAATATTTTTTAAGTTTCTACCTGTTTATTAAGATCGAGTAACAAATTGCTTAAAAATTACGTTTGTTGTATGGGAGCCTCCCTTTATAATTACCTAACTTTCTTTTATTTAATAAAATATTTTGAAAGGTAATATACAACTACATATTCTGTGAAAATTTTAAGCGTCTATCTGTTACCGTTAGTCATTTTGAGCAAAAATACGAAAAAAAAACAGGTTAATTGTATGGGAACCCTCTTAATATTTATTATTTTTTTTTTTTGTATTTGTTGTTATAGCGGCAACCGAAATACATAATTTGTGAAAATTTCAGCTTTCTAAATATCACGGTTTATGAGATACAGCCTGGTGACAGACAGACAAACAGAGAGCGCAGGCTTAGTAATAGGGTCCAAGGTGTACTCAGTAGTTTGAACAGTATGAACGATTGTTTCGTCACTTTCTGTCAAGTGATATTAAAATATATGAATATTTTAATGTCTTCGACAGTCCTTATGCAGAGCCAGTACAAAGGTACTACGAGGCCGCAACGCAAAGATATGGCGATATTGAGAGGATTATCGCTATCCCTTTGGGTTGCGGCGGTCAGACGTGCAGTCGCTGTGTGTAAAAGTTAATATTCAGTCAAATCCGGTTAGACTAGTAAGCGGACCCCGGTTTGCAACTGGGATAACGCTAGAAGGATGGTGACTCAGGCGAAAGACATAGATGTGTCCAAGACTTTCCAGAAACAACGATATTGACTGAGAGGTTCGAGTTTGCTGTAATTCACTTTAAAATTAAATAATACCAAATGACGCACTACGAAACCTTGACCTTCAGATTCAAAATGCCATGGCACCAATAAAACAAACTACTAACTACACAAACAATTCTAGAAAACGTTCTTCCAAATAAAAATATGAGAGCCTTTTCCTAAAATTATTTACGAAACAACTTCGTACATCTGTTTATTTTTTTATTTTACTTTTTTCGCTAAGAGAAAGCAAAACAAGGTTGAGACGTGACCTTTCTTAATCAGGCTATTATCATTCGGGCCAGCCGCCTGCCAGCCTCCTTCGAGCTGAGAAATAAGTGCTCACGTCGATAAAGACATTCAGATATGGAAGAAACCGACCTAATGAAGATAACGTTTATCAAGATGACCATAAATATTATCCTTGCTGTGGATTGTTCTCATATATAAGAGGGTAAAGGATTGGTAAAATTTAACTCTTTGAGATTTTTTTGGATTGATCACAGTTGGATTGTGTGTAGAGCTATCTATAGGTTGTAAGCTTCAGGTTGGTTTTGTTTGAACGATCAGAAAATTTCAGTCGCAACTTAAATTATAGGACAGAGGAAACCCGCATCTATGCCCACACATTTTACTTTAATTAAACCGTTTCAGCCCGAACCTGTAGGAATTGGGTAATCCCAGCAGCCATAAGGTCCCCGAGGAACATACATGCCAAATTTCAGCATCTTGCGCCCTATAATTTTAGCTGCGCGTCTCTATTAGTCTGATAGTAAAGCAAGAATATTATGTATAAAGAAGAAGATATATGCGACAGAAAATAAACAAGGGAAACTGGTTTAAATTACAGTGTAAGTAATCATGTAGCTGCCGCAATACCAATCGATTCTGTCTACATTTACCATTAACTGATGATTCCGCGGCCCGTGGCTACCGCTCGAACATAATCACAATCTAATCAAATTCTATCAATTAAATTACTCCAAGCCATTGATTTGAGCAATTACTAGCGATGCGAATGGGCATCTACAAACAATCTGTGGGGAACAGACCTTTGTCTCAATCTGATTCTCACAGAATTGGTTAATACAAGAAACACCACAATATATAGTCTCACGCCTTTATCCCCGAAGGGGTAGGCAGAGGTGTAAATATTACACCCACATTTCGCCATGAATATTTTAGGTCCCACGTAATAGGGGGCGAGCCTATTGCCGTTACCGGACACATCACCAGACTCCGGGCTGCTACTGAGAATTCGGAAAAACCCAGTTACACTTTTGCCCGACCCGGTAATCGAACCCAGGACCCCCGATCAGCGGTCACATACGCTATCCACTTGACCACGGAGCAGACAAATAGCAATAAATTTAAGTATTGGAAATTATTACCTGTTTCAATTTAACAATTTATGGAAATGTTTTACAGAAATAATTAAAACTTAAATTGTTATGTTAGTATGTAGTGGGAGTCAATAGAAAAAGAAATATATATCATTGTGGATGTTTAGCATGCCTACATCGAGGCGGTTACTGAAATTCAATAAAACATCGCTTTGCAACGTTTTATTTAATCCTTGGCTGTCCTTTAATATTGACAGAACAATTATACTTAAACTAATATTCTGAGTGACTACTAAAATGCAAATGAAAATATGAATGGTGCACACCGGGTTTGAATTCGAGACGTCACGCGTGAGTCATTTGACTTCTACTAGACTAGACTATTCATCACTAGAGTCTAGCAGTTAAAAAAGACAATAATACTGAAGACTGAAAACAGTATTTATCAGAAACTGCACTGTTTATTTAAACTATTATCGTCAATTTTCAAATACCAGTAAAATTTGTTGCTCTTACTAGCATTTTCCTCAAGATTGTTACTAGAGATTTTTATTTCTTCTTCTTATGAAAACGGATCCGCTCCAGGTGGTTTTCATTTTCAGTACTTAGCGGAAAAGCTGCTCCAATTATTGATCGCCACCACCACCTTTAATGGTACATCCCACCAGATCTATTTTCCTGCTTAAGCCGCAGAGGACTTTCTCAGAAATAACATAGCCACCCGTAATAATAATGGATTTTTTTACGCATAAAAAATTTTAAAGCAGTAAAAAAAAACGTCGAGTCGGCAAGTATCATCTTATAAGGATTCATTGCTAATGGAAAGAGATTTAGCGTAATCTTCACTTTTTGTTGTACCAACTTTATTATTGGATGCAATCCGTAATTTATTAGCGCTTTCCCATTCTCCGTATCCAACAACACCGTTGGTACAGATTCAATAAACGCAGGGAGATTTTGTGACTTGTTTTGTTATGTTTTTTGGGAAGTGATTAAATAATCTAAAATGGTATTAAACAGCTAACTTATAGGTTAAACTTTGACCTAAATATTCTGTAGCAAAGCTATCAGAGAGGATGCGATATAATGTGCATAGCACTAAACTGTATTTCTAGTCGGATGCAGAGGATCATCAAGCTAGTAAGTACCATATACATACATATACATACATACATACATACATAGACTCACGCCTGTTTCCCGGAGGGGTAGGCAGAGACTACGGAACGCCATTTGCAACGATCCTGACATACCTCACTTGCTTTACTCACTCCCATCAAGTTTCTCATGCATGCTCTTCTGTTAAGGGTACTTCTGACTTGTCCTTTTTTCAGGATGTCTCCAATCTGGTCAGAGAACGTTCTCCTAGGTCTTCCCCTTTGTCCTGTCCCATTCACACTAGCCTGATATATCTTCTTTGTCAGTCTATCGTCATCCATCCTCTCTATGTGCCCAAACCATCTTAACATGCCTTTCTCAATGCTTGTCACTACATCTTCTTTTACCCCACACCACTCTCGTATCACACAATTCTTTACTCTGTCGGTCAAAGACACACCACAAATACTTCTCAGTGCTCTCATTTCTACAGCATTTATTCTACTTTCAAATCTCTTCTGCCATACCCAACTTTCACTACCATACATAAGGGTAGGCACTAACACACCTCTATGTACAGCCAAACGTGCCTTTTTGGACACGTTTTGACTGTTCATAAACGCCTTCAGAGCTCCATTCACACAATTACCTGCATTAACTCTCCTTTCAATATCTGCTTCATTCTTACCATCTCTTGTAAACAACGTACCTAAGTAAACAAACTCATTCACTTGTTCCACTCGCTGTCCATCAATCAAAATATTACAAGCCGTAACGCATTCCTCCTTTTCAAAAACCATAACTTTCGATTTACTTACATTCACTTTCATTCCTTTCCTTTCTAACGCACGATGCATGATTGTTACCATCTCCTGCAACTCCTCCGTTGAAGATGCAAGTATAACCTGATCATCAGCATAAAGGAGGCATTTGACGAGTAACCCATTCATCCTTAATCCGCAGTCACAATGTTTTAAATCTTGCAAACAACTGTCCATGAAGAGGTTAAACAGCCACGGCGACGCTACACATCCCTGTCTAACACCTTTATCGACGGTAAACCAGTCAGTGTATGCCCCGTTTATCCTCACACAAGCTCTAGAATCCTCATAAAGGGATTTCAGAGCTCGAATGAGGCTGCTGTCCACCCCATTCATTGACAGCACCGACCACATTTCATTCCTCACCACTTTATCGTAAGCCTTTTCCAAATCCACGAATGCGCAATAGACCTTTTGACCTTTGGCCAAAAATTTTCCGGCTATGCTTCGCAAGGAAAAAACCTGATCCGTGCATCCCATACCTTTTCGGAATCCCGCTTGTACATCCCATATTTTCTTGTCGGTCACTTCCATAACTCTTTCAATAAGTACCTTTGCATACAATTTGCCAACAATGCTGAGAAGGCCTCTATAGTTTTTGCAGTCTTGTTGCGAGCCTTTTCCTTTATAAAGAGGCACAACTACAGCTGTGGTCCAGTCATTAGGTACTCGGCCGGTGTTCCAACACAAGTTATATAACCGCTGCAACTGACCAACTATGATGCCCTGTCCAGCCTTCAGCATTTCGACTGTAATCCTATCATATCCTGCAGCCTTACCTACTTTCATACTTTCCAGTGCCTTCACGATCTCATCCACGCCAATAACGCTTTCATCATTGCTATCATTACAATTCACTTCAGCTATCGGTGTCTCTATCGCCGTTCTTTCGAATAAACTTTCAAAATACTTTTTCCATCTCTTCATCACGCACAATTCACCATTTACTATACTTCCATTTTCGTCTCTGATGGATGTGTGTTCTGAGGATTGAGTTCTTCCTCGAACTGCACGAACGGATTTCCAGAAAAACTTAATGTTCCTCTGGAAATCGTCAGATAATCTGCTATCAAACTCATCTTTCTTTTCCTCTTTTTTCCTTTTAACCATTTCTTTCACTATTTTTTTTGACCTAACAAACTCCTTTTTTGCTTCATCTATGTCTACACTCGTTGCTTTTCCCATTCTTTCATTTGCTCTGGCAGCCAACCAATCTGACCAAGCTTTCTTCTTCTCTGACACTGCTGATTGTACATCCTTGTCCCACCATGTATTCTTAACCTTTCGTATTTTCCTTCTCTTGATCATACCACATACTTCAGACGCTACACATACTACCTCTTCTTTAAAGGCCTGCCATAATTTTTCCATATCATTTATGCCATCAAATCTCTCAAATCTTGCTCTCAATCTTCGTTTATACTCATCTTTCACATCTTTCTCTTGTAGATTTTCAACTTTTATTCTTTCCAAGACCCTATTTTCATTATGCTCTCGGTGTCGCCATCCTTTAAAGAGCCCACTTATCCGGCTCAACACCAAAAAATGGTCTGTGTGGATGCCGATCCCTCGATATAAGACTATATCGAGGGATCGGCATCCACATCCAACACATTCTTTCTCAATCGTTCATCTACTATCACAAAATCAATCATTCTTCTTCTAACATTTTTCGCCTCTCGCGTATACATATGTATCCTTTTATGATCAAACATGGTGTTTGTCACACAAAGGCTCCACTCCAAACAAATCTCAAGCAGTGCTTTTCCATTTTCGTTCACACTCTCATCACCAAATGCACCTAACACCCTTTCAAATCCATCTCGCTTTACTCCCACCCATCCATTGAAATCCCCTAACAAGATCAATCTTTCATTATCCTTGCAGTTCCTCAAAATCTCTCTCAAGCTCTCCCAAAACTCCTGCCTTTCGTCTTGCTCATGTTGTGACATACCCGTAACTATATTGACCGGGGCGTACACCCCCACAATAAAGAGACGAGTAAGTCCTACTTTCATTCTCATCCACAGTAGCCTA
Organism: Euclidia mi; assembly: GCA_944739405.2. NCBI lineage: Eukaryota > Metazoa > Arthropoda > Insecta > Lepidoptera > Erebidae > Euclidia > Euclidia mi. Next base: position 48,059,282 of record OX123190.2, read on the forward strand.
GCATTTACACATTCAAACTCTTTTACGCACTCATTCATTCGCGCAGACAGTACTACACCAACTCCCTTACAGGCTCTGGTGGTACTATCTACCCCAGACCAATACGCCGTATATGCACCATGCTTGGTGGTGTCACACCCTTTTCTTTTTGTTTCATTCACACAAAGAACATCAATCTTTCTATCATCCATCATCTGACATACTTCATCCAATTTGCCGTTCATTCCTCCACCAACATTCAATGTCGCAAACCTGTTTTCCGTAGGCCGCTTTTCGCCCTCGCGGGAAAGGAGACGTGACGGGTTGCGAACCGCGTCGCCGCCCGCCGTATGGAGAAGAATAAGTTTTTGTTCCCATAGCGTTCCCACGAGATTTAGGGATCTAGACGGTCCATCCCCGCAGAGCCCTTTACGGGGGTAAGGCGGAATATCAGCTGTGCCCTGTGACCACCAACACAGGCACCCTCCGTTTACGACCAGCTTGCCCTCTGGCCACGAATCCCTCGGCACGGGTCGGTTCACACCTTAGATCGGGGTGTTGTTTCGGGTATGCTCCCTGAAAGTTGGTTTAAATTCGGAGTTTTCCTTCTCCTAGACAGGTTGCCAACCAAGGCTAACAAGGCCCATCTCCCCGACTTTTTATATACATACATATATGTATATAAAAAGTCGAACAAAAATTAGTTACAAATACCAGAATTTTTAGAATAGCAATCACACTTTCAAGATTGACGGAAACGTAAAACACATACTTTTTATATTTTATTCAGTTCTGTATTCAGCATTTTCTGTTCAAATGTGAGATATAAACACTGAAATAATCCACACGTCAAATATTACCAATAAAATCAACAATATTTTTGCCCACTCCAACGAATACGAATGTATTATGTACCTACTTGTTAGTTTAGTGCAGTCAACGTGACTACAGAAAATTTCATGAAAGTTGCAGACAGAATAATACTCTGAGTATTCATGCAGTAGAAGATCATCATTGTCTTGCCCTGGTTCCAATTTATTTGGGGTCGGTGCAGTATGTCCTTCTCTTCCCTACTTCTCTGTCACCAGTCATCCGATCATTTACCCTTTTCTCTTTCATATCCATCCTCACACAGTCCTTCCATCTTTTCTTTGGCCGTCCTCTCCCTTTTCGTCCTTCTACATGCATATTCATCACTTTTTTACCTACATACATCTCATGTCTCCGCATAACATGTCCATACCAGGCCAATCGACTCCCTTTCACCTTTTCATCAATGGGCGCCACTTCCATACTACCTCTAACGTAATCATTCCTAATTCTGTCCATTCTTGTCACTCCACACATCCACTGTAACATGCTCATCTCTGCAACATGCAATCGTTTCTCATTCATCTTCTTTGTAGCCCAACACTAAACTCCATGCAGTACAACAGGCCTTATAACCGACTTATACATGCAGTAGAAGATATAAAATATAATTCAAAAGGATGAATTTTATAGTATAGTGTTTCAAAATTTCGCGTCCATGAGACCATCACAATCGGTAAAGTTAGCGACACAGCTGCTATATTATTTCGTAAGATCGTAATGTCACAATACATAACTGTCCTTCTTACCATGACCATACTATTATGATTCGAAAATTGATCGCTCAACATTGTCTCCTATTCTAACTAACAAATTTATTCAAATAACATAAGTCACAAATAGAACAATATTTTTGAGATAATTTACAATGCTTTTTACAAATTTTGTTAAAGCTCTTTTTTGAGTTGGCGTATGATATTATTAAGTTAAATTCTTCAGCGTTTGTCTTAAATCTGTTATTCCTAAAATGAAGGGTCAAAATTCCAGGCGATGTAAGGTTCCTAAAGATTAGTTTAGCAGTTTATTAACCATCCAATTTATTTTAGAACGTCTAAGTGAATTTTTTTGGATGCCTCGCAAGCTATTTATATTTTGTAAATGTACATAGCTGGGATGAATGAATATTGCAAGGAATTTCTATTTTAGACTCACAGCTGATTTTGATGAATTATATTATGAATATGTATTATTGTCTACGGTATTTAGCCTTTACAAGCATGTGAAAAATGAATAATTATATAAAATCGTATGTCATGATTTTGAATTATTAATGTACTTATGTGTAAAGAGTATAGATTGTATTACCTGAAGAGGCTATAACTGCCACATCTTAAACTGTCCGCATCTGTTTCGAATTTCCAGCTGTTTATAGATAACTTCGTAACCGCGGTCAATTCTCTTAGGAACTTAAAATTGGAAGATCTTTCCGACTTTATGTTGCTTCAACTCGCTTTAAAAAACTTTGACACTGAAACAATTCGTGCTTTCGAGATGACGGAACGCAATAATAAAAAAAAAACCTACACTAGATAGTTTTATTTCGTTCATCAAAGATCAATGTCGAATATTTCATAATACACAGTCTAGTTCACCTAGCCCGTCTAACACTAACAGCAGCAAACAAAGGTCGAATAAAGCGCGATATAGTAACAATAACTCGGTCCCCAATCCACAATCTTACGTAACATGCTCGGAATCTTATACAATTAATTCACAGAAGTGTCTGTGCAGTAATATAGTGCACGACCATTTCTACAAGTGTCCCGCCTTCAATTGTTTAAATCCGACTGCTCGTTTCAAGTGCGTGAAGGACAACAGAGCTTGCAATAATTGCTCAAGTATAAAGAATAAAACTAGTGATTGTTCTAGTAAGACGAGATGTCGTTCATGTAATCAACGACACCACTCATTGTTGCACTTTGATAAAAGTAGTCCGTTGTCAAGCCAAGCCGCTAACCTTGACACACTTACGTCGCAGGTGCAGGCTACGATAACTGCGCCTCCCACGATTCAGAATGAAATATCGTTGAGTACGACATCCATCGCGCGGGCGACGCGCACGCGAGGACGGCACTCGCGCATCTATAATGATCCGCGCAGGGCCAAAACGCAGTGTATGGCGTCTAAGACGTTACTGTTAGCGACAGCGCAAGTTATCGTTTATGATGTTAATAGGTCGCCGCACATGGTACGTTGTCTACTCGATACCGCGTCTCAGACCAATTTCATAACATTGGAATGTTTCAAACGCCTCGTATTGTGGAATAACTTTAGAAATACTAGTTCAGTGGTCAAAGGAATCGGCGGGTCAGAAAAACATTGCAAGGGTTCCGTAGACATTAAAATACATTCGCGTTTTGATAGGGATATTAATTTTAACATTTCTTCGCTTATCGTGGAGCGTATTACGGACGCCTTGCCAAACGCTAATCACTACTCACACACCTCGAGTCATTCCCGCTGGCAGACTCGGAGTTTGCGAATCCGGCAGACATTGATGTTTTGATCGGAGCTGCATTATTCCTGCACTTGCTACTAACTGACGTGGTACGTAGTGAGCAATATAACTTACCACCTGCTATTGAGACGGTATTTGGGTATGTGATTATGGGTACCGTACCTAAGTTACATACTTCTCAATACATTACGTCTTGCTGTTGTTCTGTTCTTCAAGAAAATAATATTGATTCTCTTCTCAAGCGATTTTGGGAGCTTGAAGAGGTTACCGCACCGCCCTCGATGAGCCGTAAAGATTTCGAGTGTGAAGAACATTTCCGTGCTACCACTGTTCGTGACGACAGTGGCAGATACGTTGTGGCGTTGCCATTCTATGGTGACCCTTATTCGTTAGGCGACTCGTACGCTGCTGCGCTTAGACGTTTCCATTGTTTGGAACGTAAACTTGATGCATCGCTTAAGTTACGCAGCGCCTATAATGACGTCATTCGTGACTACATAGATAAGGGTTTTTTGAGTGTAGTTGTAAAAAACGAGGGCAGCTCTCTTCCCTCATATTATATCCCGCATCACGGCGTAGTTCGCGAAGATAAAACCTCTACCAAACTTCGTGTGGATTTAGATGCTAGTTGTAAGACTACATCGGGTTAGTCGATTTGACATTTTGCATGCCGGCCCCAATCTACAGGGTGATTTATTTAACATCATAATAAAGTTTCGTCTTTTCCAAATCGCTCTGTCAGCTGATTGCCGCCAAATGTTCCTCAATATCGGCGTTTGCGAGTCTGACCGTAGATTTCAACGGATTTTTTATCGTTTTAACAATAAGGAACCTTTGTCCGTGTATCAGTTCAATCGTGTTTGTTTTGGACTCAAGTCTAGCCCATATCACGCGTTACGAGTTGTTCGCCAGTTGATCGCTGATGAAGGCGATCACTTTCCCGCCGCAGCAGCTGTTGCTACTTCCGCTTTATATGGATGACATTTCCTGTAGTGTCATATCCGCTCCGCTAGCAATTTCGCTTTGTGAAGAGCTTATTAAGCTTTTCAAGCGAGGCCAGTTTGATCTTGTCAAATGGACAAGCAACTCTAAGGAGGTTCTCGCACGCATACCAGATTCTCATAAAGCTTCTCCAGACATTGAGTTTGAGAAGTCTGTACCGCATAAAGTTCTCGGTTTACGCTGGGACAAATCCTGCGATAGTTTTCGGTTTGACGTCTCACCACCAGATGATAAGTGCACCAAACGCACTATGCTGTCCACAGTGGCTCGACTATGGGACATAATGGGTTTTGTGGCTCCCACAATTTTGTACGCCAAGCTCTTGATCAAAGAGCTTTGGCTATCTATATATATATAAGTGTGAGTGGGATGAAACACCCCCTGACCATATTGTCGCCGCTTGGGGCCAGTTTTGTATTGAGCTTACCGCGCTCAATCAAATTACTATTCCACGTCATCTTGGGTTGGTAGATGGATGTACCATCAACTTAATAGGTTTCGCTAACGCCAGCGAGCGTGCTTACGGCGGAGTCGTATATCTGCAAGTCCGCATTGGTTCTAACTACTCGGTGCAGTTAGTTTGTGCCAAGTCTAAGGTCTCGCCTGTTAAAACCATTTCGGTTGCGAGACTGGAGTTGTGCGCGGCCCTTCTGCTGTCTCAGTTGCTCCGCAAGGTTCAAGACACAGTTTTGCTCTACTACCTTATTAATAAAATATACGCATTTTCCGACTCCAAAGTAGTGCTCGCTTGGATTCATTCTTCTCCTCATCGCTGGCAGACTTTTGTCGCCAACCGCGTTAGAAAATTGATTGAACTTGTTCCCGCTACTTGTTTCAATCACGTCGCGGGTACCGAGAACCTCGCAGATTGCTTGTCTCGTGGTGTCACTCCACTTAATCTTCTGCATCATCCATTGTGGCATCATGGACCTTCTTGGATTTCCCATGATCCGTCAGAATGGCCCATGCAACCCTTTGACCACAGTGCAGAAGACGAAGATGTACCCGAACGGAAGTCTGTTTCTTATCCCGTGATTGCTGAGGTTGCGGAGTCTCCCATCTATGCACTCGCACTATGCATATCATCGTGGTCTAAGTTACTCCGCGCCATCGTTTATGTCTATAGGTTTCTTAGGCACCTACCTAATGGGACTTTTGTATCAAGTACTGATATCAAATTCGCAGAATGTAAGTTACTACGAGCTGTACAGGCTGTTCATTTTAGTAACGACATTCAAAATTTGAAAGACAATGTACCTTGTTCTCCCGTTATCCTTAGACTCAAGCCGTTTCTCGATGAACACGGCGTCATACGGGGTCGTCTGTCAAATTCGGATGAACCTTATAACTACAAACATCCTTGCATTCTGCCGCGACATGATCATGTTGTCGACCTTCTTGTTGATTTTTATCACAAGAAGCACCTCCATGCTGGTCCAGAGTTGCTTATGTCCTTACTTAGGCATAAGTATTGGATTTTAGCCGCTCGACGAATAATTCGTCACAGAATACTTAAATGTAACGTCTGTTTCAAATTACGTCCGCGTCCGACTTTCCCTCCCTTGGCAGATCTCCCTAGTCAGCACGTCAACCAGGTTGATAAAGCGTTTACACACACCGGTTGTGATTACGCAGGACCACTGCAGTATACGCCAGTGCGTGGTCGAGATGTTAAAAGCCGTAAAGCCTGGCTATGTATTTTTACATGCTTAACGACGCGCGCTACGCATATTGAAGTTGCGACAGATTTAAGCACGGTGTCGTTACTTGCAGCCCTTAAACGATTTCTCTCACGGCACGGCCCTATACAGTGTTTGTACACGGATAACGGCACTTGTTTCGTGGGCGCAAGCTCTTATTTACGCGACCTTTATAAGTTTCTCAAGGAAGAATATCGTACTTGTCTTCAGGAGGAACTTTCCATAAATCATATAGACTGGAAGTTTATTCCGCCAGCATCACCACATTTCGTTGGATGTTGGGAAAGCATGGTCAAAGTAATTAAAACGCATCTCTTCAAAGTTATAGGTCAACAGATCCTCTCTTACGAAGAGCTTTTAACTGTCCTTGCACAAGTCGAGGCACTGATCAACTCGCGTCCGCTCACGGCATTGAGTAGTGACCCTGCAGAACCATCCGCGTTAAGCCCTGCACATTTTCTGAACACAGTGCCATTATCGTCATTTCCGGCTCCTGAAGCAGACTCTTCAAGCTTGCTCCAGAGACATACTCTGCTGGATAAACTCGTGCAGTCATTCTGGCGACGCTGGCGTGCGGAATATCTACACCAGCTTCAGGTTAGATCCAAGTGGAATAGTCCTGCATCCCCTATACAGGAGGGTACGTTGGTCGTCATAATACATGATAATGCTCCGCCGCTTTCATGGCCGTTAGCCATCGTAGAGAAACTGCATACTTCCAAGGACGGTACAACCCGCGTTGTTACCGTGAAAACCGCGAAGGGGAGCTACGTGCGCCCTGTTGTACGTCTCTGTCCGCTTCCAACTCAGTGAGATCTAGCCTGAAGTTGGCTCTACCTCTTAGTTTAAGTATTTAGTTTGTAGTTTTCATTGTTATTGCGTTTGTAGTTTTTGCTAAAGTTAATTTAGATTAATTTTATTGTCATATCGCTGTCTTAGCCTATTGATGGGTTATGCGGTAGTACACCCAACATAGCTAAGTTCAATTTTATTTATTTTTTAAAGGCAACCCTTTAGGGTTGGGGGGATATGGTAGCGCCATCTATCCTTTCCATTTCTGGTTAATTATGTCAACGTCAATGGTTCGTCGCTGCTCGGCCAATCCAAGCGATCCTTTTTCATGAATCCCCTCCCAAAACGCCTCGCTATTGGCTGCCCTGCTCAACGGCGACGTAGAAGGAATGGAAGATTCGAGACGCTCGGGAACTCATGTCCGCCGCACCGTACCGCACTGAACCGCACCGCCATATATAATTATTACCGCTTATATAAAGCTCAACAAAACCGCTCGCGAGTGAAAGTGATTTGTGTAGTGGAGTGATTCAAGCAGCTTCAATATACTTGAAGACACCAGGAGGCTGCCATTTGCAAGGTAAGAGGCTCCTAACCACATCACCTTTTCTGCTTTCCCTCATTTCCTAGTCGCCGAAGAACCGCCATCCTACAGTCCACAATATTAATCCTTCTCCAAATCGCCTAGAACCTTCGGTTTCGGTGTAACGCCGAACCAATGACTACTGCATAAATATGTCGAAAAACCTTACGTCGATATTATAAGCACGGCTTAGAGTGCGTTTACATTGGACAAGCAAGCTCGAATAGCTTGAAATATTTATGTAGGTGCATACATGGTGCAAACGAAATGCAGCATAATATTTGTTGGATATATATGGCAGCGATAGCCTAGTGCAGAGACCGACAGACTGCTACGCAGAGGGTCCGAGATCGAATCTACGGCGCGCACCAATGACTTTTCGGAGTAATGTGCGTATTCATTGCAAATTTTGTTTTATTTTACTGAAATTGTATGTGCTGTTGGTCTTCCTTAGAATAAATAAATAAATTGTTAATTATCGCTTGCTAAACTGTGAAGGAACACATCGTGAGGAAATGTGCATGTCTGAGAGTTTTCCGTAATGTTCTCGAAAGACATGTGAAGTCTGGCAACCCGCACTAGGCCAAAGTGGTGGACTATGGCCTTACCCTTCTAATAGTGAGAAGAGGCCCGTGCCCAGCAGTGGGACAGTTTATATACAGGGCTGATTTGTTGGATTATAGAATGATTCAAAGGCATTTGTGAACTAACATTTGGCTGAGATGGATATGGGATTAAAATTGTAACGGTAAGATATCTGAAAATTAAATGGGTTTGATGTACATATAGGTGGTGGAATAAATAAATAAACAAATACTTCGATATAAAGTTTAATAAGGTAAAGTTTATTTACTGTTTAACATTGTGAGTGATGGCTATGTAGTTCATGGGCTTCTATCTAGTTGATGAATGAATTATTGATGTCCTCTTCTGACAACTCACATATATTATGTTAAACAGTTGCGATTAGTAGCTTAGTCGTTAAAGTTGTCAAAGAAACGTACTCACATATTTATAATATTAGTCAGAAAGTAAGTATATAGGTATTAAAATAACATGAAATTGCGATTTCTTATGAACCAATTAATATTTTCATAAATATTAATCGGTTCATTAAAATCGCAGCATTAGCAGCCATGCGTAGCATCGTAGGTCGCGTCAGACATTCGGTTTGTGTAGTCAACACATACCCTTAATGATAATGGGCAAAGCCGCTTAAGGATTAAAAGTGTATGAGGACCCTTTAATACAAATAAGGGTCGAGCAGGATTAATATGAAAATAAATAATGTAAAAGATTCAAAACAATGTGCCGCGACCGCCGGCACAAACAAAGTTTAATGGAGCGAACGAAATATGGCACTGCCGTAAGTTTTCTGCAATTTTTAATCAGAAATGTTATAGGATACAATAAATATCTCGATAGCGGCATAACGAGAGGATTAATTAATATCTATGTCTGAAAACAGTAAAACAATGTATTCTATTACTTTCGGTTATAACCAAAAAATCTAAAATTGAAATATATTCTTGTTGAGAGGTAAGTGGAGAAATTTAGTTGAGGAAAGATACACGTGTAGAACTCTTTCAAGGATGCGCAAACGTGAGAGATTGCTGATGCTTTTAATAGTAATATATAACATGGAATTGTTCGATTCAGCGTTAAGACTTACATAAGATTTTCGATGAATTTGTACTCTACTGTTGATATGGTTGAATATCAACCATATCAACAGTAGATTTCTCTCATCAATGATTTATTATTTAATAAATATTCGACTAATGGCGCAGGTCATTCCTAGATTCGGACCAATAATTTGTAGATCACTCAAAGTGTTCTTCCGTTTGAGTATCGAAGCCAACACTCGAAAGAGGTGAGGTGTCTAAATTAAAGTTCTGAACTCATGGATTAACAGCTGTGCTGTGGTAATACTGTGTATATAAATCCGATGTGCCGAGTTCATTTTTAGGGTTCCGTACCTCGAAATGAAAAAACGGAACCCTTATAGGATCACTTTGTTGTCCGTCCGTCTGTCAAGACCCTTTTTCTCGGAAATGCGTAGAGGTATCAAACTGAAATTTATATCAAATAGTCAAATCTACTGTTGCTTGAAGCTGTGAAAAAAGAAACTTCTAAGCCAACGCAATCAAAAGATACAGCCATTTATGCTGCAAAGGAGATGTACCATTTGGCCATACATTATGGGCCTGGCACGGCCAAACACAACACCATGTGTGTTTGGAAGATAAATGACTTCTCTATTAACCTGTATAATTTCTTTTTAAATAACTTTTGGTGGAAATAAGATACGAGATATTTGAAATGGAAATTATTCCGCAACTAAATATACCTCAAAATTGAATTTTAACATAAATATAATACCTAGATGTAAATAAAAGTATGTCTTTGCGTCTTAAAGAACAAAAACTACATAAAGAGTGGCCAATAATAATGAATAATCACCTGTGTACTAGGGAACCTCGTACTATGTATACTCGTCCAAAAAAGCTAACCACAATCACAAACACCACTGCATATTCTTAGCATGGGTAGAAGGTACTGATCATTATTATTGAATTTATATTCAATTACATTACATTAAAACCGTACGAAAACACCATTAAATCAGAGCAAAATATTTACGATACACAGTAGCAACACGAATGACATAACAGATAAAAAAAGTGTTGCAAGTGGTTTGAAAAAATATTTCTACTATCGATTAAAAAACAAAACGATTTTTACCGATTAATAATTATTATTATGGAATGTATAATAAATTATATATTTCTTGATTCTTTTTACAAATATACTTATAAAGTAAATAAAATATATTGTTTTCTAATATAGTAATAAAAATATTATTTCCTTAAAACAATTTCTGCCTACCATACTTCATTTTATTTTTAATGCTGGCAACATAAGACATTCATCCGCTATTACCATAGCTTATTCAAAATAATTAATCTTTAAAAACTAAATTCTTTCACCGATATTCTATCAAGAAACGAAAACGATGTAAAATTTTTAAAAATTATATGTTTAATTTCAACGATTCACAACTTTCTGGCCGCTACAGGCCGTATTTGGTCTTTCTCCTTTCCGCAAATATGGGAAACTCAAAACCTACAGGGTACTTCCCGTGAACTCAGAATTTTGAAATTTGGTACGAAGCAATGTCTTATGTATACATAAAGGAAAAAAAGCGAAAACCGTAAATTTTAGTTACATCTTATCATAAAAATATTTTTAATAATTTTAAAGTTATTACCATTTTGTCATGAACGCGTAGAGTTATTCAATTGAAATTCATATCAAATACTCAGGTCTATAATACCTTGAAGCTGTAACAAAATCAAACTTCTATGTCAATGCAATAAAAAGAAACAGCAATTTAAGCTGCATATTTTCTCGCAACTACTCGCAAGGGAATCAAAACCTACAGAGTACTTCCCGTGAACGCAGAATTTTGAAATTTGGTACAAAGCAATGTCTTATAGCACAAATAAAGGGAAATTTGCGAAAACCGTAAATTTTTTGTTACATCATATTATTATAATAAAAAAAGAAATTTAAAGTTACTAGCCCTTTCCTTATGAATGCATAGAGGTATTAAATTGAAATTCATATCAAATACTCAAATCTATAATATCTTTAAGCTGTAACACAATCAAACTTCTAACCCAACGCAATCAAAAGATACAGCTGTTTATGCCGCAAATTTTCGAAACTCACGAGGGAATCAAAACCTAATGTTACTACCTCTTTTCTCATGAACGCCTAGAGTTATTAAATTGGAATTCATATCAAATACTCAGATGTTGAATTATTTATTATCGCTTGTCCCGTGCCTCGGAGAGAACGTTAATCCGTCCGTCTCGGTTGTCATGAAGATCTTTGACAGTCGTTACAGAGCGTCAGTACCTTCTTAATCAACTGACACTAGTCTAAACCATCGTATATCGCTATCTCTTCGGGTTGCGGAGCTCAGACAGGCAGTCGCTCTGTGAAAAAGCTAATATTCAGCCAAATCCGGTTAGGGTAGTAAGCGGACCCCAGATTGAAACTGGGATAACGCTAAGAGGATGATGATCAAATACTCAAGTCTATAACACCGTTAAGCTGTAATAAAATCAAACTTCAACAGAAACAGCAATTTAAACATATTTTCAAACTCGCAACTACTCGTAAGGGAATCGAAACCTCCCGTGAACTCAGAATCTTGAAATTTGGCACGAAGCAAACTCTTGTAGCACAGATAAAGGAAAAATTGCGAAAACCATAAATTTTTAGTTACATCATATAATTAAAATATTTTTAATAATAACTTTTTAAAGATGCTACTTCTTCATGAACCCGTAGGGGTATATAATTGAAATTCATATCAAATGCTAAAGTCAAAACTAGAGGGTATTTCCAGTCAATCTAGAATCTTGAAACCTGGCATAAAGCAACGTTTTAAAGCACTTAGGAAAAATTTTGAAAACCCTAAATTTTTAGTGACATCACATATTTTTTTAAATAATAATTATATATACCTACAGGTTTGTACGGAACCCTCGGTGCGCGAGTCCGACTCGCACTTGACCGGTTTGTTGAAAATTATGTCGCAGTTAAAACTTCATATTATTTTAGCCTAAGTTTAGAAAATAACAACATCCACTTGTCGGAATAGGATTGTAATATATAGCGTAATGACAGCGAAAAATATGATTCTGAATGTGGCTCTGTAAGAATATTTATGCCAATATTATTCTATTGTACCTATCTGCCTTATTCTATTGTAGGAACAAGAATTTTGTTAATTTTATAAAAATCAAAAGCTTATGCACGTACTAAATTAGCATCTATAATTGCATTTTAAATCAAATTGCAGTAAAACTGAATAAATGCTCCAAGCTAAAGTATATCGTTTATCACAAAGTGTAGAGTTGAAATTAAAAATTCAAATACGTGTACGTAATCCAAAACAGGGAACATTTGTGAAACGAAAGAATTTCCTGATATTTGCCGAAGAGCTTCGTTGCACGTTGAAATAAGCCGGTATTTAGGTCAATCTTCTAAGCGCACCGTATTTTAAGGAATTAAAAACATACGATATTTATTTTTATGTGTCTCTTCCTATAATTAGCCAGGTATCGTTACATGGTTTAAGCCGCAGGCTGTAAGTACACATTACCATCACGCCTACCAAAATTACGATCATAAACTTCTAAAACATGTTTTAAAAGAATAAATAAAAAATACTGTCAATCAGTTGTTTACTGTCTATGAACACTTGCAACTATCTCTTTTTATAATATAACATATCTTATTCATAGAAGAAGAAATAATTGTTCAATGGTCCCTGACTTTCATAGTCGTACTAGCAGTAAAAGTCATGTGGTAATTTTCTTTAAATCTATTGTCAAGTAGAAATTATCGTCAGTCGAGCGGCGCTACCTTGCATCCGAGCTCTTTTATAAATTTTATCATGATAACGGCATACAACCTTTGCCGTAAGCTAATTAGGTAAGAAGCGTATTATAAAATAAAGCTTATGGTATAGCCTGTAACCGCGGTCGTTATTACGTTATGTTATTTCCGAAGAGGTTTTTCAACGCAACAGTTTTCATTTAAGGTTTAAGAGGAAACTTTTCAAAACTACGAGTTGAGATTACATGAAGATATCAATAATTTCAATTACAGAAGTTATCTCAGTATTATGCTAAGCTCCTTTGAAAACTAAACGTAACTTCATATTCTACAAGTAGGTATACAATGCATCACACCGATATTATCGTCCTATCGATCACTTTAAATTATACTGTGAACATGTTGTCCAATGCATCGGACCACAGACTACAATAGCATGGACATATCCTGTTCTGAAGGATGTCGCACGAGTGATTGGTTTCCCGGGATAGCCGGGATCGATCACTCGCCGAGCAATTAAAAAGAGATAATTAGGTTGTCTTACGGGAAATAAATAAAAAATATCACCAGGAAAGATTAAACTCGCGATATATTCCAGATTCACAATGGTTTTAATTACACAAAAGAACTGACACCGGAGATTAACCGACTAGACAATTATCCAGGGCGTGGGTGGTAGGTTGGCACTCCACAGGTCTTCGGATGGGTACTCAGCTTTGTCGTGTTGTCTCCAAGCAGAAAGGGCCCAACCACGTGTGTCGCCGGTATATATAGGGTCGGCGAGCGGGAGAGAGCTCCCCACTGCAGTGCGTCACTCGTAGCGAGGCTCGCAAGCGCCGAGGCACGACGTCACACACCCCCCCCGTTAGGCCGGGATTTTCCCTAAGGAAAATTCCCTAGCCCAACGGGCGTAGCAGCCCTGAAGATACTCCCTGGAATTAGAGAAAACAAGGGCATGAGTACCTTGAACAAGTGACAACCCTATACGCTAATTAGTATACCTAAATAATAATGACCCACGCTTGCATTCTTCACGCGTACAACGGCAGTCTGAACTTGAACATAAACATTTATCATTTATAATTCATCACACATACCTACATGTAAATGCCAAGGCCAGTTTAATAGCCCAATAGCAAAGATAACAATCTATGGAGAAGCGCTTAGGGTAATTATTAGGTAATAATGATTTGTAGATATAAGAACTTGATCTAGCCCTACAACTTAAAAATCTTGGGTTCGGCCTTTGCCACTAGATAAGTAAACTTTTTGAATATAGTTAGGTGTAACAACAGATTTTTCGTAACGATGAACAAAAATAATATAAGCCGCAGACACGACCGGACCGCTCAATGTCAAAGGAAAGAATTTAATAAATATTTTGCTCTAATTAATAACTACAACACGACCAGTAAACACCTTTTGAATGTAAACAATGGTGAATCATTAGTTAGGCATTTATTTATCGGCGCGTCGCTGAGTGAACGCGCGTGCGTCATAACGACAACTAGGTAGGTACGATCTAAATGGTAGGTACTATTCAACTGTTCCGAGCTCGCGACGCACGGTTAATTACTCTGGATGTTTATAAAGTACCTATAATAACAATTTGATTATGGAATTTATACAGAATTAAGAATAACAACAGAACTTCAGAACAAGGCACGGCGAAAAACAATACGCCAATCAATATGCATTTCAACAAATAGATTTGCGGAAAGAAAATACACATGCGAGAATGGAACACCAGACCGATCCGACAACGACTTTTGAACCACTGAGCCATAACTGATAGTTAGATAAACAACAGATTCTTTGTAACAATATTACATGTAATAAACTTTATTACCATTTATAACTGAAACATTTATTCATTTTATGTTAGCATGTTTACATAAATCATTAACACAACACAATACATTATCTTGTGGGCTTCGACTCGAAAACATAAGAACCATTGTTGGCCTTCACAAATGATTATGTAGGTAATTATAACTTAGTATAGATATGCGTCTTACATTGTTGTTTTTATGCTTTTATTATTCTTTGTAATTAATCAACTTTAAATCCTTGATGTGCCATTCTCCTAAAGGTTTACCGGCCATGTCGTTCAGTTTGTATACTAGGGGTGACTTTTTTGAGGCAATCTTACATTTAATAAATTTAGGCGCCAATTTCTTGCTAAAGTATTTATCCTTGTCACTAAGTAGAAACGTTCTGCGCCAAGCTGTATCACCGACATTGAATTCTGCCGGTTTACGGCGAAGATTATAAGATGAACAATTTCGTTGGTGGGCCGACAACAGAGCTGAATGTACCTTCTCGAAAATAGAGGATAAGTAGCCTAAAGTTTCGGCATAGCCGTCCCGTGGTTCAAGCACCATATTGGAATTAAATTCCTTGTCAATATACTGAGAACCACATGTTATGACCTCCCTACCAAAAACAAGGAAATTAGGAGAATAACCAGTAACCTCACTAACTGCGCAGTTAAGGGCGAACTGAACCTTAGTGATTAAAGTGTCCCAGATTCGATGATCAGATTCTATGAAAGTTGAAATAGCTGTCATAATGGTTTTGTTGTAACGTTCAACTGAGTTAACGTGGGGAGTATACAACGGTGTAAAATGCAAATTTGGAATTTTATATTTTGACAACATACTTTTAAAGGTTGCGCTAATAAATTGTTTACCGTTATCCAAAACAATAGTAGATGGAATTCCATGCACCAAAAATACATTTTCCTCGAGAATTTTTGTTATCACTTCTGCAGTTGCCCGTTTAATGGGGAAAAGCAAACAATATTTAGAGAAACAACAACTGACCACAAATATAAAAGTGTTTTGTTTTCTGCTGGGGGGCAATGGACCAATCAAATCAATACTAATCGTCTGAAAGGGCTTTTGACATGATTTGGGTTTTCCCATTAGACCTAAATTTGAGTGGTTTTGGTGTTTATGGGTGATACAAGGTTCACATGAACTGACGAACATGACAACATCGGAGTACATACCAGGCCAAAAGTAATTAAGTGCAAGACGTTTGTATGTCTTAAAGATACCCAGATGTCCAGCAGTGGGCGAAGAATGATTCTCCCTTAGAATGTCAATTCTTTGGTCAGACGGAATAACCTCTTTCCATTGAAATTCTCTAGTGAGAGGGTTTAATATTTTTTTAAAACAATACAATTTATTGTTTATTACTTGATAGTTAACAAAGGAAGTCGGAGAACTTAAACAGCCTTTATAGATATTTAAATACCAAGGATCATTAGTAGAAACTGGTAAATTCTGATTAGAATTAATATCTATATTTATATCATTAGCAATAGCAGAAACGGGTAAAGAGCGAGACAGAAAATCAGGTAAAACGTTATCGGAACCCCGACGATGACGTATTTCGAAATTATAGGAAGATCGGAACTCCCCATCTGGCTAACCGGCCAGTAGGGTTATTTAAGGTCAAGAACCATTTCAAAGTAGCGTGATCAGTGTAAACAATAAACTTTTTACCATTTTCAACATAACAACGCCAGTGTTCTATAGCAGATAGAACAGCCAGGGCCTCGCGCTCTGTGGCACTGTAATTTTTTTCTTGCTTACTGAGTGATTTGCTATAGTACGCTATGACTCTTTCCTCACCATTTAACCTTTGACAGAGGATCGCGCCAAGACCAAAATCGCTAGCATCTGAGTGTATTTCAAACGGTTGCGAGTAGTCAGGACAAGCCAACACCGAGGAGGAAATCAAACAATTCTTTAGGTTATTAAACGCCTCATTAGCCTCTGTCGTCCAGTAGAAAGGAGGTGCGTTTTTACTTTGAGATGTTAACTTATTTAAGGGTGCAGCAATAGAGCTAAAATTCGGTATAAAACGCCTGTACCACGAGGCTGCGCCTAAAAATCGACGTACTTCTTTTCTATTAGAAGGAGTGGGATAATTTTTCATTGAATTTACTTTATCCGGATCGGGATGCAATCCACTAGAGTCGACAACATAGCCTAAATATTTTAGTTTATCTCTAAAAAATTGACATTTTTCGAGATTAATTGTTAAATTAGCGCTTTTTAGTTTATCAAGAATGCGTAATAAAAGAGTAATACGAGGGGAGTTCAATGTATTCTCGGTATAGGTATGAAGGAAAAGGCGGAAAATTCTGAAAAAATTTTATTTTTCAATATACTCCCCTAACATCTCAATACATTTATTTGTTCGTGAAAGTAACTTTTCAATTCCCTCTGAAAAATATTTTTCTTCATGGCCCGAAAAAAGTTCGTTTATTGCTCCCTTCAACTCTTCATCGTCCAAAAAATGCTTTCCACGAAGGTCTTTTTTAAGTTTAGGGAATAGATAATAATCACTAGGGGCCAGGTCCGGACTGTAGGGTGGATGACTGATTTCTTCAAATCCGTACTCCCGCACAGCAGCCTGGGCAAGGCGCGCCTTGTGAACCGGCGCGTTGTCGTGAAGCAGCAACACACCTGCGGTTAATTTTCCACATCTTTTTTCTTTAATTGCCTCCTTTAAATTACGCAGGGTGGTTGCGTATGATGCAGCAGTAATACTTTGACCTTTTTTTGTGTACTCGATTACAAAGATTACCTTAGAATCCCAAAACACCGTGGCCATGAGCTTTCCTGCGGACGGAGTGACTTTGAACTTCTTCGGCGGGTCTGATCCTTTTTTGTGCCACTGCATAGACTCTTGCTTGCTCTCAGGGTCATAGTGATGAACCCACGTTTCATCACCAGTATCAATCCGATCGAAAATACTTTGCGGATTTTCACCACAGAGGTCCAAAAACTCCTTACAACAGTCAACTCGCACTTGTTTCTGTAGCGCGGTGAGCATTCGCGGCACCCACCTTGCACTGACCTTTGACAAATTCAGGCGCTCATGAAGGATTGTGTGAATGGTACCCACGGATAGCTGAGTCATTTCTGCTAATGTTTTTATTCTTAAGCGGGCATCTTCAAGTACAAGTTTTTGGACTAATTTGACGTTTTCTTCAGTAGCGGCACAAATTGGCCCACCAGCGCGGGGGTCGTCTTCAATGTTCTCTCTACCCCGTTTGAATTCACTTGACCACTTCTGAATTGTAGATAATGAAGGCGCAGAATCTTGGTAAACAGCCACCATTTCTTCATGGATAATTTTTTGAGTTTTTCCTTGTTTTGTGAGGAATTTTATCACTGCACGATGCTCGATTTCTTTCATCATTGTCGAATCAGTCATCATAGTTGTCTTTTCGCAATGATATCTTGAATACTAATGGTGACAATTAAATGAAATTTTGTATTTATACCCTCAAAGAGTGTCATTAACTAATGAGATAATTAAATTACCCTTATCATTAGTATATCACCTCGATACCGAGAATACATTGAACTCCCCTCGTATGCTCGCTGAAGCTGGACGTGATACAGATTATGTCATCGATAAAACAGAAAACCTTATTTTCAAATTCTGGGCCATAAAATAAAATATCAACTAATCGTTGTTGAGTAGCTGGCGCATTCGTAAGACCGAAAGGCATTCTTTTGAATTGAAATGTGCCACGCGTGGGAATATAAAAGGCTGTTTTGCAACGGTCCTCTTCTTTAATTAATGTTTGCCAAAAAGATTTAGACAGGTCTAAACTAGACAAGTATTTAGCATCTCTCAGATTGTCTAAAATTTCCGAAATATAAGGCAAGCTATAAGCATCTTTTTTTTGCAACGGAATTTAATTTACGACTGTACAAACAGAAACGCAGTTCACCATTCTTCTTTGGTGTCAAAATGACCGGGTTTGACCACGGGCTTTCGGATCGTTCAACAACATCCTCTGAGAGCATGTCGTCAAGATGCTTTATTAAAATTCTTTGTTTATCGGGAGACATGCGATAAAATCTTTGCCGAATAGGGGGTAAATCACCTGTATCAATTGAATGAGAAATAATATTTGTGCAACCGAGACCCCGCTTCTCGTATGAAATATCGGTAAATTTAGAAATAATGTTGTCAGCGGTAGCTCTCTGGTCGACTGTAAGATGATCATAAGAAACAAGATGTGTAGGGGGAACTGCCTGCAATTCCATTACTTGAGCGTCAGACTTGTTCACAATCAAAACAGACTCCAATTTGTTAGGAAATAGGCCAAAGCTTCGCCAAAAATCCATGCCAAGGATAAGGGAATTTTGAATCCCAGGTACAACATGAACTTCTAAGTTAATCAATTTATCCTGAAACTCGAAGGGTAGAAACACCGATCCCAAAGACTCAAATCGTTCGCCGCCTGCTGTTATTAACCTTAAAGGTTTCGATTTATCCAAAACATTGTCTTTCAAAAATAAGTTATGCAAATTATTACCTAAAATTGTAACGCAAGATCCAGAATCTAAAAGACCTGTGGTAGGTATTCCGTTTAATTTTAGAGTAACGTAAGGTAAATATTCTACTTTAGAATTACGGATTGAGGAAATATGATAGCTATTAAAGATTTTTTTTAAAAAGTCCAACCAATTATTCCACTCTGTTTTATTACAATTAGTTGTATAATTTGATTTTCCACAATCCTTGTTAACTAGTTTTTTGAAACTGTAAGGGTCGACTTTGATTTACAATTGGGGCAGTCTGACACCTTGAAACCCTTTGTGCCGCACTTAAAACAGATTAGGTAGTGTGGCTGACGGCAATTACGTAATGAGTGCGAATTGCATCTACAACGCACGCAAAAAGTTTTATTTATATTAGAAGTACTCGATACGGCGTTGACTTGTGGTACAGACTTGTATCTCGATGTATCGGCGACAGAGTTATATTTATTGAAGTGATTATGATTGTAAACATTTTTGTTTGAAGAAAAATTAGAAAATGGATAATTATACGCTAGATCGGGTGCTACAGTATTCTTTGAAACTTTAGGGGGTTCAGAAAATTGCTTACTGCGACTTTGGTAATTTTCGAAAAGACGACAAACTTCGACCAGACTATCAACATCAACAACCTTTGCAGTGAGCAGACAATTAGTGTAACAAGGTCTAATATTATTTAGTAAAATTTCTAGCTTCTCCGAATCAGCGATAGGAGAACTAAGTCGCGAAAACAGACCGTGCATTTTTGCCACGTAAATAGTTATGGATTCGTTCTCGCCCTGTGAGCGCTGATGAATCTCCGTCATAAGCCGATAATCGTTGTTATGCGGACTAAAATCTCGTTTTAAAAGTTCGCAAAGTTCTAACCAAGTCTTTACATTATTTTTAACAGAACGATACCAAACTAATGCGTCACCCGAAAATATTTCAAAAGCGAAAGACAACATCTTGTCATGTGGAATAGATCTACAGCACATAAATTCATCAATTTTTTCAATAAAAGATCTTACACATGATTTACCGTTAAATTTGAATTTACCTAATTCCGAGAAAAGCTTACGGTCGTAATTATAGGAAGTGTTTCCCTCTGCCACTGAGCAATCCGACCGCGAACTACGGTACGTGATTAATTGTAATTTCGCATATAAGTCATTAAATTTATTCCACACAGACTCAATTTTTTTAATATCAAGATTGCCGGTATCCACCCTATTCAGTCGATGAAAACAATGGTGAAGCACGGTTTCGACCTTCTGTTGAAGCTCGGAGGTATAGTTTGCTTCCAACATAGATAAGTGTTTATTTGATCTTAATAACGACTTTTTCACTTCAGCCACATCCTCCTCTGGTGGGAAGGGTGAAGATAATATATCCTCCGAGGGAATTTTAACTGAAAGTTTAGCGATTTGTTTGCGGGGATCGTCAGGCTTTGAAACGCCGCGTATTGTGGTCTCATATTCTAATTCCGCCCTAGTTAATAATGAGAAATTTATAATGTAAGCCATTATTACAAAACAATAATAGAAAATCTAAGTATTTACGCCGGTACTAGAAAAAAAAATTAAATATCGCCAGAAAATCGAATACCGTGCTAGAAAAAGTGCTGAAATACACTAAATTATACAATGGTGTGATGATTGGTAAAGGATAAAAAAATTTCTTAAAGGTCACTCGAAGGTTGAATCACAATATTTTTTTCGCGAACACGAGGCACGTTAATTCAACGGCTAAGCGGTTAGAACCGGTTGGCGGCTGGGCACGCTGCCCGCAGTGAAACGTGATTTTAGACCGACGTTAATTAAATCACCGTTATGTTATTTACACAGTTAAATTGCTTATGGCCAACCAAAATAGATAGAAACTGTACCTGTACGCAATTCACCACACCAGAATATATGCACACACAGGAGAAAAATATACAAGAGAAAAAGAAATTATTTCACTCACCTGTAAAGTGCCAACTTACGTTTTAAAAATATATTTAAAAATTCTATTGGGCGCCAATGTCGCACGAGTGATTGGTTTCCCGGGATAGCCGGAATCGATCACTCGCCGAGCAATTAAAAAGAGATAATTAGGTTGTCTTACGGGAAATAAATAAAAAATATCACCAGGAAAGATTAAACTCGCGATATATTCCAGATTCACAATGGTTTTAACCCGGCGCTGATGATGTGAAAAAAATTCCCCGGCCGATGACATCGGGTAAATTTTACCCGAATTTTAATTTGAAAATTTTTCAATAGTTTTATACATAGTTTATATTACATTTTAATTGATTATTGGTGAAACAGTATTTACGCATGTGGTAAAATAAAAGATGGTACCAATTTATAATGAAAAATAACTTTTTTATTTACTTTTCATACACAATAGAAAAATCAACCTGAAAAACATGATAGTTTTTAGAAAATTATTTTTGTTAGGATATTTAGTTTTATTTATGAAAATAATTATCTTATTTACTAAAAAAAGAACAAATAAAGACTAAACAGAAAAAAAATTGAAAGAAAGGAGAACTTAGTCAACTTCTTCATATTCTATGTCTGAAGCAGCCACCGACCCATCATCATCAGAATCAGGTTCCTCCAAAACACTCAAAATCCGTTGATCTTGGTTAGTCAAAGCCATTTGTGACCAAAAACTAAAAAACAAATACAAAACAACTTGTAAAAACTATTATAAACACGAATAAAAATACGTCATGAAAATATTACACTATCTATGACGGTGGGTAAAACTTACCCGTTTTGAATTGAAACACTTGTATCTCACTACACGAGCGGCGTAATAATGATGTAAACAATAATCCAAATAGAGGGTAGTTGTATCTCCAGCTATACTGGCGGATAAGTAAGATGGACGTCAGGAAAAATAAATATACCCTCTTAAAATCACCTCGGGTAAATATTACCCAGCGTCAACGACGCCGGGTTAATTACACAAAAGAACTGACACCGGAGATTAACCGACTAGACAATTATCCAGGGCGTGGGTGGTAGGTTGGCACTCCACAGGTCTTCGGATGGGTACTCAGCTTTGTCGTGTTGTCTCCAAGCAGAAAGGGCCCAACCACGTGTGTCGCCGGTATATATAGGGTCGGCGAGCGGGAGAGAGCTCCCCACTGCAGTGCGTCACTCGTAGCGAGGCTCGCAAGCGCCGAGGCACGACGTCACAAGGAATGACAGCTGAAATACTATATTTTGGATGCCGATCCTGCTTCGTTGAGTATTCGATTCTCCTGTTCGACGCCCGGCATTCAGCCAGTTGAGTAAGTCGACTGAAGTCGACTCCAATCCTTTGCTGAACCACATTATTTATTCTCCAAACACAACAACTTTCTTTCTTTTACAAACCGCGAAAGTTTAATGATCTCAAACGCACGAAGATATCTACAGAAGTTTACAAAATTATTTCAAAGTGATACAACATGTTTCTGCGAGGACAACATATTGTTGAGTTAGCTGCTATCAAATGGCAAAAGTTGTGCCATGTTCGGTGCTACATTGCGTGTAAAGACACAAACGTCGATGTGTTCAATAATCTCTGATTTATTTTATGGTTCGAGAACTTTCGGTATTGCTGGCATTCGCATCTTGTTTAGAATAGTTTCTATTTATGATACTTATAATACTTTGTCATTCTACGTATCCTTATCATCTTTCACGAATTAGCACTATTTTTGAAAGTTTCTAATAAACACAAGCACGCACGTTAATGTTCTTATCTCTATAGTTGTCACTTTAAATACTTGCAAGATTTCGAGACTTCTAGCCATACTGATTAAGTGTTGACACTCAATAACGTAATTACAATAAAGGTGAAGTGATTTGTATTGTCCCGCTTTTCAGTCATCCCGTGAGCACTAGTATAACCCACCGTCAAACGTCGGGACATTTAGAAGGTATTTCACCGCATAAATTGATTCCCTAGAAACCACGAAATCTACTCGAACTAAGCAGACTTTCTTCCGTCATAACATTATTAGATTAGGTAAATAGAATATTTGTAAATGTAAAAGATACACTTCTACCTAAAAATAGAAGTGAGTACACTCGCTCTGTATAAACGAACTCAAGACACAAAAATTATTTCAACAGGCAGATAGTTGTAACCGCAATACAACATGGCCTTTTATTGCTCCTTTTCATATTTATTATGCAAATAGAAAAAAATCTGTAACTTTTTGTTTCACAAGTAACAATTCATGCACTTAATTCTTCCTAGAATTGTATAAATTCATATAAATAATACTTTGAAAAGCCAATTATATTACGCGTGGTCCTTTGCCTTCAACATACATATTTTCAAAGAAGAATTAATTTTATCTATCTATCGTCACGCCTGTCTCCCATTGGGGTAGGCAGAGACTATGGAACGCCAAATGCTCCGGTTCAAACACACATCTTTCGCTTCCTCGACATTCATTAACCTCATCATACATGCTCGAATTAAATTTTATACACCAGAAACTCAAAATATATCCTACTCCGTCCACAATTCACTCAAATCAATTCGTACCACATTAGGGATTAATCCTGACATTGATCTCGAGCTAAACTAAGAACCAAAAGGCACTAGGCATCCCGTATATTTGTGCCCTTTCAAATGCCCCTGGGAAATACGGAGCTTGAGTTTATTTTCTGTTAGGTTTCTGAAAATAGCTCGAACTATATAGGCGAATCGTTTGTGTATCTCTGACTTCTAAGTATTTTATTTAAACTATATGTACCGCCGCTATGTATTCATGAATTAGACTTTTGGTACATTTCTTAAGCAAATTACATCCATTGCGAATAGTAAATTTTCAAAAGGTTGCCCGAAGAAGGTGTTCTCTCACTGCTGTTAAAATACGTCATAGTGAATATAACCTGCTGAGATGCTCGCGAACTGACAGTCAACTCTAACAAAACGAAGTTGGTAGGTACCATTCATCAACAGTAGCACAAACCAACGTATTTGAAAACAGGTTTTTCAGAATCAGGTTAGCGCGCCTAAAGGAGATTATCATAATAGGGAAAGGGTAGAGGAAACTTGTGATGAACGTTTGCTTTCTACTGATGCTTGATTGCGGCTTTCAGTGCAGAGGATTTTTTGTGGTTGTCATCAAACATGGTGTCTCATTTAAAATAAAATAATGGTTCAATAAGTGTTAAGTGTCTGCCTAGGGTATGATTAAGAATCCCGTTCCTACTTTGCATAAGTCTGTCTTGAGAAAAAATACACAAGTTTTTCCATTAAAATGAAATGCCACCTGCAATTCTTAATCACTAAAGTAGGAAAGCTATATACTTCGAAAAACCGGATAGCTAGAAATTCAACCGCTTGTTAACACTTAAATAAAGCACTATTGCTGTAAGTTTAATTAGTATAATTGAATTGAACTGCTTTTAAAATAGTTTAATTTAAATTTCAGTAGGTGTTTCTGCTGAATATATGTCTTATTTCATATGAAAGCTTATACAGTGAAACTTGGTTAAGTGGGACCTGGATAAGTGAAAAACCATAACTGGAACTTATGCTGAGGTCCCAACACTTTGGCACTGAATTACCTCTGTTAGTGGGACGAAGCAAACCTCTATATCTGGGATTCGTTCTTTCGATTTATCATCACAGTTACCTCCATAACTGATACAGCGAGTGAATTTTATATGCATAAACTTCTGTAACTGAGAAGAGAACTTACTGAAAGCGATATTGTTCATGCTTTCTCGTTTTATTCATTGGAAAATGAAGAAGATGACGATAAAATTGGCGCAGAAGTAAATTTAGTAAAAAGTTCTAAACGCGAAGCAGTAAAAGCACTTGAAACTTTGCACAATTATTTTGAAATGACATCAATTCGTGACCAAAGCATATTTGATAGAATTTATAACATCGAAAAACAACTGATGGCTGATACTTCCAAAAGAGTTTGTCTTTTGACAAATGAAGAATGACAGAATTTTATATTTGATACATTCTGTTCCCATATTTCTAATATGTGTAAACATGCTTGAATATTTTTGTTTATTACATTTGTATGATTACGTTTATTTATTTTTTATTAATACTCATTTATAATCTTTACATAACACGTTATTTTATTTAGTAATCGCACCCTCTATAAATGAGACAGATATTTATTTATACCTGTATATCTGAGACACTGGGTAAGTGGAATACCTCTATAAGTGAAACAACATTGCAGGTCCCTTGATGTCTCACTTAACCAGGTTTCACTGTAAATAGATTAACAGAGAAATGTTTATTTGAAAATAACAAAACCAAATTCTTGGCTTTGTTAAGCTTATAAGTAACAGGGTCTAAAATTAGAAGTCTTATTGTAATTTTAATTAAATGTCTTGTGTACTAGCTAAATTATTGTAGCGCTGGAATTTTTTTTATTCGCGGTTATATAATGAAACCTAAAAATAGCTGTATCACAAGCATAACTTGGATCTGTTTGCGGCATTATAATTTCTAAGCAAAACCATCTTTGGAGCGAAGAGCTTTTGGCTAACGAGCAGATCGTCTGCTCGTTTGCCAAAAGCTCTTTGCTCGAAAGATGGTAGGTAGGGGCCTCCGGCACTCCCACTCACCGAACGAAACGCAACAGTATAAGTACTGTTGCATTTCGTTTGTCGTTCTATTTCTCTTCTAACTAATAGGGTAGTACTTCCTCGGTCGAGCCGGTCCATCCAATGAATGCATGACTGCACAATAATGCAATAATTTGAGCATAAATGGCATTCATGCTCAAATCAGCCAGGCTGTACTGCCTATGTAATCACCATTGCGCATTCTACTTCACATGGAGGTATAATCTTCTTCACTATTATAAACAAACGTTACCATAGTAATGTGTATTGAAGTGAAATATATGTCACCGGAAAATAACAAGAACCGCAAATTTATAGATTTCCTCTAGGAAATTTATAAATTCCCTAGGAAATTTATAAAGTTTCGTAGGATTCTAAACGAGATATAAATTGTATTATTTTACGCCCAGATTGTCGGAAATTGATAATCTTACCGAATGTACACGTAAAATAATAAGTAATCAATAACCAAACACCAGGTGCGCCCTGATTGGTTGAATAAATTACGTATTTCATTGGCGTTCCATTTATAAATTTGCGAAAAAGTCCGCGGAAAATAATTCTATTTATCTCCCGTTTAGAATCCTACGAAATTTTATAAATATCCTAGGAAATTTATAAATTTACGGTTCTTATTATTTTCTGGTGAAATATATACCATATAATGAAAATGTCTGTAATTTGACGTTTACCGAGTAAAATGCTACAATCTACATAAATGTACTTTTGAATTCGGTTTCTTAAAGGTACTGTTTCCACTTACTGGAGCAAATAATATGTATCATAATGCAAATCACATGCTGCCGCAACATTTATTATACTAAATAAAACTCATGCATAAAGTAAGAGCTATTTTACATAATTATATCTCTGATACGCACATGACTTTGAAAAGTCAAGAGGCGCGTGTCTTGGATTCGTACCAAATACGTAGTATCAAAATATTATATAAAGGATCTATATAATATATAAAAATGCCAAATTTGAATGATGTTTTATACGACGCTAAATGGTATATATATAATATCGTTGCTTATGGTAAAAAGCAGTGATAAAATATGAAAATGCTAACAGCCATTTTATCAAACGCGTTACATAAACAGCTTTTCTTAGAGAATATTGAATTTAATTTATCAAAATACTCTGCGCTATTAATAACAGAAGCTTCTTGGGTGTTCGACGGTACTCTTATATTTTTATTAACTATTTATTTTAAATTTACCCGTTTTGGCCGTTCCCGTGGGAATTTCGGGAAATCCCTTCTTAGTGCACCCCTACGGTCCCCAAGGAACATACATGCCAAATTTAAGCTTCCTGCGCCCAATAGTTTCGGCTGTAGCGTGTCTGTCAGTCAGTCAGTAACGCAAGGATTTTATATATTAAGATTATAATGTACTACGATTCTGCCTCCGTGCTCCAGTGGATAGCGTATGCGACTGCTGACGTTTTTCTTTATGTTTGGTCAACAAGTGAACAGCGTATCAGCTTTACGGTAACACTAGTTCAATCGAAGTTTCAATTATTTTTGTTCGTGTTTCCTTTACATAAAGAGTAGAGCAAAGGTAGCGAACGAAACGAAATGTATAAAATATACATAATTTTTGAAAAAAGCACTCACTCATTCGCGTATATTGTATCTAATTGACGACCGGTTGGCGCAGCGGTAGTGTAAGCGACTGTTACGCCGAAGGTCGCGGGTTCGATACCCGCTCAAGTCAAACATTTGTGTGCATGAACACGGATGTTTGTCTTGGTCTGGGTGTTTCTATGTATAATATGTATGTATTTACAAAAACAAAGTATATATGTATGTTTATCCATTATCTTGTACCCATAACACAAGCTCTGCTTAGCTTGGGACTAAATGGAGATGTGTGTATGTGGTAAAAAAAAAAAATAGCAGAAAGCCTTTAAACCTAATAAAGTATCAAAGCACTAACAATGACGTGTTTTGTTTGTCGTACAGTGAACTTAATAAACTGAAGAAAAAGCTCATATTCTAAGGAAAAATTTCAATGTCCTCCGACAAGCACTTAGTGTAGAAAATTTATAATGGTAGTTTCCATTACTGGGAGTGCTCCATAAGAGCTGATGAATGACGCACTTGGTTCGAAATATTAATGTCGTGACCCACTATGGGACATTCACGGAATCTTGCGCCATAGCTATGATATGGAATTTTTGGATGACACAATGCAGTTATAAAATGCGTACTATATCTCGGTAACCTAATGTCTCACTAACTTATTGAGTTAGTAAATAGGCGTGTCCACACAGACCGAGCAGCCTCGCGAGGAAAATGCTTCGCGAGGCTGCTCGGTCTATGTAGACGTGGCTCGGTCGAGGAAAGCGTGTGTGCAGCCGCGGCCAAGCTTACCGTGCGCCCGAGCTACCGAATTAGACACGTCCACACAGAGCGCGCAGCCTCGCGAGGAAAATGCCTCGCGAGGCTGCTCGCTCTGTATGGACCCGCCTAATGACTCATAACTTTCGCATGCCTACTGACGGCGAGATATGGTAAGGACTAATACTAGTGTAACATTTTTGTAACCAGATCTCTGCAAATAAAGATTTCATTTCAAAGAAATGCCACAAATTAATGCTCACACGCCATGAGTATTAATTACATCAAAAGAAGCTTCGAAGCGTTCCCAGTAACTTTTTACAGTTGTTCATTGGTTGACCACGTGTTACTTTTTAAACGTGACCCACTATATGACGACCGGTTGGCGCAGTGGGAGTGTAAGCGACTGCCACGCCAAAGGTCGCGGGTTCGATTCCCGCTCAAGTCAAACATTTGTTTGCATGAACATGGATGTTTGTCTTGGTCTGGGTGTATCTATGTATAATATGTATGTATTTACAAAAAAAGTACATATGTATGTTCATCCATTGTCTAGTACCCATAGTACAAGCTCTGCTTAGTTTGGGACTAGACGGTGTTGTGTGAATGTGGTAGAATATTATTATTATTATTATTCTCTTTTGTCACGACTATTCTTCTAATTTTGGTGTTGGAAGAATAACCGGTCCTTTGGGAGGCTTACACGGGGATATGGATCCAACGTGCAGAGGCCCGTAGAGAGTTTTAATCTAAAATGGGATGGGACACATGCCGCGGAGCCTCCACAACTGCACTACTAAGTACAGCTATGGACAAGCCGCAGGACATGCAGGACTATTGTGATGATGTGGAGCCTAATTTACTGGGTTATGGGGATGGATGTTTGATGGACTTAAAATAATGGTACTATGGGTAATAAACTGCACCTGCCAGTGATACTCTTATAGCATCCGTCCGCGTGGCAGGTGGTGACTCGCCAACTCACTAGATGGGCCCTCTCTAAACAGCCGCCCAAAGAAAACAAAGTCTGCCATAAAGGCAGCCAGAGGGCAACACCGGTGCGAGTGGCTAGGGGTGTCGAGCGGTGCGGCACCGGTTTCGCCATCGCGGGCCTCGTGACAACGGAGGCCCGGACCGGGTTTCCCCGTAGTTACGCCCTTGAGAATGACACTTCCACCCCCGAGCTAATAGCTCTTGCAAGGCAAGCCAGAGTTGAGAGTCCTGTGGGCACGCTTGGAAATCCACTCCGGCCAGCCAATAAAGGCAAGCCGGAGACGAGGCCCTGACCGACTCCCTGAAGCATTCGGGACCGCAGTGTCGCCACACACATTTAGCTCGCCACAAAACTGCCCTGCGGTTGTAAGCTTTCTTTTCATCTTGTAATACATTTTTTGTTTATATTACACGATGAAAGTAATGTTTGAAAGCTGTTACTCTGCCCTCTGAGATTGCGTTAGTCTCATGATGAGATAACGGCTGCCCAAGAGGGGTTTTATTATTATTCCTCTTTATTCACTAATTTTATCTCATCGTCTTATTTTACATAATTAAATCACTCTAATAAAAATACGAATAAAATTTAACCATATAAAATAGGACCACGGAGACCCACCGGTACCGGGCACAGGGACCAAGCTACCGGTGGTTAAGGCTCCAGAGAGAGGAACCTCCGAACTATGCGCGTCGTGTCCAACAATACTGCCTTCTGTATGGAGGACTTGATCCAGCCGCCTAACGAGAGCCTCTTGAGATGGTGGTCGAGGCTCTTGGCAATGAGACCATTAACTGACACGACTATCGGTACAATGATCGCCGAGTCCACATCCCACATGTCGACAATCTCGTGAGCCAGGTCCAAATACTTGATTTCCTTGTCATTTTCGGCCTTCACGAGATTCTCGTCATGGGGAATAGTGACATCAACGATCATTGCAAGGCGTTCTGATCGATCTATCACCACGATATCGGGCTTGTTAGCCACGATAGTCCTATCGGTGATGATAGATCGATCTCAGTACATAGTGGCACGGCCATTTTCGAGAACTGGATCGGGCACATACCTGTAGTACGGTACTTCAAAGGCTACAAGGCTGTATTTTAAGGCAAGCTGCTGATGGACGATCCTGGCTACTTGATTGTGTCTGTGCTAGTAGTCGCCGTTGGCAAGACGAGAACAATCGGAAACTATATGTCTGAGAGATTCCCCAGGCTGGTGACACGCCCGACATATGTCAACAGTCCCATCCTTCAGAATATACTTACGGTAGTTGTTCGTCATAACAACTTCGTCCATAATTGCACAGACAATCCAGAGATCAGACAGAACCTTCGGTCTCTGCAAATAGATCACCGAACCGTAGCCAAGCAACTGATGACATGAAGTCTACATCAGGCTTATGTAAGGCCCGATAAAAACGTCCATGCAACTCCTTGAGCTTCCATACATCCCTGCGCTCGTCAATACTTAGTACAACAGGTTTGCGCCAGCTCTCTTTTGCCGGACCCAACGGGGTAAGTCCGTTGTCTACAGCAACAATATCACGATGCACACCCGTGTCCGTCTTGAGAAAATATTCTCTAAGATTGTACACCTCGCGGTTGTGGAGGTCCTTAGCACTTAAGAAACCACGACCACCACATTTCCGCGGGATGTACAACCTCATTACTGACGACCGCGGGTGATGCATTCGATATTCAGTCAATAGACAACGGACTTTTCTGTCCAAGGCGTCCAGTTCTGATTGAGCCCATCTGAGTATGCCGAAGGAGTACGCTAAGACTGGCATGGCCCAACCATTATAGGCACGCACCCTGTTGCCGCCTGATAAAAAACTTTTCAGTATTTTCTTCAGGCGGCCAAAGAAGCGCTCCCACAATGATTGTTTCATGGCAGTCTCAGCAATACCTAAGGCCTGCGACATACCCAGATACTTGTAAGTCTCGGTTGCAGATAGTGATCTTAGTTTTGTGGAATCTGAAAGCTCTATTCCATCAGATTCCACATACCACCTCGTTTTACATACATGACCGCACACTTATCCACACCAAATTCCATCTTGATAGAATGACTAAAAGTTTCAGTTACTTTTAGTAACGCTGTAAATTGGGAAGTGGTGGGGGCAAATAGTTTAAGGTCATCCATATAAAAAAGGTGGGATATAACTTGACCTCTATGCTGCAACCGATAGCCTAGCCCAAACCCCTCTAGCAGAGTGCTGAGAGGATTCAGAGCTAGACAAAACCACAAGGGACTTAAACTGTCACCTTGGAATATACCCCGTTCGATCTTTAGAGGAGCACCGCAATCGCGAATCTGCCGACACCCTGGATAGCGAAGGACGGTACTCCACTGCCCCATACATGCTTTCAAGAAGGTGCATAGAGTTATATCGACTTTATATAACTCCAGCACCCTCAAGAGCCACGTATGTGGCACGGAGTCGTAGGCCTTCTTGTAATCTATCCAGCATGTCGCCAGACTCTTTCGATTGCGACGCACCTGCTGGCTAATGGCCATGTCAAATAGGAGTAGCTCTTTTGTACCACGGGCCCCATTCTTACATCCAGTTTGAGCCACTGACATAATGTTATTATTTCTTATATGTGATAACATCTTCGTCCTCAAAATGGATGTAAGAAGTTTATACATAGTCGGTAGACACGTTACTTGATACTTGATGGCACGGGCTGTTTCCGCAACTCCACGTCTTGGCGTGTATTTTGCGTGCAGGTGGGAATGGTGTCTTCATTCGAGCCACCCCAGCTCTTCGAGGAAGGCCAGCAGACTCTTGATGTGGCCCACTGCCTCCCTCAGGGTGCTGTATCTCGTCAGGTACTGCTGCCTGTACTGTGCGACCTCAGGGCAGTCGAGGAGCAGGTGGGCTGCCGTCTCGTCTGCTGCCATACAGGCCCTGCACAGCGGGCTGTCGGTGATACCTATAGTAAATAGGTGTTTATTAAAGAATCCGTGTCCTGTGTAGGCGGCCGTGACTGTCCGCAGTTGTTGTTTGGACAGCCGGAGGATTTGTTTGGCTATCTTACCGTCTACTGCGGGAAGAGCCTCCTTGGCCTGCCTACATGTTTCAATACCAATCCAGGACTGGTTGTGTTGGGTCCTGGTCCTATTCCTTACCAGGTTGCGATAAAAACCAGAAGGGAGGGGAATAATGGGCTCGGGTCCCACCACCTCTAAAGTGGCCCCTCTTCTGGCAAGTACGTCGGCTGCGTCATTCCCTCTTGAGCCACTGTGGCCCTTGATCCATTGCAGTGTTAATTTGTTTTGTTTACCTACCTCTGTTAGTTTCTGGTGGCATTCAAGCGTGAGTGCCGAGGTGATAGTATGGCTTTTGAGGGCTGAGAGGACAGCCTTACTATCTGAGAGGATCCTAATGGATCGTTCCCTTACCTCACGTGCCATGATTGCTGTGGCAGCTAGGATTATGCCAAAACATTCGGCCTGGTAGACCGTGTTGTAGGCTCCCAGCCGTGCTGCGATGTTGATGTTAAGGTCCTCGGAGAATACTCCTGAACCCGTACCTGTATCCGTCTTAGACCCATCTGTGAAGATCGTGAGCTCGTTGTGGCCAACCGCTCCCTCGTGTAGATCCTCGTACGGTTGGATTTTGTATTTCTTATCGAAAACAAATTGTTTCGGTATTCGGTCGCCAATGGCTTGTGTAAGAGGAACTTCTTTAAAGATTGTGTTTAAGTTGCTAGTGTGCGGTGTGTTAGTGTCTTTCCAGAGCTTCAGAGCTCTTAGCCGGATCGCCGACATCGTTGCTTCCTGTTGTATGAACAGGTGCAATGGAGGCAAGTCCAGCAACACTTCGAGTGCCGCTGTAGGTGTAGTTTTCATGCAGCCCGTGGCCGCTAGGCATGCAAGTCTTTGAAGCTTTTGAAGCTTGTTGGTGGCCGTTGTTAGGTTGGTCCGAGGCCACCACACTACTGCGCCGTAGCTTATCATCGGACGTATTATTGTCTTATAGAGCCATAAAACAATTTTGGGGGATAGGCCCCATCGTTTACCTATCATCTTCTTGCACTGCCAGAAGACGATGCTGGCTTTATTGAGCTTATTTTCCATGTGGCTGTTCCATGTCAATTTGCTGTCAAGAGTGACTCCCAGGTACTTTACCTCGGTGGACAGCTTGAGCTCTGTGTTGAATAGCCTGGGCAGTCGGTAAGTACCCAGCGCGCGTTTGTGTGTGAACATAACTAGTTCGGTCTTGTTCGGGTTTACTGATAATTCGTACTCATAACACCACCACTCTACTATGCGTAGAGCCTGTTGAGTAAGGTCGTACACTGTACTAGTTACCTTACCTGAGGTGAGAATGGTCAGATCATCTGCATATCCTATTGTGTAAAAATATCTCGCGTTGAGTTTGTCTATGAGTTCATTGATGACTAAGTTCCACAATAGCGGGGAGAGTACACCGCCCTGCGGGCAACCTTTAGTTATCAAGGCTGTCTGGGAGTCGCCGTGCAGGCGCACTACTCTTTTGCTGAGCATGTTTTGGATCCACTGTATGAGCATCTGATCCACACCATGTCTGGCTAGGGCGTTGCTTATACTGGAGAAGTTTGTCTTGTCAAAGGCTCCTTCTATGTCAATGAAGGTGCCCAGACAGATGCTTTTTTGTTGTATAGCAGCTTCTATCTGGTTCACGACCTGATGTAAGGCCGATTCCGTCGATTTCCCTGAGCTGTATGCATGTTGATTGGCATGTAGGGGTAGGTGTTTAAGTGCCCCACTTCTTAATTCCCTCTCGCATAGCCTTTCCAAGGCTTTAAGCATGAAGGAGGTCAGGCTTATTGGTCTGAAGGACTTTGCATTTGTGTAGTCTGTTTTGCCTGGTTTTGGTATGAAAATTAGTTTGACTTCCCTCCAATTCTTCGGTACATATCTAAGGGCCAGGCTAGCCCTCATGATTGGCAGAAGTCTTTTGCGGACCGGTTCACCCCCCCATTGTAATAACCCAGGGAAGATGCCGTCCAGTCCGGCTGCTTTGAAGGGATGGAAGCTATCGATGGCCCATCGGAGATTTTCTTCTGTGACCACGGTGTTTGCGTGTCTCCACTCGTGTTCGGTCGCCACTGTTGGTGTATCGTGCCACGTTATTACCGGGGTGAGGACGCAGCCTGGGAAGTGTGTTTCTAGTAGGACGCGTCTTGTCTCCTCCTCCGATGTGGTGTATGTGTTATCCGGTTTACGGAGAGTACCTGGTGCAACCATCGGTTGCTGAGCCAGTAGTTTCCTTACCCGGTTTGCTTGTTGGCAAGATTCAATGCTCCCACAGAATTTTCGCCATCCCATGGTGCGTCTGAATCTGAGGCATTTCTTGTAGCTTGATTTGGCCGCTTTATAAGCGTCCCAATCTGCGTCCGCGCTTGTGTTCATTGCCCTGTTAAGGGCCCTTCTTACCTTCTTGCGCTTGCGTTCAAGCTCAGCGCCCCACCAGGGTTGTTTACCTGGGGTTGAGGGTAGAGTGGTTTCTGGGCATGCTGCGTGGTAGCTGTCTAGCATCGACTGCGTCAGTGTACATACCTGCTCGTCGATCTGTTCATTGTCACCCAGTACCGTCGGCGTAGCAGTAAGGGTAAGTTTCTCTTTAAGTAATTGGACATACTTTGATTTGTCAGTGTTGTGTGGTTTCCTGCGTGGCTGTGTAGGTTGTATAACGACTTCCATAGAGAAGCTGATCCATCTGTGGTCTGAGCACGATGCCTCTTTCGAGACGTGCCATCCCTTGATGCGTTCAGCCGCTCCTTCTGTTGCGAGAGTTAAGTCGATAATTGTCTGACTACGTCTTGTGACGTAGGTGGGCTCCGTACCTGTGTTTAATAGGGTAAGATTAGTGGTGAATAGGTATTCAACCAGTGATTTACCTCTGTTGTTATTGCAGTTCATGCCCCACATTTGGTGGTGGGCATTGGAGTCCGTTCCTATTACGACCTCCGTTTTGGTTCTCTCGCACTGGTTAACCAGACGCGTGAGGTCGAACGGTGGCGGGTCTTCGGCCTCGGGCATGTAGACCGATGCGAAAACAACCGCTATACTCCTTGGCTGCTGTGTTATTTCAATTTGTATCGCTGTGATGTCTCTGGAACAGAACTCCGGTAGACACGTTATCGGTCTATAATTTTTGGGGTCCGTGGTACAGCCTGACTTAAAGAGAAGGTGAGTGATACCAGTTGTCAAAAAAGTTGGGATCGAGCCCGATTCCAAAGATGCCTGGAATTGGGATGCCAACCGAGCATGGGCACTACGTAGCCATTTCAACCAGAAGTTGTGCAGTCCGTCCGGTCCCGCTGATTTCCAGTTAGATAATGAACGGACTGCACAAGCTATATCCGTTGTTTCAATGGCTACGCTCTGCATTTGGGGTATTCCCTCACATGCTCGCTTAACATCCCCAAACCAATCACCCTCAGTGTGGCTGATGGGCATCGACCAAATGCTGCGCCAGAAAGCGTTCGTTGCCTCAGCATCCGGCAGACGCCCATCATCCACACTTGGATCAGTCCGCTCCCAACTTCTATACACCCACCTTTCATCTTTTTGGAATGCCCTATTCTGGGTGTATCGGTCCACACGCCTTTTGTACCGTCTTAAACGGTTTGCCCACGCACAAACTTTTTGCTTCAGGTAGTCGATGCGTTCTGTGACTCGTGATTCGTATTCTTGGCGACTAAGGCCCGTACCTAAGAACGTTTCAGACATGTTCAAGAGTGTTGAATGTTTTATAAAGAGGCTTAAAGTAAGCCATTTAGGATTTGGAATGAAAGTGATGGATGAATTTTGAACATGTGCCGCCCTTCGTTACTTATGATTAAATGGTAAATTTTGGCTATATTCGAAAAAGTAATTTTACAATTTCTTTAATACAATAAAGAACACCAAAAAAATCAGAAATGCAGTAAGGCGAAAAGTAAGTCGAAACACACCAATCCCGTTGCCTCCATAAAATAAATACCTACATAAATAGAGGTATATATAGCAGTAAGTAATCAGTCACACACGAAGAAAAGAGTTTCGTCAATAAGGGACGACGGAACCCAAACTAAGTTGCACCATATATCGCAGGACAATTACTTGTTAAATTGAAATAAAACATTGTTTGCGTCGTGTTTCGGGTAGATTAGCGAAACACGAACTGCTTTGATTACATTTGTGCTTATGTATCGAATTCATAAAATCATCATCGAATCATCAAACTGTGGATAACGTTGTGGGCTACATACTAACCTATTTTTTGTTGCACCATTATTTATTAAGTAATGTATCTGTTTGTTATCCGATACAAATAAATAAATGAATTCGACCGTTGATATACCGAATATCCTGCCTACAGATTACGTGCTTGCAAATTGATTGCACGGCTGACTCTGTTGCCTAATGATCACTTGGCTGATGTACCTAAGTTGGGTACTCGACTACACACGGCTTAGCGATTATCTTTGCAGGCATACCGTGTGGTTGGAGCCCCGAATTATTCAGGTTTCTTGTATAATAATGGTAGCCTGGACCAATGATAATATTAGTAAATTTTACTTACAATATCATTGTGCCCGAACATGTTTTGTACGATTTTTCACGGACCTTTTCTCATTTTGATAAGTGTTACGTTATAGTCCACCAACATGGCCAAATGTGGGCTGGCATATTTCACATGTCTTTCGTGAACATTGTAGAGTATTCTCAGAGATGCAAGTTGCTCAATATTTAATAAACAATCTAATACGCACATAACTTCGAAAAGTCAGTGGTGCATGCCGTTGGCTTGAGCTTGAAATCCTCTGCGTATCATATGTTAGTCTCTTCACTAGTACAGTCACAGTTATTGTTTAAATGAAGGCGGTCTCGGTATCCTTCATATCAATACTATATTTATAAATAAAATTATTTTCTTCAACGTTTCTTTGCTAGAAATTTTCGCATACAGTTACTGTTCATGTTATCTGTTGGCAAAAAACGCAATATAACTATTTTAACTGTCTCATTTTCCTCAACGTAGGGCAGGATGCAGCAGTTTTGGGTTTTATATAATCAGGGCTAAGTAAAGTAAGTTCGTCAAATACTGCTTTGCCATAACTAGGTACAGACAAAATTGGTATGGTGTGGAATGTTTCATTTATTTCCGTTTACAGACATGACATGTTTTTTAACTATATAACAGTTTGTGGAAGTATTATGGATATATCGATAACCCATATCAACATTAGCAGGAATATCACTACTACCCTCTAATACGTAAACGTGGAAATTTCCAAACTAAGAAAACAACAACATTTAGGCCATGACAAAGCTAAAAACTGTTAAATTAACTATAAAAAGATCGTCTTGTAACAATATTTTGTACAAATACTAATTCAATTCAACAGTATAAGTCAAAACTTGTTACATATTTGTGAACAGTACATTTGTGTTGATTATAGCTTTATCTTGCACTGCACAGTTTAATTCAACACTTAGGCATGATTTTACGATCCCTAGCAAAGCCTGAAGCACTGATCATATATGGTTTTTAGGGGATCCTGCCAATTTGCCGAAAAGATTTTGACAAAATTTCATTACCCAAACAAATTTTAGCAACCTTTTTTTATACCATTGCAATGTTTCGAATGATTTTAGTACGCATATTTTTATTTGGTCAATTTTTTCTTGGCAAAATATTACTAAATATAATGTCATTATGGCATTTGGTCTTTAATCAAATGATTTATTACAGCAAACAATCTTCAGACAATAAACGTTTGGTGATATAAGTTTATTTATGGAAGTAGTTAGAGTAGGTTAATTATTAAAAAAAATGGTTACGTTAGGTAAGGTTAGAACTGTGACCACCGGCCGGCGAGTGCCAGAAACGACTTGCATTAATAGAAAAAAGAGATAGTTTTATTAGGTTACCCGGAATTGAACTACATGTTTAGATTAAGATAAATATTGATTTTGCTTAAAAACTGTTATTCCAACTGAAATATTTGACTAAATAAAAAATGTTAAAAGTACTAGTTGGTAAACAAGTTATAGTTTAAACGTTCATTTTCCAAACATTAGGTTAGCGTTACAATTTTTTGTGAATAGATTTTTGCTAAGTAATAATTTGGCAAATGAAATTATGCGAAACATTTTTTGGGAAGTGAAAATTTGTCAAATTCCTTTCGGTCAAACAAGGGAGACCCGTTTTTTAGACATATTTATGCACAAAAACAAAATTATTATGTTTGATACACAACGATTTGACAGCAGATGTACCACAAGCCCTGGCAAAAAATATGGCGACACTGGCACGATCAAGGGCACGATCGACATTTCTAACAAAATATCGCCATGATGAATGTATTCAGTAAATTACGGCTATCTCCTTTTTCTGACAGAGATATCCCTAAGACAAAACGAGACAACACTATGTTTGGTGGCTTTATATCGATTTCGAGTATATTTGTATAGGTTTATGCTTCGTTCGGCCCTCTGAGTTCTGTCCCACATAAAAAATTCCTCGATTGTCCCAAACAATATGCTTCCTTCGTCTCAAAACAAAATTTTAATATTTTTTTTCTCCCTTCGTCCTATTTTATATTCTTTCTACGGCCCATATTTTTTTTATATGACAGATTTACTTATTTTTGTACAATCAGCAAAAAAATTGTTACGTATTATTAAATATTTAGCATTAATCGACTATTTCAAACAACCAGTCCCCTCTGTCTTCTCCGCGAGAGAAAATTTACTCGTATTATTATTCTCTTTAGCCGCTCTAAGTGAACAAGTAATAAGTATATATCTGTCGTCACTGTAATCTGTTTACAGGCTCATCTCGTCTGAGCGTCCTCGCCTGCGGGGTACAGGGGCGCGGAGGTAAGACATGGGCTAGGTGCGGGCGGCAGGCGCATTCATGGCAAAACCACCCACCGCCCGCACCTCTCTCCGTTCCCGTTCACATCCTATCTTTACGCCCTCCGCGCCCCTGTAACAGGTAAAAATATTATATCCCTTTTTTATTGCGTCCTTTGTTTGTTTGCTTGTATTGACTCATTTGGCCAATAGCATTACTTTCCGTTATCAGCAAAACGGGCCTCAAGCGCTAGCTCCCGTGTTGCAATGTGCATTTAACTCATTCGTCACCTGGTTTAAGTGTGCGTATAAAGTGATCTTATTGAAAATTGGTCGAGTTTGTTATTGGTAAGTATTTTAGAAGTGTTATTGATAAATTCGAAGTTAATTACTAAATAATTGTTATTATATTCAAATAATTATACTAATTAAAGAATCAATTATATGTTAAGCT
Source organism: Euclidia mi (assembly GCA_944739405.2). Lineage (NCBI taxonomy): Eukaryota > Metazoa > Arthropoda > Insecta > Lepidoptera > Erebidae > Euclidia > Euclidia mi. Next base: position 48,098,653 of record OX123190.2, read on the forward strand.
AATAATCTTATTTAACTTTCAAATTATATAACTATAATATGGGCATTCAAATCATTTATGCTTTAATTTCAGTTGTTATACAATGGAGCCAAATCTTAGTTTACCGTCTACCTCACGGGAGCAGATCTCATTTATAGAATCCAGAAGAGGTGGACCTGTTATGCTATATAGTGGTTATGAACACACACAAAAACGAAAGAACAAAAATGGCTCAATAATTTGGAGATGTGTAAACAGGAAGTGCCGCGGTGGTGTGGTAACAGTGAATAATAGTGTTCAAAAGATTTTAAATCATAACGTTTGCATTCCTAGTGTATCAAAAAATGATATCAAAGAGGAACTATATCGCTCCAAGAAAGAAGCAGGAGCTGCGGATGGAAAATCGATTCCATCGATCTTTAATGCCTGTTTGAGAAGATTAAAGGACAAAGGAACCGACATTGTAGAAAAACTATCAAACTTATGTAACGTTAAGGCCAGTCTCTACAGTGCACGTAACAAATCGCAGCAAATCCAAAAATCTTCATTTCGAAACCCGTCCGAAGTTCAAATTCCAGTAAGCTACAAATCTTTTTAATTTTTTGATTATCATTATAAGAACTCAAGAATAATAGCATTTGCTGAAAAAGAAAGCAGAAGGCTCCTCCGCGATGTCAAACATTATTTAGCGGATGGGACATTCAAATGTGTTGTGAAACCATTTAAACAATTGTATGTCATTTACGGTGATCTCGGGAGTACCAGATAAAAAATTAATGCTGTGCCATTAATATATGTACTTTTAATGAACAAACAGGAATCCACATATGTTACTTTGTTCTCCCTTATTAAATCGCAAATTCCCGACTGGGATCCCATTTCATTTAGAACTGATTATGAGAAGGCGGCCATTAATGGTATTCGTAAAATATTTCCTAACGTTACATGCAAAGGTTGTTACTTCCATTTCTCTCAAGCTCTTTGGAAAAAAGCAAAGGCATTACAATTAAATAAAAAGAGAATATTTAAGAAGCATATTGCTCTGTGTTCAGCATTAGCGTTGCTTCCGTCAGAACTCAAAAGTGATGGCTGGCTATACATTATGGAGGATTGTCCCAAAACAGACAATCTCGATAAATTCAATGATTATTTTGTGTCAACTTGGCTTGACAATGAATATTTTAACGGAAAATGGGATTTTTATGGTGACACATACAGAACGAATAACCCAGTAGAAGGTGGTAATGCCCGATTAAATAGAACATTTTCTGGCAAACTAAACATGATTAGTTTTTTGAATAATATTAAAAATGACGCTCAATCTCGAGTGATAAGTCAAGGTAGACCAAGACGTGAACAAGATATTATGTATGATAAAATCATCAATGATTCAATTGCAGCAATGTTAAATGGTTCTATTTCTGTGGGACATTGTTTAGAAAAAATATGCGCGTTCGTTTTTTAATAGCATTAAGTTATATGTTGATTTTTACAAAGTTATTAGTATTTTTGGAATATTTTGTTATATTCATATGTTTTTTGTTGATTTTTATATATATGCTTGTTTTATCTGTGATTGTGTAACAATTTTTTTGACTTTTGTTAGTACCTACATATCATTGATTAATCTGATTGGGCATGTGGTTTTTGAAATTTAAAAAAACGTAATTTGTTTCGATATTCTCGTTTAATTGTTGGTCGGTATGTTTTTCAGTAATTAAAATTATATCTATGTTGTTGATCCCATTTTTAGTTTACAAAATATGTTGATTTTTAATATGTGTATCCATGATTATGTAATAATACTAATAATTACAATTATTTTTCGACTTTTGTTATACTCATTATTGATATAATTTAATACTATGCATATTAGTTTGAAATTTAAAAAATATAGCAGTGATTGTTTTTCAAAACCATTTGATTTGATTGATACTCTCATTTAATTGTAGTTTGGCAATTTTTTTAGTAATTAAAATGATGACGTCTTAAATATTGCTTATTAAAGATCTGTTTTGTATATTTAAACTGTAGTACTTAATGATAAGATGATTACTGTACAATTTCTGTGATTTTGATTGTGATAATAGTTAATAAAGATGATTTATACCTAATTTATAAGAATTGTTTCATTGTTGAATTATAGTCTCAATTATTAAATGATAATAAATTAAAAAACAAGACCATCATGAATTGAATACAAAACAAAATAAAAAAATGTGTAAGGTATCTAAGGAAACCCACACATCCAAATCGGTCCAGGCATTCAGAGGTTATGATAGTATAAGGACACTAACATACTTACATGATTGCTAATAAAAACATAACACTCCTTTTTGTCAGACGTGTAAAAATTTCAAATCAATTCATTCTTTGTTGACGGTACTTTTAAAGTACTTGTGATTCGGGACGAAGTAAGACTTCAATAGGAATGTGGGACAAACTAGTAATTTTTTGGAATGTGGGACAGAACTGAGGGACGAACGAAGCATAAATCTTTGTATAATGTAATTGTTCTTTACAAGTATAAAATGCGAGTTATATTTATTTTCAAAGCCAGATATCACATGCATTTATTGCTGAATGCTGATTGAATTTAGGATAGCAAGTGTGCTATCCTAAAGAAAAAAATGTGAGCGTAGCCGTTGACCTCTCCAGACACATAATTCTCAACCAAGCTTGGCAAGTATTATCCGAGATATAAAACATACTGCATAAATGGCTAGTGGCTGCTCATCACAAATATATAATGTATAGGCTGTCTTGATAACAGACTTGGTAGATATTAATCCCTTCTAAGACCAGTTACGCAACCTAAATGAAGTGCAAACCGAAACAATAATTAAAGTTCAGATTTGACCAAACAGCGCAGCACGAATAGAGATCGTACTCAAACTCGGCATAACCATTCGTTATCGCTTTACGTTCTCATATGCTTCGTTGGGATTAAATACAAATCATCGATACGGTATCGAAGCGATGCATCAAGTTCCTCTTGCGTCCTCGCAAATACTGCCAATGTTTCCTCATTTCATGTTGTGTGAATGTGGTAGAATATTATTATTATTATTGTAAGCGACGCTGGTATTTCGAAATTTGAAGACTTAGTTATGAATTTCACAAGATTTCTTTCTATGGTTTCTTTAACAAGCATACCCTTTCTAGGGTTTCAACAAAAGAACATACTTTCAAACAAGGAAAATTACTCGAAAATATACTAAGTCACTCGTTATTAGCTCAGTGTAGAGTTTTTATTTGAGTTGGAGCCACGTGAATATATAACTATATAACTTAGTGTTATGAAAATAGAAACGCATGGTTGTGGTGCTTGTCAACGTCCGTTGTTAAGATTTTGACTAATGTAAATAAAGATATGCTGATTTTTCAATATTGCAAACAATGTTGAAAAATCAACATATGTTTATTTAATTTTTTTTAGAGTATGTTTATAACAATGAACATTCAAGAAAAGTTGGAACAGCTAATGTGAAAATGCAGAAATCTTAATAATCCCATAATTAATTCAGTAATACAGCTGGTGGCTTCTAGCGGCTTTGTCAGTATTGAAAGAGGGTTTTTATTTGTGTTGTGAGCCGGAATTGGCCTACTCGTAGTCTATCAATTGCCATGAATATAAATAATGCACGTTATTTAATTTGACAGTGATATTACTATACTGCCAAAGATCGTTAGGTAGCTAATATTGCCCAATTGAATGTTGTAAATTCCAATTTCATGTTCTCTAGGCATTATACAGTAAATATAATATAAAGAGTCGAATGCACTTTATTATTTATTTATTTATAACTTCATACACAAAACATGTATAGGCGGACTTAATGCCTGAGGTATTCTCTGCCAGTCTACCTTGGGGTGATGCAGAGATAGAACAAGGTAGGTGCAAATTGAAGTAATAAGAAACATGACAATCCTAATAAATGCTTAAAATGAAAAACATAAATGTCCATACATAAATACTATTTAAAATAAAAACAAATAGTTATACTATATACATAGAATATACATACTATAAGTACCTACATAAATATATAATATAATAAATACGTATACATAATATATATAAATACATATATTATATATATTTAAATAAATTACTTCTGAGATGATCCTGCCAGTTGGTTCAGTAAGAACTGCCGTACTTTTATTTTAAAAGTGAAGCGACTGGTGGCCCTCCTGATTTCCAGAGGGAGAGCATTCCACAGAAGGATAGATTGGATAGGAAAATATGCATGAAGGAAATCGGAGCTGTGTGAAGGGCAGAGAAGTAGTCGATTATTAGAGGAGCGTAGGGTTTTATCATGAGTAGAATCTAGGTATTGGAAGTAAGGGGTTAGGTAGGTTGGCGGGTTGGGAGACATGAGGATGGAATAAAGGGTAGTGAGAGCACGCAAACTTCGGCGTTGACGAATAGGTAACCAGTTCAAACGGGAGCGATAAGTAGCCACGTGATCATACTTACGAAGATTAAAAATAAATCGAATGCAGTTATTGAGAAGACGGTCAAGTTTGTTGAGAAGGTCTGCATTCAGGTCGAAATAACACACATCACCATAGTCGATAACAGGGAAAATTAAAGTATGCACCAGCATTGTCTTAGTCTTGGACGGCAGAAAGTTTTTTAAGCGATATAGAGCACGTAGGGTACTTGTAACTTTTTGGCTAATGTTCAACACCTGTGCACGCCAGTTGAAAGTGGAGTCGATGTGTAAGCCTAGGTCTTTGACAGTCACAGAGTATTCAGACGACCGGTTGGCGCAGCGGGAGTGTAAGCGACTGCCACGCCGAAGGTCGCGGGTTCGATTCCCGCTCAAGTCAACCATTTGTGTGCGTGAACATGGATGTTTGTCTTGGTCTGGGTGTTTCTATGTATAATATGTATATATGTATGTATGTATTTACAAAAAAAAAAGTATATATGTATGTTTATCCATTGTCTAGTTCCCATAGTACAAGCTCTGCTTAGTTTGGGACTAGATGGTGTTGTGTGAATGTGGTAGAATATTATTATTATTATTATTCAATAATCGAACCATTATACAATACTGGCGGCAGTGTAGTTGTATCAAATTAGTTCAGGATTCTTTGACTGCCTACAATAATAGCCTGACATTTAGATTGCTCTTGTGTGACCCGAGTCTAACATATGTTTCAAACATGTTCAAGAGTGTTGAATGTTTTATAAAGAGGCTTAAAGTACGCCATTTAGGATTTGGAATGAAAGTGATGGATGAATTTTGAACATGTGCCGCCCTTCGTTACTTATGATTAAATGGTAAATTTTGGCTATATTTGAAAAAGTAATTTTACAATTTCTTTAATACAATAAAGAACACCAAAAAATCAGAAATGCAGTAAGGCTAACCAGTTCTCATACAAGTCGAAACACACCAAACCCGTTGCCTCCATAAAATATATACCTACATAAATAGAGGTACATATAGCAGTAAGTAATCAGTCACACACGAGGAAAAGGATTTCGTCAATAAGGGACGACGAAACCCAAACTAAGTTGCACCATATGTCGCAGGACAATTACTTGTTAGATTGAACTAAAACATTGTTGCCGTCGTGTTTGGGGTACATTAGCGAAACACGAACTGCTTTGATTACATTTGTGCTTATGTATCGAATTCATAAAATCATCATCGAATCATCAAACTGTGTATAACGTTGTGGGCTACATACTAACCTATTTTTTGTTGCACCATTATTTATTAAGTAATGTATGTATCTGTTTGTTTTCCCATACAAATAAATAAATGAATTCGACCGTTGATATACCGAATATCCTGCCTACAGATTACGTGCTTGCAAATTGATTGCACGGCTGACTCTGTTCCCTAATGATCACTTGGCTGATGTACCTAAGTTGGATACTCGACTACACACGGCTTAGCGATAATCTTTGCAGGCATACCGTGTGGTTGGAGCCCCGAATTATTCAGGTTTCTTGTATAATAATGGTAGCCTGGACCAATGATAATATTAGTAAATTTTACTTACAATATCATTGTGCCCGAACATGTTTTGTACGATTTTTCACGGACCTTTTCTCATTTTGATAAGTGTTACGTTATAGTCCACCAACATGGCCAAATGTGGGCTGGCATATTTCACATGTCTTTCGTGAACATTGTAGAGTATTCTCAGAGATGCAGGTTGCTCGATATTTAATAAACAATCTTATACGCACATAACTTCGAAAAGTCAGTGGTGCATGCCGTTTGAGCGTGAAATCTTCTGCGTATCATATTTTAGTCTCTTCACTAGTATAGACACAGTTATTGTTTAAATGTAGGTGATCTCGGTATCCTTCATATCAATAATGTTATTTATAAATAACATTATTTTGTTCAACGTTTCATTGCTAGGAATTCTCGCATAAAGTTACTGTTCATGTTATCTGTGGGCACAAAACATAATATAATTATTTTAACTGCCTCATTTTCCTCAACATAGGGCAGGATGCAGCAGTTTTGGGTTTCATGTAATCAGAGCTAAGTAAAGTAAGTTCGACAAATATGGCTTTTCCATAACTTAGGTACAGATAAAATTGGTGGAATGTTTCATTTATTTCCGTTTACAGACATGAGATGTTTTAAATAATATTATAGTTTGTGGAAGTATTATGGATATTTCGATAACCCCTATCGATATTAGCAGGAACATCACTACTAATCTCTAAAATGTAAACATGGAAATATCCACACTTCGAAAATAAAAACATTTAGGCCATGACAAAGCTAAAACTGTTAAATTAACTATAAAAAGATCCTCTTGTAACTATATTTTGTACAAATACTAATTCAATTCAACAGTATAAGTCAAAACTTGTTACATATTTGTGAACAGTACATTTGTGTTGATTATAGCTTTATCTTGCACTGCACAGTTGAATTCAACACTTAGGCATGATTTTACGATCCCTAGCAAAGCCTGAAGCACTGATCATATATGGTTTTTAGGGGATCCTGCCAATTTGCCGGAAAGATTTTGACAAAATTTCATTACCCAAACAAATTTTAGCAACCTTTTTTTATACCATTGCAATGTTTCGAATGATTTTAGTACGCATATTTTTATTTGGTCAATTTTTTCTTGGCAAAATATTACTAAATATAATGTCATTATGGCATTTGGTCTTTAATCAAATGATTTATTACAGCAAACAATCTTCAGACAATAAACGTTTGGTGATATAAGTTTATTTATGGAAGTAGTTAGAGTAGGTTAATTATTAAAAAAATGGTTACGTTAGGTAAGGTTAGAACTGTGACCACCGGCCGGCGAGTGCCAGAAACGACTTGCATTAATAGAAAAAAGAGATAGTTTTATTAGGTTACCCGGAATTGAACTACATGTTTAGATTAAGATAAATATTGATTTTGCTTAAAAACTGTTATTCCAACTGAAATATTTGACTAAATAAAAAATGTTAAAAGTACTAGTTGGTAAACAAGTTATAGTTTAAACGTTCATTTTCCAAACATTAGGTTAGCGTTACAATTTTTTGTGAATAGATTTTTGCTAAGTAATAATTTGGCAAATGAAATTATGCGAAACATTTTTTGGGAAGTGAAAATTTGTCAAATTCCTTTCGGTCAAACAAGGGAGACCCGTTTTTTAGACATATTTATGCACAAAAACAAAATTATTATGTTTGATACACAACGATTTGACAGCAGATGTACCACAAGCCCTGGCAAAAAATATGGCGACACTGGCACGATCAAGGGCACGATCGACATTTCTAACAAAATATCGCCATGATGAATGTATTCAGTAAATTACGGCTATCTCTTCTTTTTGACAGAGATATCCCTAAGACAAAACGAGACAATACTATGTTTGGTGGCTTTATGTCGATTTCGAATATATTTGTATAATGTAATTTTTCTATACTAGTATAAAATGCGAGTTATATTTATTTTCAAAGCCAGATATCACATGCGTTCATTGCTGAATGCTGATTGAATTTAGGATAGCACACTATTAATGGTGTAGAAGAAAAAAAGGGGGGCGTAGCCGTTGACCTCTGCAGACACATAATTCTCAACCAAGCTTGGCAAGTATTATCCGAGATATAAAACATACCTACTGCATAAATAGCTAGTGGCTGCTCATCACAAATATATAATGTATACCTATGCAATGGCTGTCTTGATAACTGACTTGGTAGATATTATGCCCATCTAAGATCAGTAACGCAAACCAAATGAAGTGCAAACCGAAACAATAATTAAAGTTCAGATTCGACCAAACAGCATAGCACAAATGGAGATCGTACGTCGGTGCGGCGTAACCATTCGATATCGCTTTACGTTCTCATATGCTTCGTTGGGATTAAATACAAATCAGCGATACGGTATCGAAGCGATGCACAAGTTCCTCTTGCGTCCTCGCAAATCCTGACAATGTTTCCTCTGCACAGATTTTCAAGTGGTCGCTAGTACAAATATTAGCGCGGTCTTGGCGATGTGAAACGCTTCCGGGTGTATGTTTATATTAAACAGATATTCGAATCAATAACGGGCCAAAGACGTTTCTAGTTGATATTGGAGAGCGTATTGGTCTCAGTCGTTAATTTGCTGTTTATTTTCTGTTTATCGCATAATAATAGTTGTGTAGGATATTGTTATAATCTATACTAAATAAAAAAGCTGTTGTACGCACCAGGAACTACGGGTTCGAATTGAATAATTATATCTCGTTGGAAATCACCTAAGCCTTGAATAACGCGGGGGTAACGCGCGCTCAGCTAATTTAATCATAAAAATGTGCATGTAGTCGATAATTAAAGCAGTTCATTTTTACCTTTACCTAACCTTACCACAGTTTTGACAATTCGGGTCTTAATTATAAATACATAAGTAAACGAACAATAATGTTTTAATCGGCACATGAATACGAGCAATCTTTAAGACAAAAATGTATTTATTTTAAATTCCGAATACTAAAAACGTAGGTATGTGTGTGCCTTGAGTAAAGAAATTATTTTGGTGAATCATCGAATCGAAGGACTTAACATTCAGTTGAAAGTGCCAAGTGCCAGTTAATCCACGCCCACGCCGAGGGACGTAGGTTACTGCTTAAACCATTCAGACCTAAATAAAAATCAAATAAAAACATATTATTATGTTCTAAAATAAAATTCAACCATATTTTACTAAACGATAGTATTTCGTGGATTTTGTTGGCTTCAAGTGGAGTATACCAATATCATGGACGCGATGAATGTCGCTAGTCTTCACTACGCTTTAAGCCATATTTGATAAAATTATCTATAAATGTAAGATCCAAACATCATATTTTAATTATTATATTCTGCATTTAACTTTAACGAAAATTACGTTCTACGCTATTTGCTGCCACAACGTTCCATTAACATGTGGATGGAAACCTGGACAGGATAAAATAAATACGCAGATAAAGTAAGTCTCCATATTATTGTTATGAATGGCAATATTTGAATATAACGCCATCTATCGGTGAATGAGAGAACTAGAAGGGAATGGTTATATCGGTAGTTTAAAAGTGTTTTATCTATTCTCTAATATATGGCGTTGCTATTGATACTAGAACAATACTAGAACGCTCGTTTCTGTTCCCGCACGTTACGAGAACATTCCAGAAGCGACTAGAACGAACTAGTTATGTTTTCCGGCCGGTATAAATACCGCGTGGGCGAGCGAGTTCACACAGTTCAGTTCTAATAACGGAGCGATCAAGATCAGCGAAGGAGTGCGAAGATTAAGTGAGTCGGAAGTTTTAGTGGTGTGAAATAAAGTTTTTATTAAGTGTGTATAAAATTGTGTCTTTCGAGAACATTATGGAGAACTCTCAGATATGCAGGTTTCTTCACGATGTTTTCTTTCGCTTTACGCATTGCCAAGGCCCAGGTTGCCTTTGTACAACTTCGACCCGTGTGGATGTCACGGAAATTAACTCGAACTATTAGATATTCACGCTTAACTATAGATACGTACTGCATTATTGATGACAGACGTAAAAGTCAACTTCAAGTCAAACAGCTTCAAGTTTTCGTCACAAGTTGCTGTCATTTAATTTTAGGTGTGCATTGACCCGAGACACGATGGTGAACCGTTCACTTCCTTCCTTCTGCCTCAGGGACATAGAATATTAAGAAGCAGACTGTAATTTATTCAATAAGTTCGTTATATGCTTAAGAAGTTACCTTTAAAAGCTATTCAACCCCCACACCATGAATAAATATTGTATCGAAGGAGAACATCGTATGGGTCCCCACTCGGTTTTTCTCGTTTTGGCCGTCTTTTAAAAATCTTTATTTGTCATCATATCTGTATACTTAGGCAATTCATACATGTCTATGAGTAAGCTCGGCCCTTACGGGGGCCCTATAAATTCATAACATTGCAAAATATGGGTGTAATATTACACCTCTGCCTAGCCCTTCGGGGATTAAGGCGTGAGTCTAAAAAAAATTATGCTATTCATATTTTATTTATTAGTTAAGTACCTAATAAAGTTTCATCTTCAAGGCTCTTATCAATTCTCGAGCTGTTGGATTTCTCTCAATATTTGCATTTAACGTTAAAAAGAGCTGATTCGCCAAACAGTAAGTTTAGAACGTCGCATCGTGAGTTCCAATATTAAAGAAAAATAAGTCAAACTCAAGACTACGACGCAAGCAAATCGAGTCATGTGCTACGCCTATTTTCTCATTTATAAATTTTATAAATCTGTATAAAATTTTAATATGAAACTAAACTGGCAGTTAACTTATATATTCATATTAAAAAAACCTATAACGGCACAATAAAATGAAAATAAAGTATACCATATAATAGACCGTATTAAAGTTTTGTATCACAAAACAAAAATGTATTCTATTTCACATACTTACGTATGTGAAACAGAAGGGTTACCAGTAATGAATGTTTCGATCACCATGCCAAACATATTGAGACAGGGTTAGCCTGCAAATATGTGTACAAGATTGTGTAGTGTAGCGGTAACTAAAGAGAACATGGGTTGCGTGTTACCGTATTTCGGGATAATGTTTTCGGGTTAGGTTAATTAAAGCTTAGAACATCAACTCTAAATATTATTGTTATACCTAGTCTTGTGCTGTATAACGGCCGGTCTTAATATATTTGATTTAGACATGCATCTGGCCACTAAAGATAAATATTGTTTGTTGATTGTTATTGTTGTTAAACAAAGACATTGTCTGAACGTAAAGTCCTCTGCGACACGGGATTTATTCCTGAAATGGAACTTATCCTTAAACCATGGGTGTCCGTATGCATATAATATAGCAAATGCCTATTAAATGATTCATAGTCAATTTTTCCTAAACATATATCGGCTTGCATTTCATTGTGTTTGCACCAGTGGTTTATTTAGCAATAATTTCTACAAAGCCTGACATTGAGACAGCCAATACCTTCCTACATATTTGTGACAACTATTTATAAAAATCTCGCTCTTTTTACTTAATTGTATAGAATAGACGAAGATACGATCAACTAATTTAAAATCAGTGAAATACCCCCCACCATTTCAAGTGCTTCCAACCATCCAGTCCCATAAACTTTAAAGTAGGTAATTCATTAAACAATCGCAGAAACTAGAAAACAAACAAACAAGTTTATACTATTAGGTTAACCCTCTGACCGACGACGGTCCATGCTACGTATGTGTGCTGTTGTTATAGAGTAAAATGTCTATGTGTGCGTGTAAATAGGTACTGGACATTATATTGAACATCGTGGACGTTGATCAGGGCTATCTTCTGTAGTAATGTTGGGAGTAGTAAACTATTTGCATATAAATTACATTACAACCAAGAGTTTTTATGAATAACTAAGTACTGTTTTTACTCTGTGCGAGATGATATCTATCTTTAGATTATGTTGTTCATTACAGCTTTCATGCGACGTTTATTTGCATAATATCATCCTTTAATAAGATGGGAAACTACCTTTGTCCGACTTACCAATGATAACTAAGTATTTGAATAGTGAACATTGAATTTTATTAGTCTTAAAATGATTCTCCGAAATTCAGTATAATTATCAATATTCAATTAATTAATTAGTTGTAACTTACTGTGATACAAGAAAATGTCAAGATAGTAAATGTAATGACTATTGAGCCATTATTCCTAATTTAAACGTCACATTTTAACTGTCTGTTTACACTATTCCCTGTTCAAATTTGTAAATGGAATTGTGAGCGGCCATATCTTCTTAATATATAAAATCCTTGCGTTACTGACTGACTGACAGACACGCTACAGCCGAAACTACTGGTCGCAAGATGATGAAATTTAGCATGTATGTTCATTGAGGAGTGTAGGGTAGCACTAAGAGAGGATTTTTCGAAATTCCTCCCCTAAGAGAGTAAAAAAGGGGGTCAAAGTTTGTATGAAACTTTTTTTCCCTTCAATGGATTGACTCCAAACTTTGTATATTAGTTCCGCAAACGACAATAGTGAACACTAAGAATTAGTTTTCTGGAAATTCCTCCCCTAAGGGGGTAAGATAGGGGGTCAAAGTTTGTATGTAACTTTTTATCAATCTAATGGATTGACTTCCAACGTTGTACATTGGTTCCTTAAATGACGATAGTGAACACTAAGAATTTCTTTTTTAAAAATTCCCACCCTCAGGGGGTAAGATAGGGGTCTAAGTGAGTTACCTATTATTCCTTCAGTGGATTGACTTCAAGCTTTGTATATTGGTTCCTCAAATTATGATGGTGAGCACTAAGAATTTGTTTCTTTGGAAATTCCTACCCTAAGGGGGTAAAACAGGGGGTCAAAGTTTGTTTGACACTTTTTATTCCTCCAATAGGTAGACTTCAAACTTTGTATATTAGATCCTCAAATGATAAAAGTGAACACTAAGAATTAGTTTTTTTTTAATTCCTACCCTCAGGGGGGAGGGTCAAAGTGTGTATGAAAATAATTTTTCCTTTAGTAGATTGACTTCATATTTTGTATATTGGTTCCTCAAATGATAATAGTGAACACTAAGGATAAGTTTTTTCGAAATTCCACCTCTAAGATGGTATGATTGAGGTTCAAAGATTTTATGTAACTTTTATTCCTTTAATGGATTGACTTCAAACTTTGTATATTGGTTCCTCAAACGACGATAGTGAACACTATGAATTTGTTTTTTGAAAATTTCTGCCCTCAGGGGGGTAATATAGGGATTCAAAATGTGTTTTAAGCAAAACTTATTATTCCTTCAGTGGATTGACTTCAAACTTTGTATATTGGTTTCTCTAATGACCTTAGTAAATATCAAAAAAATATTTTTGGAATTTCTTACCCTAAAGGGTTTGCGGGTCGGAATTTGTATGAAACCTTTTTATTCATTCATTGGATTAACTTCAAACTTTAGGCTAGGTTCCTCAAATGACGTTAGTGAATTCACCACTAAAACGGGGTTCACAAAGGGGTTCACGTTTGTATGAAACTTATTTGATAATTCCTTACTTGATTTTTTTTCATCGTCCCTGATATGCATTAAATTTTCATTAATTTGAGTTTATGCGGCTGGATCTCATCTAAGCGCTCTTCTTCTTCACTAACTAAAACATGTATGATGGTTCTTTATATGACCAATAGAAGCCATAATATTTAGAAACGTTATTTTGCTATTTTTATTGATTATTAAGCAGGTAAGCACTTTTTATCAGTTATCTGGTTTTTTTTTTTTGTCGGGTTGGAAAATCCTCGCGCACCTTCATCCCTCCGCCCTGGGGGAAGGGCGAAGGGGACTGTCAGACTCTTACTGACAAAAACCAACCCGTATTCCTCACGTACCCGTATGTCGGAGGGACGGGTATCGCTGAAGCATTCCTCGCTACCCCCCGACGGGTATTGGCCCGCCAGATGGTCAGGCGGGCCCCGAACAAAACCCCCTTGGCGGCGGATGAAGGTGTTGGGCTCCGCCGCCAAAACACTCAGCGGCCGCAAAGGATAGGGAGGACGGCAACGCAACACTGCATCTCCTCTTCCTCTGCGGCCCCACCGCGACGCAACGATGGTGCGCCTCCATTTGGTCGCGGGAGATAGGGCGCGCGGCAAAGCAACACCGACACGCCTCTCCCTCCGCGACTGCACCTGACTGCGAGGGACAGAAGAGCTGTCCCTCGCACCCGCCTCTTTGGACGCATCCTGCGCAGGCCTCCGTCAAGCCCACGCGGAGCGTCCCTCCTGGATCCCTCTTAGCTTCACCGCGGGTGACCAATCCACGGTTTCTAAGCCCCCCCACCACGACAAGGTGGAGATCCCACGGAGGGGATCAGTTATCTGCTTTGTCCAACTGCTGGCCAATGCTTCTCTCATTTCTTTGACCTAAAAATACTAAGAAAGAGTTTTTGAACTTGGATAATTTATTTTAATTTTTTTTACAACTTTGCTGAGATATACAAATGTATACTAGTACGGAATCCTTAACTAATTTAATTTAACTAGCTGTTGCAAGCAGCCTTAATGAAATTTTCATCGTTTGTTCGAGAGTTTTCATGAACCATTAGTAAAATACACATCTAAATCGCCATTTCTAAGATTACCCTAAATAAATAGACAGACAAAAACAATCTAAAAAATCATTGGGGTACTAGGAACGGGTTAGCAACAATATGCAATACAGTTATTTTGATATTACAGACAGTTTGTTTATTTTTTTTATAGTCTCACGCCTGTATCCTTGAAGGGGTAGGCAGAGGTATAATATTACACCTACATTTCGCCATGTTGCATATTAGGTCCCACGTAATAGGGGGCGAGCCTATTGCCGTTACCGGGCACAATGGCAGACTCCGTGCTGCTACTGAGAATTCGGAATAACTCAGTATCACTTTTGCCCCACCCGGGAATCGAACCCGATACCTCCCGTTTAGCAGACGCATACGCTATCCACTGGACCAATTGACTGGATGGAGGCAGTCAAATTTAATTTATTTGTATAGTCTGTGTATCAAATCCTTGTGTGTTACTGACTGACTGACAGGCACGCTACAACCGAAACAACTGAGCGCCAATAGGTGAAATTTAGCATGTCTATGCCTTGAGGTGTGTAGGGGCGTACTAAGAGAGAATTTAAGGAAATGCTTCTCCTAAAGTTATTAAACTGGTTATCAGAATTTTCATGAAACTTTTTATTCCCTCAATGGATTAACTTCAAACTTTGTATATTGGTTCCTCAAATGAAGTTAGTGAACACTAAAAAAGTCTTTTTGGAAGTTCTTACCCTAAGTTGTTAAAAACGGAGTCAGAATTTGTATGAAGCCTTTTTACACCTTCAAGGGATTAACTTCATACTTTGATTATTGGATCCGCAAATGACGTTAGCGAACACAAAGACATTTATTTTGGATATTCTTCCCCTAAGAGGGTAGAAAAGGGAGTCAGTGCTTGTGTTAAAACTTTTATTTTTCAATGGAATCACTTCAATCTGTGTATGTAAAATCCTTGCGTTACTGACTGACTGACAAACACATTACAGCCGAAATGACTGGGCGTAAGAAGGTTAAATTTGGCATGTATGTTTCTTGAGTAGGATAGAGGGTAGGGGTGTTTGTACAAAATATTTTATGTAATCGTTATTTACGCGTGCGAAGCAGCGGGCAAAAGCTAGTTGCAATATAAAGTGCAAGTTCATAACGTGCGGTTTCGTATCCATTATTCGGGGAACAAAGTTGTGAGTGGTCGGTACCCTTTGGGGCAAAGAGACCCTGATTCAATTCACCTGCTAGGGCCTTTGACAGTCGGCTGGCATTGGATGGACCATATCGACAGTTCACGGTTGCTTTGAAGCTTGAATTATGTAAAATGTGGTTTGGTGAGTGTGGAGGAAGGAATATTGGCTCTCACCTTGCGAAATATTAGAAATATATAAGAATTCACTTTTACGGCACGTGGCACTTTGGTGTATTAGGTACTTGATAAAATATTACTTTAGGTTTGTGTTTAGTAGGTATGTGCGTGGATGGATAGTGACAACTTTTGAACTACATAAAATTGGAATTACCTGTGAAATTACATCACTGTTAAATTTATTTAAAACTACATCCTGTTGTAGTAATGGATGAAGTTTTAAATATTATTTTCACTTTTTGCAGCTATATACAGCTTTTAAATCGTAATTATATTGACATAAATAACACATTTACTCTGAAATAACATCTAAAATATCCAATGGTTTGTTTTTTCATTTTTTATTTTTTAAAAAGACAACTCGCGCATTTGGACTTACTCCTGTGTCGCGGGGGACTTTACAAACATACAAATAACGGACACAATGAACAACCATACTCGCAACAACAATTTATGGTTTACACAAAGTGTTGTCTCGTGTGGGAATCGAACCCACAACAGTCGACGCAGTGTCAAGCGGCGAGGCGGCGCGGCCGCTTAAACCACTACGCCAACCGTGCAGTATATTTCTACACAAATAGAACGAAAATATAACATCTTAAAATAATTATATCATTATAATGTTACCAAGTTTTCTTCTAAGGCCCACTTGCATAACGATTCTTAAATTGAATTAAGATGTATTTAACGAGAAAAAATATATTAAACACCACTAGCGTCTTGCACAACGAAAAATTTGTCGAGTAATATGATTTAAGAACTGTCAAAATTAATTACCGAAAATCGGCTGATTAGTGACTAATTTCATTTAAGAACTGTCACACTGATGTTGGCATCTTGTCATTAGCGACGAAAATTATCAATAATTATATTACTGGACCGGACGACGCAGCAGGGGGAGGCCTATGTCCAGCAGTGGACGTCCCTAGGCTGACATGATGATGATGATGATATAACTGATAACAATGTACCTACTTGTGTTATTGTTAACCCTAGAATCCTACACTATTTGGCGCACATGTTATTCCTACACTGGGGTGCTGGAACACCCCATACTAAAATGACTAATCCTTAAAATAAAAAAAAAAACAATTCACGAAAATACGTTTTATTAAACATAATCGGTAACTTGAGATCACAAATCAGCCTTATTACACAAAGTTAAATGTAGTTTGAGCAACAGCGCTTGTAGGATTTGGTCCTTTTTTGAGCATCACTGCAATGGACTAAGTTGGCATCCGGTGACGGTCCTCCAAATGTTCATGTATCAGTTCCAAACCTAATTTCAAAACTGTCTGCTGAAACTTTATATTTGGCTTATTATTTGATCTTGAACACTTGTAAAGAACCCAGGAATTACAACTGATCCCAACTTTTATTTCTGCCTCGCCAGATTTGTGGTCTAGAATAGAGCTTATTTCTTCGTAATTCAAACCTCTGACGGCCATCCGAAACAAAATAAATAAACTTCATTGAATTTTAACTTCATAATATCTAAAAATATCTGTATTTAATTCATATAAGACTATTGTTTTAATAAATAATCAAATTTAATAACTTATTACATATAAATGCATCAATCGTAATAAATAAATAATCTTACGATTTTTCTACACTGGGGTACTGGCGTACCCCACAGCACCGATACAGGCGACCACACAACGCGGTCCCTCGTCACGGTATTGACGTAACGCGAGTCAACCGACACCAAACTAAAATACTCCGACACGCGAATTCGTAGATATTAAAGAAATTGAGATATTTAGAAAACAAATCAGTGTGGGGTGCACCTGCACCCCGTGTAGGGTTCTAGGGTTAGTGCTCAAAAGTTTCTAGTTATTATTTGCAATTGTCATTTCGTTGCTAGGCGACGACAATGCGTTTTGTTTTATGCTCAAAGTATATATAGTTTTATGCGAAACCATACGCATAACATCGTTAAAATCGTAACAAAAAGGCTTCATGCCATGAAACAAAACGTAGAAACTACTTTACCGACCTCATAAACTGTTTAACTAAATCTAAGCGTTGTTGTCGTTGTGCAAGAGGACGCTAAATACTTTTAACTTAAATTATTTTATGCTGTTAATTCTGTTCAACCAATTTAAATTAAGGAGTGACTTAAATCAAACGTTACGCAAGTGGGCCTAAGAATCTAAGTTTATAACGACATCGCCTTCTAAAGGCAAGTTGGCCAGGGCAGGAAATTGCGGCAGTCCTCAGCCGGATGGGCAGAATTACTTGCTGCAAATTAATTACCACAGTTTTATGGACTAAAATAATTTTACATTTAAACCATTTCGTTATCTTCTTCTGTGCTTGCATTTAGCTTACTTTAGTTTTTTGTTCTATGTATAACCTACATAAATTATGTAGATATATATTATTGTCTAAAATACATTTCTTTTAGAACGGTGACGAAAAATTCATTAGAGTAATATTGACAAATTTGAGGCAAAAACACTCACATTTATGTTCATACGCGTCCAAATTACAATTAATAATTAATCAAGTATGATTTTCTAATTTATTACCATTATGGTAAAAAAAATTGAGGCATTGAATAATCTTTGTTCATATACATACATAGTTACAAATTATTTAGTATATAAGTAGTGCTTCAATATGTAAACAAAAATAGTATTCTCGATATAAATAAAATGCTTAATATAATAAATTATGTTCATTTGATCTACTGGAATTGTTTATTATCAAAGAAGATTCGATGTTACAATGTGTGAACAAGTCTTAAAGTTAAATTGCTTTCTACTTTCGTGCCTAAACCACTGTCTAGGCTCTAGGCTTTTGATTTATATGATGAAATAAAGATTTATTTGTTATTTATTTATTATTAGTAATTTTTCGTAACCTACATCATATAAAATACATACTTCTTATAAACGTAATACATATACAATAAATGCAAATACGTATAATTACAAATAGAATCAGAGATGAGTGAAATTAAAGACCTACTTATACTGATACATATTAATATACATATATAAATAAACATATACCTAGTTAAGATAGCGACTTATGATACATTCGAGGACTAAGCCAACAAGAGTTCCCTTACTTTGGACTTGAATACGAATTTGGTTTTGGCCATTCTGATCTCTTCTATGGAATACTCTTCTAGTGTTCTATGAAATCATAGAACAATAAATTGAACGGTGAAAGAAGAGTGAAGGAAACAAGATCTGTGAGTAGTAACCATGAGTTGAAGATTATTAGAGGAGCGAAGATTTCGCTCATGGTTTGAACATAAGTACTGAAAGTAAGGAGTCATATACGGAGGAGAAGCAGGACATGTGAGAAAAGTGTATAGTGTATAGGGTACAATATACACGTACTAGTCTCATATATCATTCGTTATAAGTAATACTACTTCCAACTAATAACGTATTATTCCTTGATTACTTTAATAAGTAATTTTATTTTAAAATGGTATTGGTCCCAGTTGTCATTTACCTACTCAAATGGACTTTCAGACTTATTTGGAAGCAAGAAGCCTTATTACGGCACACAATTCTTGTCTCTCTTTAAACACGGCTTAATTAATAATTTTCTTTGTCTTTAAACCTCAATTTGGCACATTGTTAAAAAATCTCGGCAGAATTATGCGGATTTACTTGTAGCATACAAATAAGGTCGCGATAAAATATCCAAGACAATTTATTTTATAAGACAATCAAACGATATTCTGTTCATTATCACGCCAATCCAAAGAGACGTAACAATAACCAAAATTGTCTGAACAACCACAAAAGTTTACACCCCTTACCAGTTTTTATCGGCAATATCGTGTAATAAACTTTTAAAGTGCGGATTATACCGAGTTTAGTGTCATATTAAAAGGAGTTGAAGGAAAACTTGGACAGACGCGGGTGGAATGCTTGAGTAGGACGAGACGAGTGCTATACTCATTAATGAGTCAAGTTAGCTCATATTGAGACAGTGTAATAGCGCACTACGTAGCAGAGTGTTATCAAACGATTGTTTCGATACTTGCGAAGTTATAAGCTCCTTGTGTCTATTGTTGGAAAAAATTTATGGTGTATTATGATTGTGACGAGGTAATCGGATTTTTAACATTTTATGAGATAAATAGGAAAAAAAATTGCCTCTGCTTATAATTTCATTAATAATTTAAATGTAGGTTAAGAGATCGCGTCTTGGCAAAGGTAACGTAGGACGCCCTCGGCTAGGTGAAGTGACGATATATGCAAAGTGGCTGGCAGCTGCTTGACACGAAGAGCTAAACTTCGAGCTCAGTGGCGTGCCATTGGAGATGCCTATATCCAGCAGTGGACTGCGACAGGCTGATGATGAATTTTAATCAGGGAAATTAGATAGCGACTTTATTAAGTGCCGCGAGTGGGAAACGGCTATGATAGGCATACCGTTAACGTATGCACTGGAACTGCCGAATCCCGCCAGTTCGTACAATGGTGTCAACCGGCATTTCTCACTTGCCACAGAAACCGGTTAAAAAACGGTTGCGTGTTTGGTCAGAATTGGAGTCAACTGAAAGGTGCAGAAGTTTCGGCGTCTCTCTCAGGACTTGTCTAAGATGGGACTTAAGCCAGGATCAAACCAACGCGTTCAGCTTGCGTCCGCGGTGGCGTGCGCGGTGGCGATCAGTTGTTGTGTACGAACTTATAGCGCGGTGTTCACATCTACGCGTCCTCGGATTGCACGCGGCGTCCGGTGCAGCGTCTGCACGCGGCGGTGGCGATCAGATCGCGCTTGTTGAGTTAGGACGCTGCATGCAGCTATTATTTGTTAAGGAAACTGTGTTTTTGTAGATTTTAAGTATGGTGGAAACGGAAGAAATTATAAATTGATTCCACAAATACCCATTGTTGTATGATACGTCTCATTCTGATAAGGCGTTATCGAATGATGGTAAGTATTTACTTCACTGGCACTGTATAATTATCATACCCACCTCAAGTTCACTTCTTGTTCCTCTTCGTCTTCAATAATAGCAGACAGCAGTAAAACTTCTTCAATTTGACTATCTGTATCAGACAGCATTTTAGTGACGCGACTATAGCCTGGTGAAAGCCTGAACGAACGCGACAGTGTGCACAACTTTTGCACGCGCAATAATCGCCACCGCGCACGTCACCGCGGACGCGAGCTGAACGCGTTGGTTTGATCCTGGCTTAGGTTCGTACACAACATCTGATCGCCACCGCGCACGCCACCGCGGACGCGAGCTGAACGCGTTGGTTTGGTCCTGGTTTTACTGCTACTACGGCGGCGTGCCCCTCGTTAGACGCCTTGCTTATTTTAATAACATTAAGATCACAAACATCTTCATATGATTTTAAGTATAATTAATTTTTTAATCTTGGATGAATACATATCAAAATAAGTTAACAACTGAACTAATATAATTATAATCTAAAAGAGTGTACCGCACGCTGTAACATGATTCTATACAAAAAATAAAACGGGGGAACCGACATTGACATTTCGTGATTAAATTGGACGTATGATTCTACAAGACAGAGGACGTACGTGCGTGAAAAAGTAAGGGGCCGGCCGTCAGTCTCGAGATACCCGCTGGTCATCCGTATTGTTATCTCAAAGATACATAGATGTAGCATGTACCGAAATATGTAAGCGAATAAACGTATACATATATGTATATATATGTATATAAATAAAAATAAATAAAATAAATAAACGTATAATCGAATTGTTTCTGTAATGACTAGTTAATTTTCCTTGTCATTTGAATATATATTAGCATCTTGTGTTACTGACTGACTGACAGACGAAGCACAGTCGAATCTAAAGGCGCAAGAAGCTGAAATTTTACATGCATGTTCGTTGGGATCCGTAGGGGTGCACTAGGAAGGAATTTGCCGAAATCGCCGCGGGTTCGGACAGAAACGGTTAAATATAAACAATGTGGCCCTTATCTCTTAGTTTTAAAAAAATAATGTTATTATTATAGATAGGTATAAGGGCTGTTCATAAATTAGTCATTTTTTACTATGTTAGACAAATTTAGAACACCAATACTAAAATTCATGTTAAAAAATTTAAGATTATAAAAAACACTAATTATATAATTACAGGTAGCCGTTTTTAATTGCTGCATAGTTTTACATACCCCATAGATTGAATTTGACATAGTGACCAGTAAAAATAAGTAACGTAAATACTGTATGTATTTTGAATGCAATTATTACTAAGCGGGAGTTTAGTAATAATTGCATTCAGAAGGCAGCGATAGCCTAGTGGAGATATCAACGGACTGCCATGCAGAGGGTATCGCGTTCGAATCCACGGCCCACCACTGACTTTTCGGAGTTATGTGCGTATTGAATTGTTAATTATCACTTGTCTCGTGCCTCGGAGAGATGTTAAGCCGTCGGTCCCGGCTGTCACGAAGATCTTTGACAGTCGTTATAGGGCGACAGTACCTCTAAAATAAACTGTCACTAGTCTAAACCATGGAATATCGCTATCCCTTCGGGTTGCGGAAGTTAGACAGGCAGTCGCTCCGTGGAAAAGCTAATATTCCGCCAAATCCGGTTAGACTAGCGGACTCCAGGTTGAGGCTGGGATAGCGCTAGGAGGATGATTACTAAGCGGGAGTTTGTTAGTAGATATTCTGATATTGACGACCGGTTGGCGCAGCGGTAGTGTAAGCGAGTGCCACGCCGAAGGTCGCGGGTTCAATTCCCGCTCAAGTCAAACATTTGTGTGCTTGAACATGGATGTTTGTCTTGGTCTGGGTGTTTCTATGTATAATATGTATGTATTTACAAAAAAAAGTATATACGTGTGTTTATCCTTTGTCTAGTACCCATAGTACAAGCTCTGCTTAGTTTGGCACTAGATGGTGTTGTGTGAATGTGGTAGAATACTATATTATTATTATTCTTACTGAGAAAACACAATAATGTGATGCCTTTATACCGTTTTAATTTAGCATTGAAGCGTGTTGATAATTTTACATGATTATATAAATGATTAGCAACACCAACATTTTATCTGAAAAGATATCGTTTTATGGATAACCATGACAGTGAAAATTATTTCAGCTACCTATTAATGACTTTTAACGGTTGAAATGTTTTAGTGAAGCGTTTATAAATAAAGATGATATTTTCATTATGATTGTACGACATTAAGTTTTAACGGAAAGACATCGTATATTACAAACCCAACTACAAAAGTTTGCAAAACTTAAGAAGTACCCGTTCATATTACTTTGGTAATACCAAACAAAACGTACAATTCTAGCTTCCTAGAAAGTCACAGGTTCAGTAATTCCCACACGTTGTCACGCCACCAAGTCCTGTTACGTAACGTTATAATAAAAGATTAATTCTGGCGTGTCATAAAACGTCCTGATTGCAAGGTTTCTTCTACGAAAGACTTTTCGCTTTATTTATGAGACTCCGATATTCCGATCACGACGTTCCAATGAATATCTAATAAGCATCGATAAATGCTCATCGGCTATCGGTTGTCGATGAAAACGTCAAGCTTTTATAAAGAAAATAACTTTATTTTAGTGATAGTTTATGATAAGCTTCCATTGGACTGTCAACTACGTTTTGAAAAGTATTGTACTTATATAGGTTTATTTTTAAATTCAAAGATAACTGTCTGTTAACAGAAGTAGACAGACCTCTAAAAATTTTCCCGGGAGGTTCAGCCTTTGAAGCCTGAAACCGGTACTAAAATAATACTTATCATTTCATAAAACTTCTTTTGGTTAGGAGCAAGATACAAGCGCATCGTCTTTTTCAAAGTTTTACCCTTAAAAAGAGTTAATGATAGGCTGGGAGGAAGGCAGGAACGGAAGTTTTTGCTTATGTCAAACAAACAACCGCTAGTATGATTATGGTACTACTCTTAACATCTTCCATTTACTTTACAAGTAATATAAACAACCACAAAAATAACAAGTCAAGTAATAAAAGTAGGTTCGCCCGACGTTATATATATTTTATTCGCACTTTTTAGAACTGCCAACCAAAATTCTTACGTTGAATGTTCCATTCACGGTGGTGAGACGGACGTCCGGGACATGAAATACGTCTCTGTTTATATGACAGTTACGTCAATAGTTGTTACTGTGTATTGCGGGAGACTAGTATGGAAATGATAAAAGTATTTCTGAAAGTTTCTTAGCGGGACGGAAGACCACTCGTGTTCTTTATTCCTGGAATTTGTATTTCTATCTACAACGAACTGAGATTTTGGTGATGATTATATTGTTGTTGTCTTAATTAAACAAACCGGGCAAAGGTGAGTATTTTCGCGTCTGTAATTTTATCTTTCAGCTTTTGGTAACTCTGAAGCTCGCCGATATCATCGTTATTCCGGTTAGATACAAGAATTTCGCCTCGGAGTCCAGCCTTTACAATCTATGTTTGAAAATAAATTAGATTTTCCACTGAGTAATTGCCGTCTTAGTTCTTAACTTCGCAGCCCATTGGCATAGTGATATAATCATGATATAATAGTTTTTTTTTATTATTCTATTCTGCAACCTGGCGATCTGTGTTAGAACACAATAAGGCATTCAGTAGGCGTTCAGAGGTATTTAATTCCTAAGCAGATGGAGTTTTCAAAGTTCCTGTGTTGTTGCTGAATCTTAAGGATAACGTAGAGACGCTATGCCTCTTCAGCCTTAAGTGTGTGACACTTCCTGTGCCATTTATGATGCCAGCTCGTAGACATGGCTGGATATTCTTCTTTGGTAACTTGCACTATATCTAGCAATTTCTTATTTGACGGTATTGATTTTTAGATCATACTGTATGTAATATGTATATATTTGTTGGTTACGTAGTAAGGTATCTCATACATCGTTCGCAGTGTCTTGCTTTGGAATCTTTTACGAATCTCTATGTTACTATTGCTGGCCGTACCTAATAGTTGGATACCGTACCTTAATGATATAATAGTGAAGAAATGTAAGTATAGTTCTTTCTAGAAGTAAAGATCTAGTACTTTTTACACATATTATTTTTTATGTCAGAGGGACTTTTTATATTCCAATAGCTACGAATTTCTTATATCGTGTAGCCGCTTAATCTTGCTCAAAGTGTAGCTTCCAGGTGCCATTGAAATTACACTACCCTAATTCAATCAGTCAATCTACGCCAAACCCACAAATATAAATTACCACAATCGTCTTTCACAAGCTAATTACGCCAATCGGTAGTGCGTAAAGTGCTGAGGTTGTTGACCCCGTTTGTTTATGTAATGATGCTGCTGCCATCGACCCCTCGTAAAGCTGTAAACCCCGTGATTGAAAACTCATATAGATTATGCAAATTATATTGAATTGGTGATATGAGATATTATTATAATTAGCTGTATAATATTAAGAGTAACAATATTATAATTTGTCAATCTAATTAGCATCAAATCTTAGTACAGAGTGGGCGTTATAGTTTTTATGAAAGGCAAAAAACCCAAACGAGCTTTAAACAAACTTACGATATCAAAATCGTCGATATTATATATTGTACATTCGAATAAAGGTTTCTTGAGCTTTACCGCCTTAAATATAGCACGTTTACAGCATTAAAGTAAAGGACAAGGTACCTTACCTTTCATTCTCTAACTTTGGTCCTGGAGATTTTATAACTATGTATACGCTTTCAACACTTAATATTACTCTAAACACTCTTAATATAAACGAAAAACATATAAATCGGCCTGAAACATAATTTCTTCTTGTTCCATTTAAGAGCCTAGTTTTTGTCGGAGCAATTACCATTGCCTTCGGTTTTCTGCCCGTTCTTTGTTCTTTTGATACGACCCGACCCCAACATTTCCTTCAGCTGTGCCATATCCTCATCCTCTTCTCCCTTTGATTTTGCCTGCCAAAATTGATTATAATGCCTGCCAAAATTGTTAAATAATAAAAAGTTTGTTTGTTTTGTTTTTCGTGTGAGTGTGTGGCCAACTCTAGTGTCGAAGTTTTCAGACCGCCCGAAGGCCTCCGACAGGGCCTAACGATTCTTATCCTGAGACAAGAACCGGGACCGACAGCTTTACGTGCCCTCCGAAGCACGGTAGCGCTCTGATGAAAATGCCACACTTGGTCACCCATCCAAGTGACGTCCTGTGCAAGCGTTGCTTAACTTTGCCGATCTGTTACAAACGGCGAGGCAAGTCTCGCTATGATATAATAAACAGTGGGAGGTGTTTATTATTTAACAATTAAAACTTACGACTGGAGTATAGCTCTATGCAACTGTGAAACTTGGACCATGACGCAAAGAGGAGGAGGAAGAGTATAAGCTGGACAGAAAGGATTACAAACGAAGAGGTTCTGCGAATGGTTGACGAAGAGAGACGGTTGTTAAAAACAACAGAAATTCGGAGAGAGAAGATGATTGGCCACTTGATACGACACGACAACTTCTTCAAAACTGTGGGACAATATCTTAATATATAAAATCCTTGCGTTACTGACTGACTGACAGACACGCTACAGCCAAAACCAGTGGTCGCAAGAAGGTGAAATTTAGCATGTATGTTCCTTGAGGAGTTTAGGTTAGCAATAAGAGAGGATTTTTCGAAATTCCTCCCCTAAGGGGGTAAAACAGGGGGTCAAAGTTTGTATGAAACATTTTATTACTTCAATGGATTGACTCCAAACTATGTATATTAGTTCCTCAAATGACGATTGTGAACACTAAAAATTATTTTTCTGGAAATTCTTCCCCTAAGGTGGATTGACTTCAAACTTTGTATATTGGTTCCTCAAATGATGACAGTGAACACTAAGCATTTGTTTCTTTGGAAATGCCTACCTTAAGGGGTTAAAACAGGGGATCAAAGTTTGTTTGAAACTTTTTATTCCTCCAATAGATTGACTTCAAATTTTGTATATTGGTTCCTCAAACGACGATAGTAAACACTCAGAATGTATTTTTTTGGAAATTCCTCCCATAAGGGGCTAAACTGGGGGATCAAAGTGTCTATGAAACTTATTATTCCTTCAGTGGATTGACTTCAAACTTTGTACATTGTTTCCTCAAACGAAGATCGTGAACTTTAAGAATTATATTTTAGGAAATTGTTCCCCTTAGGGTCGAAGATAGGGTGTCAAAGTTTGTATGTAACTTATTATTCCTTCAGTGGATTGACTTCAAACTTTGTATATTGGTTCCTCAAACGATGATAGAGAACACAAAATATTGTTTTTTGCAAATTGCTCCCCTAAGATAGGGGCAAATTTTGTATGAAACTTTTTATTCCTTTAATAGATTGACTTCAAACTTTGTACATTGGTTCATCAAATGACGATTATGAACATGAAGAATTATTTTTTTGGAAATTCCAACCCTGAGAGGGTAATATAGGAGGTCAAAGTTTGGATGAAACTTATTGTTTTTTCAGTCTTTTGACTTCAAACTTTGTATATTGGTTTCTCTAAAGACGTTAGTAAACGTTAAGAAAATCTTTTTTGGACTAAATGGGTAAAAAGGGGAGTCAGAATTTGCAAGAAACCTTTTTAATTCTTCATTGGATTCACTTTAAACTTTGTATATAGGGTCCTCAAATGACTTTAGTGAACACTAAGAAAGGAGTTTTCGAAGTCTCCCTATGGGGGTTAAAAAAGGGTGTCCCATTTTGTATTTAAAAAAACTTTAACAAATTTACTTAAACCTTTGTATATCAGTTCCTCAAGTGACGTTAATGAATTCACCCCTTAAACGGGGAGTTAAAAAAGAGGTCCCAATTTGTATGAAACTTTTAATTCCTTCACTTGATTTTTTTCAGCGTCCCTGATGTGCATTTAATTTTAATTCATTAAATTTATGTGGCTGACTCTCATCTAAACGCTCTTTATCTTCATGTACTTTATATGACCAATAGAAACCAAAATACGTAGAACCGTTATTTTGATATACTTATTTATTTTAACGCAGATAAGCACTTTTTATTAGTTATCTGCTTCCTCCCACTGCTGACCAAGGCTTTCTCTCAATTCTTTAACCTAAAAATACTAAGAAAGGGTTTTTGACATTGGATAATTTACTTTAATTTTTTTTAACAATGTCGCTGAGATATACAAATGTAAACTGCTACGGAATCCTTGACTAATTTAATTTTGACTAGCTTTTGCACGCAGCTATGCCTAATTGAAATTTTGATCGTTCGTTCGAGAATTTTCATGAAACATTAGTAAAATACACACTTAAATCGATTCAACCATTTTTAAGATTACCCTGAATACATAGGCAGACACAAAAAACAATTAAAATAAATCATTGGGTTACTGGAAACGGGTTAGCAACAATATGCAATACAGTTATATTGCGATTACAGACAGACAGTCAAATATTATTTATTTGTGTAATCTGTATATAAAAAATGCTAGCTTTACTGACTGACTGACACACACGCTACAGCCGAAACAACTGAGCGCAAGTAAGTGAAATTTGGCATGTATGTTCCTTGAGGTCTGTAGGGGCGCACTAAGAGAAGCTTTTTGGAAATTTCTCTCCTAAAGGGGTTAAACTTTTTATTCTTTCAATGTGTTAACTTCAACATTTGTATATTTATTTCTGAAATTAAGTTAGTAAACAATTATTTGTATGGCACCTTTTTATGCCTTCAAGGGATTAACTTCATACTTTTTGTTCATTGGATCCGGAAAAGACGTTAGCGAACACAAACACATTTATTTTGGAAATTTTCCCTTTTGAGGGTAGAAAAGGGAGTCAGAGTTTGTGTAAAACCGCATGTTCTTTGAGGAGGGTAGGGGACTTTGTAAAAAATATTTTATCAAATAGAAATTTACGCGTGCGAAGAAGCGGGCAAAAGTACATATATATATATATGAAAAAGGGTGCTGATGATGATTGTGTTTGTGAAAAAAAAAATATTCATTTAATTATAAATATACAATGTATCTACATAATAGTTGCAATCAGGGGCCCAATTCTGCTAAATAAATATAGTCTCGATATCATGTCAGTGTCATACTTACGTCACAAAAAGCGTATTCTTCTAAATTATCTGATATTTGAATGAAATTTAACGAGATCGTATATGTCAACGACGAACTGTTTATTTTTAATTATACGATAATGACATTAGGTTATCAGAATACCGCTTTTAAATCCATTCAAAATATGATATCAATGTCATATAAAAATAGCAGAATTGCCCCCCTGGTTTATACAACCAGATTAACTGTATTGATTTTCGCTGCCAACATTTGCAATATTAGATACTTTATCCTACTGCCTGCATATTCGGTAACAAAACACAATATCAACAGCCGCATATTAATTTCAAGCTTTAGACGCATTTCGTCCGCTTAAATATTCTAGTAGCAGATAAGGCTATTGATAATAGCCTTATCTGCAAGTGAACATCGCAAAAGTCAAGAAAACGGTGACTGAAAATCCCCATTCATTTTATCTCATGAGTCGATACGTACCATTTTAACTAATCATTTATGTATGAAACATATTGCGTTGTCGGCTTGTTCCAAAATAATTTTGCACCACGATAATGCGCCCTCGCATAAAGCCATAATTATTGTCAACGAATTTTTCACCAAACTCTCAACAAATACCATCGAGCAACCACCATATTCACCAGATATGGCTCCAGCCGAATTCTTTCTTTTTCCTAAACTCAAATTACCACTTCGTGGCACCCGTTTTCAATCGGTAGAAGATATAAAGGAGAATTCGCGGCGAGAACTGAACTCAATTCCGGAAACAGCGCTAAAAAAATGTTTTGATGATTGGATTATTCGTTGACGTAAGAGTATCGTTTCTGAAGGATCACACTTTGAAGGTGATAAAATAAAGTTATATGAATAGCAAACAGTTTGTGTATTATTGATCTTTTCCCGGTACTTTGTTGACAGAGTTGTATAGAAGAGATAAGGCTTGTCCCTAACGTGGTCTTGAACTGTCAATCCTTTCTATTCTTTGGCCATTGTGTGAATTTATTCTTAATTATAAATATTATAATATATATATATATATATATATATATATATATATATATATATATATATATATATATATATATATATATATATATATATACGCACGCACATATTTTCGAATTTCCTGTTTTTCCCGATCCCGTGGGAATTTCGGGAAATCCCGTCTTAGTGCACCCCTATAGTGCCCAAGGAACATACATGCTAAATTTCATCTTCTTATGCCCAGTAGTTTCGGCTGTAGCGTGTCTGTCAGTCAGTCAGTAACGCAAGGATTTTATATATTAAGATTATCACTGCATTCGTCTACTGCAGTACAAAACTTGGTGAAAGAGCTATGGCAGATTTTTAGTTCAGTGCACTAAAAGCATCTTAAAAACTCATTACAACCAAAATTCATGAAATATTTTAATACGATTTTCTATATTTTTGTCTAATTTAGATAAGGCTAGGTAAAAAAGTATAAAATTAAAAATAGATTTTATGTTAATTGATTGCTGGCTTTTCGTAATTGCCATTTCTTTGGTTTGTCAGAAAGCCACAAGGTTGCCAGAGTAAATAATATTTTTTCTAAGATAGAATCATGAATGTTTTTTATAGATTAAGAGATTTAAATAGTTAATTAATATTAATAATACAATTGTTTTGCTTGTTACGTTTATTTCTATGCGGATTTTAAATAAAGTACAGTATTAATAATTTCTTTTGACATTTAAAGTAAAACTGGGCGCTGGCTAAAAGATGGCCATTCAGAGCTATAAAAAAAATACAACATGACATTTGACATTTCGATTATTATTTTCACATCATCTCGCTGTCGCCCGCGCTTGTTTGTTTGTGTTCGTGTTTTCGCTGCTTTTCCCCTGTTTTCAGTATTCTTTTTGACCCGGATTGCCCAAGGACTCTGTTTTCGCTTCTTGTTATATAACTCAAACTGTTTATCGACTCTGATATTGCCTCTTTGTGACTTGTGGTTTGGATTAAGGATAATGCTTAAGGATTCCGATACTGCCCTGTTTCTTGGATATTGTTTTGTACCCGGTTTCTACAGCCAGAATGAGTGTTCGTGGTCGTGGCCACGGCAGTTGAAGTCCGTAGGGAACATAATATAGAAACAACTGAATATAATCTCAGAGGCAGTGATGGCGCTATTTTAATAAGAGGTAGAATAAAATCAAGACACATAAGTCGGAAACAATATTATGTTTATGTTTTGATTGAAAATATATACCCGGACGAATAGGAATCACTGAATATTGCTGTAGTTGCCTCATTGGTCGGCGTACGCTAGGATGTTGCGCTCATGTAATGATCATCGTTTGGTATTTGGGATGGGCTAGACATCAACAAAATATCTTTGCACCAGCTGCCTTATTAAGATGTGCTAGTTATAGAGGATGATGAATAATAAAATATTGTAAAATGAAATCTTGTGTTTTTACTATTCACCAAACCTTTTTCATACATTAGGGAACCTGAAACATCTTTTTATCCTTGTTAATCCTATGTAAGTAACACGTTAAGAAACCGTCGTCGGCTCACTATTTTACACGACTGCCAAAAAAGTAGTGTAAGTATTGTTTATTTTGATAATCATAAATCATATTTCATTTATTCATGCACCATGAAATAAAAATATACATACGGTTATCCGCAATAGTCTTCGTCAAAATGTCACAGAGAATTGCAATATGAAATGTATGTGAGTTTCTTTATTCATTTCGGTGAGTGGGCTATTGTTGGAATCCTCACGTGACGTAGGATATATATTTTTTGGGAAATCAGTCGTGTTTTATTTTTCTTTGAAAAAACGTTCAGTATGTAAATAAATAGTCAATATTGATAGCATATGTTTAAAGCTGCATGAGAGCATCTGATTTTAATGACTGATATCTATGTATGTTGGTAGCGCCATCTACCTTCCTATATATAACTAATCGCATCAACATGAATCGTTCCACGCTTGTCTAGTGCGAGCGATATCATATTTCCGTCCCTCTCTTTCCCTCTCCCTGGAAGAGGCACTGCCTTGCGCCTGATTTCGTCGACGCGATCGTGAACGCGAGTGACAGTCTCGAACATTCCTCCCGCTGAGAACGCCGTCTCGATACCGCTCCGCGCCGCGCCGCTGTATGTGATTTTGCCGCTTCCACCAAGGAAAACCCGCTCGTGAGTGCTAGTGAAAACAAGCAGCTGCATCGCGTAACCACCAGGAAGACAAGAAACGAAGAAGGCTGAATAAGGTAAGTGCCTTCCATCCTGGAAATA
Source organism: Euclidia mi (assembly GCA_944739405.2). Taxonomy (NCBI): domain Eukaryota; kingdom Metazoa; phylum Arthropoda; class Insecta; order Lepidoptera; family Erebidae; genus Euclidia; species Euclidia mi. Next base: position 48,130,770 of record OX123190.2, read on the forward strand.
TCCTATACTCCCGTATCCATCTCCTCTTCCCTTATTCCTTTCTAGGCGACCCAGAACTCGCCCTAATACAGTCCATTTCCTTTTCCAAGTCGCCTAGAACCCTACCCCACGGTTTCGGCACCACGCCATACCATTTTTTTTTTATCCATACGAGTCGGATTCATTTACGTTTTATACGTTATACCGCTATACCTAGGCAGTTATAGCACCTAGCTATACTCCTAATAGATTAACATAACCGTCACATGGTTATTTCCGCCCGCATTAGTAGGTAAACTTTTATGTAGCTACCTACTTATTAAATTATTATTTCTGCAACTATCATAGTTGTCTTATAAATCTCATATTTCAATCAACTTTTATTTCCTCAGCTCTAAAGTGTTGCCTAATTAGCCTACTTAGGTAAAATAATAGATACATTAGATATTCTTATTTTGTTTCGTTCTCATTAGCTTATACTTACGTAAGCATGTCACAACAAAAGAAGTCACGCGTGTCGGAAGACAAAGAGATGACAATCTTAGAAGCAAAACGCAATATTTTATTTGAGCGCATTCAAAATATCTATGAAAGATCAAAAACCGCATCGATGTCTGACAGTAATAGCGAAGCATTTCTCAGTTATTGTACAACAGTAGATATTATTCGAACAGATTTTCATAAGTTGTTAGACGATTATAACGCAAGATTACTTTCTATCAATCCTGATGAAAAACCGAACTATCAGGCGTATACCTCATTCGAAGATCTTTATTGTATTATTAAGCGTATACAATCGCAATTGGAGGGTAAATGTTCAGCAGAGCCCGTTGCCCGCAAACCGAGATTACCGCCAATCGAGATTATGTCGTTTGACGGAGATATACGAAATTGGCCGTTATTCTATGCAAGTTTTAAGTCTACAGTGCACGATAATGGTTCTCTGACAGATGCTGACAGGTTGTACTATTTAATAGGTAAACTGTCACCGAAGGCCCAGTCCGTATTTGCAGGTGTCACACCCAGTGCTGAGAATTATCAGGTCATATTTCAGTCACTACTTGACAGATATCAAGACACGCGCGTCCTAGCGTCTACGTACTTTGACCAAGCTTTAAATCTCAAACTGTCCAGCAACGCGTCTGTCTCGAATTTCCAGCTGTTTATTGATAACTTCGTAACCGCGGTTAATTCTCTTAGGAATTTAAAATTAGAAGATCTTTCCGACTTTATGTTGCTTCAACTCGCTTTAAAAAAGTTTGACACTGATACAATTCGCGCATTCGAGATGACGGAACGCAATAATAAAATACCTACACTAGATAGTTTTATTTCGTTCATCAAAGATCAGTGTCGAATATTTCATAATACGCAGTCTGGTTCACCTGGCCCGTCTAACACTAACAACAACAAACAAAGGTTGAATAAATCGCGAAATAGTAATAATAACTCAGTCCCTAATCCACAATCTTACGTAACATGTTCGGAATCTAATAGTAATAATTCACAGAAGTGTCTGTGCAGTAATATAGTGCACGACCATTACTATAAGTGTCCCACCTTTAATGATTTAAATCCAATTGCTCGTTTTAAAAGCGTAAAAGATAACAAAGCTTGCATTAATTGCTTAAGCATAAAACATAAAACGAGTAATTGTTCCAGTAGAACGAGATGTCGCACGTGTAAACAAAAACATCATACACTGTTACATTTGGATAAAAATAACCGGTTGTCAAGCCAATCCGCTAACCTTGACACACTCGCGCCGCAGGTGCAGCATACCACGGTAGCTGCGCCTTCCGCGTCTGAGGGCGAAGTATCGTTGTGTATGACATCCATTGCGCGGGCGACGCGCACGCGAGGACGGCACTCGCGCATCTATAATGATCCGCGCAGGGCCAAAACGCAGTGTACGGCGTCTAACACGGTACTGTTGGCGACAGCGCAAGTTATCGTATATGATGTTAATGGGTCGCCGCACATGGTACGTTGTCTGCTAGATAGCGCATCTCAGACCAATCTAATAACATTGGAATGCTTCAAACGCCTCGGATTATGGAATAATTTTAAAAATACTAACTCAACCGTCAAAGGGATAGGCGGATCAGAAAGGCATTGCAGGGGTTCCGTAGATGTTAAAATACATTCGCGTTTTAATAGGGACATTAATTTTAACATTTCTTCGCTTATCGTGGAACGTATTACAGACACGTTGCCAAACGCTAATGTAGACGTAGCATCACTCACTCATCTCGAATCATTGCCGTTAGCCGACGCGGAGTTTGCGAATCCGGCAGGCATTGATCTTTTGATCGGAGCTTCAATATTTCCGCACTTGCTACTAACTAACATAGTTCGTAGTGAGCGATATGATTTACCGCCCGCTATTGAGACGGTACTTGGGTATGTGATTATGGGTACCGTACCTACGTTACATACTTCTCATTGTATAAAGTCTTGTTGTTGTTCTGCTCTTCAAGAGATCAAGGTGGGTGCTAAAACTGTGTGTAAGATAAAGCACTAATTAGCTATGCTATGCTATGCTGCGCTATGCTGCGCTATGCTGCGCCATGCTGCGCTATGCTGCGCTATGCTGCGCCATGCTGCGCTATGCTGCGCCATGCTGCGCTATGCTGCGCCATGCTGCGCTATGCTGCGCTATGCTGCGCTATGCTGCGCTATGCTGCGCTATGCTGCGCTATGCTACGCTATGCTAAGCTACGCTACGCTACACTATACTATACTACACATCCGCTTTGTATATAGATGACATTGCCTAATGTCATACCCGCTCCGCTAGCAATTTCGCTTTGTGAAGAGCTCATTCAGCTCTTCAAGTGAGGCCAGTTTGATCTTGTCAAATGGACAAGTAACTGTAAGGAGGTTCTCGCACGCGTACCAGGTTCTCATAAAGCTTCTCCAGACATTGAGTTTGAGAAGTCTGTTCCGCATAAGGTTCTCGGTTTACGCTGGGACAAATCCTGCGATAGTTTTCGGTTTGACGTCTCACCACCAGATGATAAGTGCGCCAAGCGCACTATGCTGTCCACAGTGGCTCGACTATGGGACATAATGGGTTTGTGGCTCCCACAATTTTGTACGCCAAGCTCTTGATCAAGGAGCTTTGGCTATCAAAGTGTGAGTGGGATGAAACACCCCCTGACCATATTGTCGCCGCTTGGGGCCAGTTTTGTATTGAGCTTACCGCGCTCAATCAAATTACTATTCCGCGTCATCTTGGGTTGGTAGATGGATGTACCGTTAACTTAATAGGTTTCGCTGACGCCAGCGAGCGTGCTTACGGCGGAGTCGTATATCTGCAAGTCCGCATTGGTTCTAACTACTCGGTGCAGTTAGTTTGTGCCAAGTCTAAGGTCTCGCCTGTTAAACCATTTCAGTTGCGAGACTGGAGTTGTGCGCGGCCCTTCTGCTGTCTCAGTTGCTCCACAAGGTTCAAGACACAGTTTGGCCCCACTACTCTATTAATAAATATACGCATTTTCCGACTCCAAGGTAGTGCTCGCTTAGATTTATTCTTCTCCTCACCGCTGGCAGACTTTGTCGCCAACCGCGTTAGTAAATTGATTGAACTTGTTCCCGCTACTTGTTTCAATCACGTCGCGAGTTATCGTACTCGTCTTCGGGAAGAACTCTCCATAGATCATATTGACTGGAAGTTTATTCCACCAGCATCACCACATTTCGGTGGATGTTGGGCAAGCATGGTCAAAGTAATTAAAACGCATCTCTTCAAAGTTATAGGTCAACAGATCCTCTCTTACGAAGAGCCTTTAACTGTCCTTGCACAAGTCGAGGCATTGATCAACTCGCGTCCGCTTCCAACTCAGTGAGATCTAGCCTGAAGTTGTAGTTTTCGCTAAAGTTAGTTTAGATTAATTTTATTGTCATATCGCTGTCTTAGCCTATTGAAGGGTTATGCGGTAGTACACCCAACATAGCTAAGTTCAATTCTATTTTTTTTAAAGGCAACCCTTTAGGGCCGGGGGGATATGGTAGCGCCATCTACCTTCCTATATATAACTAATCGCATCAACATGAATCGTTCCACGCTTGTCTAGTGCGAGCGATATCATATTTCCGTCCCTCTCTTTCCCTCTCCCTGGAAGAGGCACTGCCTTGCGCCTGATTTCGTCGACGCGATCGTGAACGCGAGTGACAGTCTCGAACATTCCTCCCGCTGAGAACGCCGTCTCGATACCGCTCCGCGCCGCGCCGCTGTATGTGATTTTGCCGCTTCCACCAAGGAAAACCCGCTCGTGAGTGCTAGTGAAAACAAGCAGCTGCATCGCGTAACCACCAGGAAGACAAGAAACGAAGAAGGCTGAATAAGGTAAGTGCCTTCCATCCTGGAAATATCCTATACTCCCGTATCCATCTCCTCTTCCCTTATTCCTTTCTAGGCGACCCAGAACTCGCCCTAATACAGTCCATTTCCTTTTCCAAGTCGCCTAGAACCCTACCCCACGGTTTCGGCACCACGCCATACCATATGTCATGATAACAGACTGGTCTCTCTATGCACAGAGGCGCTTAAGACAAATCCAAGTGGTGCCCACACCTGGGGTTGCTTAACTTGCGTAATCGTTAATATTGTTTACTAGTGGGCATAAATAGTATTGTGCTATCGAGCTCCTTCAGTCTTATATACCCATTAATTATTATTTGATGCAGCAATATACTAAATAGATGGTTATTAATGACATAACCTATAAAACTTCTAAGCATAATAACTCAAAAACCTGGCCTCCTACAGTTACAATTATTTACCTTTAGAATCAGCAATATATATTCTATCAAACAAGGTATATTTCATTAATAGATGCTAAATTTGGTGATTAACTAAAATGATGTATGGGAAGCTGTCATAGCTCTTCAGCCCTATCCCTCGATACAGTTTTAGAAACAGTTACTAGCATAAGACAAAACCTAAGTAAAGTTTACATTTAAATTATATGCTAATTAGTTTATTTCAAAGAAGGTATAGAATCAGAACATATATTTTTATCACTTTTCCTTTTTAAGTTATGAAAACGTCAACCACAAAACCCACTACGCACCTTAAAATCTTTGCTGAGTCAAAGTATGATTCAGTTAAGTTTTCTTTGTCTAGAAATTCACACGACATTAAGTATAATTATAAATTATATGAGACGATAAAATTATTCAAAATCATACAATTATATAAGGAACTAAGCTTTTGCCCGCTCCTTCGCACGCGAAAATTACGATTAGATAAAATATTTTGTACAAACACATCTACCCTCCTCAAGGAACATACATGCTAAATTTAACCTTCTTGAGCCCAATAATTTCGGCTGTAATGTGTCTGTCAGTACTGACTCAGACTGACTAAAATCCTTGCGTTACTGACTACAGTAACATTAGATTACAGATTTTATATACACAGATTGAAGTGATTCCATTGAAAAAATAATTGCAGATCCAATAAACAAAGTATGGAGTTAATCCCTTGAAGGCATAAAAGGTTCTATGCAAATTGTGAGTCCCCTTTTTATCCACTTAGGGTAAGAATTTCCAAAAAGACTTTCTTAGTGTTCACTAACTTCATTTGAGGAACCAATAGGTACACAAAGTTCAAAATTAATCCATTAAGGGAATAAATAGTTTAATAGAAATTCTGACAACCAGTTTAACCCCTTTAGGGGAGGAAGTTCCAAAAATCCGCTCTTAATGTGCTTCTACACACCTCAAGAAACATACATGCTAAATTTCTTCTACATGCACACATACGTATACATGTTGTTTCGGCTGTAGCATGTCTGTCAGTCAATCAGTGACGCAAGAATTTTATATACAGACAGCTTATACAAATAAATAATATTTGACTGCCTCCGTGGTACAGTGGATAGCGTATGCGTCTGCTAAACGGGAGGTCTCAGGTTCGATTCCCGGGTCGGGCAAAAGTATTACTGAGTTTTACCGAATCCTCAGTAGCAGCACGGAGTCTGCCAATGTGCCCGGTAACGGCAACAGGCTCGCCCCCTATTACGTGGGACCTAATATGCAACATGGCGCAATGTGGGTGTAATGTATTACACCTCTGCCTACCACTTAAGGGATACAGGCGTGAGACTATAAAAAAATTGTCTGTAATCTCAAAATAACTGTATTGCATATTGTTGCTAACCCGTAGCCAGTACCTCAATGATTTATTTAGATTGTTTTTCTGTCTGTCTATTTATTCAGGGTAATCTTAAAAATGGCTGAATCGATTTAGATGTATTCGTTGTGTGCAAACTATGAAAATTTCATTTAGGCGTAGCTGCTTGCAAAAGCTAGTTAAAATTAAATTTGTCAAGGATTTCGTAGCAGTATACATTTGTATATCTCAGCGACATTACAAAAAAAAATATCCAAGTTCAAAAACCCTTTCTTAGTATTTTAGGTCAAAGAAACAAGAGAAACCTTGGTCAGCAGTTGGACAAAGCAGATAACTGATAAAAGTGCTTACCTGCTTAAAAATTAATGAAAATAGCAAAATAAGTAACGGTTCTAAGTATTTGGCTTAAATAAATAAATAAATAATATTCTACCACATTCACACAACACCATCTAGTCCCAAACTAAGCAGAGCTTGTACTATGGATACTAGATAATGGATAAACATACATATATATTATTTTTATTTTTTTGTAAATACATAGAAGGTGAGGTATAATGATCCCCTTAAGGGAAAAACTTAACTGTGCCTAAAGTTGAAGGCAAAATCGCAAGATTTTTATTGTTGGAAGTAGTGAATTTACTTAACTTTGTAACTGCATACTTATTTTTTATTATATTAATGTAGTTTTTTTGTATTAGAGGTTTTTGTTAAAGTTTAGTAAAGGATCATTTTATACACACCTATGTATAAAATGATCCCTGGGGTTGGGGTAAAATAATCCCAAGGATCATTTTATACGCCATGCTGCGCTATGCTGCGCCATGCTGCGCTATGCTGCGCTATGCTGCGCTATGCTGCGCTATGCTGCGCTATGCTGCGCTATGCTACGCTATGCTAAGCTACGCTACGCTACACTATACTATACTACACATCCGCTTTGTATATAGATGACATTGCCTAATGTCATACCCGCTCCGCTAGCAATTTCGCTTTGTGAAGAGCTCATTCAGCTCTTCAAGTGAGGCCAGTTTGATCTTGTCAAATGGACAAGTAACTGTAAGGAGGTTCTCGCACGCGTACCAGGTTCTCATAAAGCTTCTCCAGACATTGAGTTTGAGAAGTCTGTTCCGCATAAGGTTCTCGGTTTACGCTGGGACAAATCCTGCGATAGTTTTCGGTTTGACGTCTCACCACCAGATGATAAGTGCGCCAAGCGCACTATGCTGTCCACAGTGGCTCGACTATGGGACATAATGGGTTTGTGGCTCCCACAATTTTGTACGCCAAGCTCTTGATCAAGGAGCTTTGGCTATCAAAGTGTGAGTGGGATGAAACACCCCCTGACCATATTGTCGCCGCTTGGGGCCAGTTTTGTATTGAGCTTACCGCGCTCAATCAAATTACTATTCCGCGTCATCTTGGGTTGGTAGATGGATGTACCGTTAACTTAATAGGTTTCGCTGACGCCAGCGAGCGTGCTTACGGCGGAGTCGTATATCTGCAAGTCCGCATTGGTTCTAACTACTCGGTGCAGTTAGTTTGTGCCAAGTCTAAGGTCTCGCCTGTTAAACCATTTCAGTTGCGAGACTGGAGTTGTGCGCGGCCCTTCTGCTGTCTCAGTTGCTCCACAAGGTTCAAGACACAGTTTGGCCCCACTACTCTATTAATAAATATACGCATTTTCCGACTCCAAGGTAGTGCTCGCTTAGATTTATTCTTCTCCTCACCGCTGGCAGACTTTGTCGCCAACCGCGTTAGTAAATTGATTGAACTTGTTCCCGCTACTTGTTTCAATCACGTCGCGAGTTATCGTACTCGTCTTCGGGAAGAACTCTCCATAGATCATATTGACTGGAAGTTTATTCCACCAGCATCACCACATTTCGGTGGATGTTGGGCAAGCATGGTCAAAGTAATTAAAACGCATCTCTTCAAAGTTATAGGTCAACAGATCCTCTCTTACGAAGAGCCTTTAACTGTCCTTGCACAAGTCGAGGCATTGATCAACTCGCGTCCGCTTCCAACTCAGTGAGATCTAGCCTGAAGTTGTAGTTTTCGCTAAAGTTAGTTTAGATTAATTTTATTGTCATATCGCTGTCTTAGCCTATTGAAGGGTTATGCGGTAGTACACCCAACATAGCTAAGTTCAATTCTATTTTTTTTAAAGGCAACCCTTTAGGGCCGGGGGGATATGGTAGCGCCATCTACCTTCCTATATATAACTAATCGCATCAACATGAATCGTTCCACGCTTGTCTAGTGCGAGCGATATCATATTTCCGTCCCTCTCTTTCCCTCTCCCTGGAAGAGGCACTGCCTTGCGCCTGATTTCGTCGACGCGATCGTGAACGCGAGTGACAGTCTCGAACATTCCTCCCGCTGAGAACGCCGTCTCGATACCGCTCCGCGCCGCGCCGCTGTATGTGATTTTGCCGCTTCCACCAAGGAAAACCCGCTCGTGAGTGCTAGTGAAAACAAGCAGCTGCATCGCGTAACCACCAGGAAGACAAGAAACGAAGAAGGCTGAATAAGGTAAGTGCCTTCCATCCTGGAAATATCCTATACTCCCGTATCCATCTCCTCTTCCCTTATTCCTTTCTAGGCGACCCAGAACTCGCCCTAATACAGTCCATTTCCTTTTCCAAGTCGCCTAGAACCCTACCCCACGGTTTCGGCACCACGCCATACCATATGTCATGATAACAGACTGGTCTCTCTATGCACAGAGGCGCTTAAGACAAATCCAAGTGGTGCCCACACCTGGGGTTGCTTAACTTGCGTAATCGTTAATATTGTTTACTAGTGGGCATAAATAGTATTGTGCTATCGAGCTCCTTCAGTCTTATATACCCATTAATTATTATTTGATGCAGCAATATACTAAATAGATGGTTATTAATGACATAACCTATAAAACTTCTAAGCATAATAACTCAAAAACCTGGCCTCCTACAGTTACAATTATTTACCTTTAGAATCAGCAATATATATTCTATCAAACAAGGTATATTTCATTAATAGATGCTAAATTTGGTGATTAACTAAAATGATGTATGGGAAGCTGTCATAGCTCTTCAGCCCTATCCCTCGATACAGTTTTAGAAACAGTTACTAGCATAAGACAAAACCTAAGTAAAGTTTACATTTAAATTATATGCTAATTAGTTTATTTCAAAGAAGGTATAGAATCAGAACATATATTTTTATCACTTTTCCTTTTTAAGTTATGAAAACGTCAACCACAAAACCCACTACGCACCTTAAAATCTTTGCTGAGTCAAAGTATGATTCAGTTAAGTTTTCTTTGTCTAGAAATTCACACGACATTAAGTATAATTATAAATTATATGAGACGATAAAATTATTCAAAATCATACAATTATATAAGGAACTAAGCTTTTGCCCGCTCCTTCGCACGCGAAAATTACGATTAGATAAAATATTTTGTACAAACACATCTACCCTCCTCAAGGAACATACATGCTAAATTTAACCTTCTTGAGCCCAATAATTTCGGCTGTAATGTGTCTGTCAGTACTGACTCAGACTGACTAAAATCCTTGCGTTACTGACTACAGTAACATTAGATTACAGATTTTATATACACAGATTGAAGTGATTCCATTGAAAAAATAATTGCAGATCCAATAAACAAAGTATGGAGTTAATCCCTTGAAGGCATAAAAGGTTCTATGCAAATTGTGAGTCCCCTTTTTATCCACTTAGGGTAAGAATTTCCAAAAAGACTTTCTTAGTGTTCACTAACTTCATTTGAGGAACCAATAGGTACACAAAGTTCAAAATTAATCCATTAAGGGAATAAATAGTTTAATAGAAATTCTGACAACCAGTTTAACCCCTTTAGGGGAGGAAGTTCCAAAAATCCGCTCTTAATGTGCTTCTACACACCTCAAGAAACATACATGCTAAATTTCTTCTACATGCACACATACGTATACATGTTGTTTCGGCTGTAGCATGTCTGTCAGTCAATCAGTGACGCAAGAATTTTATATACAGACAGCTTATACAAATAAATAATATTTGACTGCCTCCGTGGTACAGTGGATAGCGTATGCGTCTGCTAAACGGGAGGTCTCAGGTTCGATTCCCGGGTCGGGCAAAAGTATTACTGAGTTTTACCGAATCCTCAGTAGCAGCACGGAGTCTGCCAATGTGCCCGGTAACGGCAACAGGCTCGCCCCCTATTACGTGGGACCTAATATGCAACATGGCGCAATGTGGGTGTAATGTATTACACCTCTGCCTACCACTTAAGGGATACAGGCGTGAGACTATAAAAAAATTGTCTGTAATCTCAAAATAACTGTATTGCATATTGTTGCTAACCCGTAGCCAGTACCTCAATGATTTATTTAGATTGTTTTTCTGTCTGTCTATTTATTCAGGGTAATCTTAAAAATGGCTGAATCGATTTAGATGTATTCGTTGTGTGCAAACTATGAAAATTTCATTTAGGCGTAGCTGCTTGCAAAAGCTAGTTAAAATTAAATTTGTCAAGGATTTCGTAGCAGTATACATTTGTATATCTCAGCGACATTACAAAAAAAAATATCCAAGTTCAAAAACCCTTTCTTAGTATTTTAGGTCAAAGAAACAAGAGAAACCTTGGTCAGCAGTTGGACAAAGCAGATAACTGATAAAAGTGCTTACCTGCTTAAAAATTAATGAAAATAGCAAAATAAGTAACGGTTCTAAGTATTTGGCTTAAATAAATAAATAAATAATATTCTACCACATTCACACAACACCATCTAGTCCCAAACTAAGCAGAGCTTGTACTATGGATACTAGATAATGGATAAACATACATATATATTATTTTTATTTTTTTGTAAATACATAGAAGGTGAGGTATAATGATCCCCTTAAGGGAAAAACTTAACTGTGCCTAAAGTTGAAGGCAAAATCGCAAGATTTTTATTGTTGGAAGTAGTGAATTTACTTAACTTTGTAACTGCATACTTATTTTTTATTATATTAATGTAGTTTTTTTGTATTAGAGGTTTTTGTTAAAGTTTAGTAAAGGATCATTTTATACACACCTATGTATAAAATGATCCCTGGGGTTGGGGTAAAATAATCCCAGGGATCATTTTATACCGTAAGTTACTAAATATCAGTGAAATAAAACACTCAGCTGTTTATTTTAATCATATGTATTGTTCATAACAATTTAAGTATGTGACCAAGTTACACACAACTTCTTAAGTCTTCCAGTTTCATTAGAGATCTTTTTTTTTGTAATTATCTACTACTTACTCAATCAACAAAACTATAAATTAAACATTGCAACAAACGTTTTAAAGGTTTGCAAAATTAACAACATACCTTGTCAAGCAATAGAAATAATCAACAAATAAACTCTTCTTCTAAATAAAAAAAACACAAATAATACATGAGTATTATTTGTGTTTTTGTAGGGATGACCCTATCAAAGATTTTTAACAATGTCAAAATGCAACATAAAAATCAACTCTTAATTAAAAAAAATAATAATTTTCTTATCAGAAACTTAGGAATAGGCCTTAAAATTTTTTTCACACTGTCAAATTGTTTACCAGAAAGGCAAATATCGCAAGTAAAGTCGCCTTCATCGTCACTATCAACTCCCGCACAAGCCTCATGTCCCTATTTAAGACAGACAACGCACCTAATCCACCCTTCGCCTCTATTGTCTTTGGAGTAGCTTTCAGTGCAGAAGAGGCATTTGGTATCACTCTCCTCTTCAGAAGAATCTGATCTGTTTTGCTTTTTTTTGCCTTTTCCCTTTCCGCCTCCTTTTCCTTTCCCACCACCTTTTCCTTTATCGTTCTGTTTGTTGGTCATCGTTTTTTTTATTTTATTTGCTTCCTTAAGGGCTTTCTTTTGTTCTATGTCTGTTTTCTTTTTGGCTTCCTCTTAAAGGTATTTTTTGTAAGGTGTGCTAGTCAGTACCGATGTGTCCATTCTTATTCGTCTTGCACTCGCTCTTTTTCCAACTATCTTTGGTGATGGTCGTACTTCAACAACACCAAAAGATGTGGATGGAAGACCAACAGCCAAAGCTAGAGGTAGTCTTTCAGAAGATTCAGGCGTTGAGGTATTTTTTGGGAAAGAAGATGCTTGTCGCGATGACTGTGGTACTTGTGGAGATTTTTGCGTCATCATTGGAGTCGAAGTTTGAAGTGGAGACAGCTGAGGTGTTAAATGAAGGGATTCTTGGACATCCACTTGTAAAGGCTGGAGCGTTTCAGTTTCCGGATTACTCGCTTTAGGAGAAGGTATTCGCACGGTTTTTGCTAATGGAGGACTTGACGGCCCAAGGAACGAAATGGGAGGTTCTATTGTGTAATTGTCAACATCCATTTCAGTCGTTTCAGCTGCAGTGAAGTCCAGATTAGTGAAAATTTCAGGGTTGAATGGATATATTCCTGTTTTGTTGAATCCATTCATACTATTCAGTGGAACTGCTGCTTTTAGATAGGCTTCTGTAAACATTTTTGTTATTTGGAACACAGTTACCACTCTCCCAGGATTGTTATTCATCCACTTCTCCAACGCTTGGTTATGATAAACGCTTAGCGGATACATGACTCCAACGTCCAAGGGTTGGAGTTTGTGGGTGCAATGTGGTGGCAGGCATAGTATAGTGACATGATTATCCCTGGCTTTTAATACCACATTCAAATTTTTTGTGTGAGACAGGTGACCATCCAATATCAAAAGAGCCGGATCATCTGCTGTCGGTTTGGCATGACTTAAGAAGTGATCTAACCACTGAGAAAACACATCTAATTTCATCCAACCAGATGGATTGCATGCACATATAGCGCCTGGAGGTGCGCCATCCATCAATTCCATTTTCATCCGGACTCTGCGGAAGATTAACATTGGAGGAACAAAAGTTCCAGAAGCTGAGGTACAAATCACTGCGGTCGTTGTGTCACCTCTCTCGGCTGAAGTCACTCGCGCCACCTGTTTACGGCCTGTTTGTGCAAACACTTTCGAGTTTTTTGTTGGGACAGTGCATAAACTCGTCTCGTCAACATTAAATATCCGATGGGGTGGAAAATAATGTTTTTCTTGCACGTTTTTCAAAGTCGAAAAAAATTTATCCACCACAGGCTTATTAAAAACTCGCGCTCGAGCAGAAGACGTTGATTCTGGGGCACGCATCGTAATGTCCGGATGTCTACGTCTAAATCCACGAAGCCATTCAAGTCCAGGTTTTCCTTTTGCTGCAGAAAATGGATGCGGTAAATTATTTCTTTCTGCCAGTTGGTAAGCTAAGGTTAAAACATCCTGTGTGGTCAGCCCGTACATTCTAGACTCCATGTCCTTAATGTAATCAACAAGTTCCCGTTCTTGTTCTAGGTTAAACACTGTTTGTTTGCTACCTAACTTTTTAGTGGAGCCTACAGCTATCTTATTTTTACCTTTGGCTCTTCTTTTTAATGTTATCACAGGGACTTTAAACTCTCTACTTGCGGTTTTGTAAGGCATACCATCTCTGACAGCATCTAATGCCTTTTGCATTTGTTCTTCAGGCCAATTTTGGCGATTTGTTTTGCGTATATAAATTCTCGGCATGATCTGTAAAAACAACAAACACTAATGGGGTAAAATGATTTCAGGGATCATTTTAAACACACAGAAAGGGATCATTTCGACCCAAACACCAAATTCCAAGATATAGATCAACACATAACCTTCAAAATACCGCGTACGGTGATCGAACATTGCTTAAATATTAGCTAACTGCTATTAATACCCGTAAATAAAACAACATTTCAATAAACACGAACATGTTAAAAGTAATGAAAGTCCAAAAACAGACTTACCTTAGATCAGAGCCACACTTTATGATTATTTTTTAATAAAATCACGCCAAGCGCTCACACCGCCATGACACTTAGAGATGCAACTGGCTGGGGTGCGGGGAATATGTTTCATGCGTATTTGGATAGATGGCACTATTTGTCTCAAATTTCTGGCGGGGGATCATTTGACCTACAGGGATCGTATTACCTCACCTTCCCATATTATACATAGAAACACCCAGACCAAGACCAACATCCATGTTCATGCACACAAATGTTTGACTTGAGCGGGAATCGAACCCGCGACCTTCGGTGTAGCAGTCGCTTACACTCCCGCTACACCAACCGGTCGTCGTGGCTTCTATTGGTCATATAAAAAACCAACCAATATTTTAGTTAGGGAAGATGATGAGCGCTTACATGAGAGCCAGCCTCATAAATTTAAATTAATGAAAATGAAATGCACATCAGGGTGATGAAAAAAAATCAAGTAAAGGAATTAAAAGTTTCATACAAATTGGGACTCCTTTTTGAACTCCCCGTTTTAATGGTGAATTCACTAACGTCACTTGAGAAACCGATATACAAAGTTTCAAGTGAATCCATTGAAGTTTTTTTTATATTACAAAATGTGACACCCTTTCTTAACTCCCAATAGGGGAGTGACTTCTAAAACTCCTTTCTTGGTGTTCACTAATGTCATTTGAGGATCCTATGTACAAAGTTTGAAGTTAATTCAATGAATTAATAAAAAGGTTTCATACAAATTCTGACTCCCCTTTTTAACTCTTTAGGGTAAGAAATTCCAAAAAGATTTACTTAATGTTTACTAAGGTCATTAGAAAAACCAATATGCATAGTTTGAAGTCAATCCACTGAAGGAATAATATAAAATATTTCGTTTAATACACACTTTGAACCTCTATCTTACCCCCAGAGAGTAAGAATTTTCATAAAACAAATTATTAGTGTGCACCATCGTCGTTTGAGGAATCAATGTACAAAGTTTGAAGTCAATCCATTTAAGGAATAAAAAACTACATACAAACTTTGACCCTCAATCTTACCCTTAGGGGTAGAATTTCCAAAAAAATAACTCTTAGTGTTCACTATTATCATTTGAGGAATCAATATACAAAGTTTGAAGTCAATCCACTGAAGGACTAATAGGTTTCATACATACTTTGACCCCTATCTTACCCGCTGAGGATAGAAATTAAAAAAAAACTAATTCTTAGTGTTCGCCATCGTCATTTGAGGAACCAATGTACAAAGTTTGATGTCTATCCACTGAAAGAATAATAAATTTCGTTTCATACACACTTTGAACCCCTATATTACTCCTCCGAGGGTAGGAATTTTTGAAAAACAAATTCCTAGTGTTCGCTATATCTTATAAACAAAAGGAAAGACCTACTTAAACACCTCTCAAGTGATGGTAGCCATGAACGATATAAAGATCTCTCGACGGAAATACAAAGACGATGCAGGGAAGATAAAAACCAGTACTATATCAACTTGTGTACTGAAATTGAAAATCATGCCCAGAAAATGCACACTCGAGACTTTTTCTTAAAAATAAAAAGTATAACGCGGGACTTCAAGGTGAAAACGTGGGCGGTGGAGGATGCGAACGGGAACTTGCTCACAGAAATTGACAAAGTAGTAGGAAGGTGGAGAGGCTACTGTGAAGAATTGTACGCAGATGTCTCTGCAGTATCACCAAACCTCCACCACAGCGTAATGGACACTCCTATTGAGCCAGACATTTTAAGATCGGAAATCGAGCAAGCTCTGAAGAAATTAAAATCAAACAAATCAGCCGGTGGTGACTGTATTTTTGCTGAAGACTTAAAACTCATAGGAGAGACCGGAGTACGCATCCTACAAAGCCTATGCAATCAGATATGGAGCACAGGTAAATGGCCCAGTGACTGGCAGAAGTCCATTCTTGTACCACTGCACAAGAAAGGATCTACAAAGTCTTGCGAAAACTACAGGACTGTGGCGCTAATATCCCATGCAAGCAAAGTTCTGCTGTATATTATAAACGAACGCCTCAAAGGTTACCTACAGTGGCAAATACCAGCAGAGCAAGCGGGTTTCGTTAGAGGGCGAGGTACAAGAGAACAGATTTTGAATGTCAGGCAAATCATTGAGAAGTGCCGGGAGTTCAACATTCCAATGCTGATGTGCTTCGTCGACTACTCGAAGGCATTTGATTGTGTCAGATGGGAATGCTTATGGAAGATCCTAGTGGAAATGGGCGTACCTAGGCACATCATCAGTCTCATCGCAAACCTCTACCAAGATGGCAATACTGTTGTTAAGGTCAATAATACTCTGTCGAAGCCGTTTAAGCCCCAAAAAGGTGTTAGACAAGGGTGTATTCTGTCTCCAATTCTCTTCAACATCTACGGAGAGTATATCATGAGACGGGCTCTTGACGGTTGGGAAGGTGGAATCTCAATTGGAGGCAAAAAAATCAGCAACTTGCGATATGCAGATGACACTACTCTCTTCGCGTCGTCAGAGCAGGAATTGGCTGAACTGCTATCCAGAGTGACGAGCGCGAGTGAATCAGTTGGCCTCAAAATTAACAAAGCGAAGACCAAGGTGTTGGTAGTAGACCAACCAGGTGCACTGACTCGCTCCCATGAGCTCAAGGATCTGGAATTTGTGGATCAGTTTGTATATCTTGGCTCTCTTCTGAGCAGTGAGGGTGGCAGCGAAAAGGAAATCGCCCGGAGAATCCAAATGTCCAAAACAGCAAGGACTAAACTCACTAAGATATGGAAAGACCGCAACTTATCCCGTAAGACTAAAGTGAGGCTGGTACGAACACTGGTGTTCTCAATTTTCTTTTACGGTGCCGAATCCTGGACTATAAGGAAATCAGAGAGAGCGCGGATTGATGCCTTCGAGATGTGGTGTTGGAGGCGAATGTTGCGCATTCCCTGGACCGCATATCGTACCAACGTGTCAATTCTTAAGGAGCTCAGAATAACTATGAGGCTATCCACTATCTGTTTCCAGCGAATACTTAGGTATTTCGGACACATAGCTCGCAGAACCCCTGACAACCTGGAAAAGCTGATAGTAGTTGGGCAGGTCGACGGGAAAAGACCACGCGGTCGCTCGCCTACCCGTTGGTCAGACTCAGTCAAACATTTCACCGGCCTCCCAATACCTGCAGCTTTAAAGAGCGCCGAGGACAGGAACAAGTGGAAAACTGTAATCCAAGAAGTGATCAAAAATTGTACTTCTACTGGACACGACCTTCATCAATGAAGACAGCGACTAAGAAGAAGAAGTGTTCGCTATCGTTGTTTGAGGAATCAATATACAAAGTTTCAAGTGAATTCATTGATGTTTTTTTATATTACAAAATGGGATACCCTTTCCTATAGGGGACTGACTTCGAAAACTCCTTTCTTGGTGTTCACTAATGTCATTTGAGGATCCTATATACAAAGTTTGAAGTTAATTCAGTGAATTAATAAAAAGGTTTCATACCAATTCTAACTCCCCTTTTTAACCCTTTGGGGTAAGAAATTACAAAAAGATTTTCCTAATGTTTACTAAGGTCATTAGAGAAACCAATATACAAAGTTTGAAGTCAATCCACCGAAGGAATAATAAGTTTCGTTTAATACACACTTCGAACCCCTGTCTTACCCCCTGAGGGTAGGTATTTTGAAAAAAAAAAATTCTTAGTGTTTATTTTCGTCGTTTGAGAAACCAATATACAAAGTTTGAAGTCAATCCGTTAAAGGAATAGAAAGTTACATACAAACTTTGACCCTCAATCTTACCCGCTTAGGCGTGTAATTTCCAAAAAAATATTTCTTAGTGTTCAATTTTATCATTTGAGGAACCAATATACAAAGTTTGAAGTCAATCCACTGAAGGAATAATAAGTTTCATACACACTTTGACCGCCTATATTACCCCCTGAGGGTAGGAATTTAGAGAAATTAATCATTATTGTTCACCATCGTCATTTGAGGAACCAATATACAAAGTTTGAATAAAAAGTTTCAAACAAACTTTGACCCCTATCTTACCCCCTTAGGGGAGGAATTTCCAAAGAAACAAATTCTTATTGTCCACTATGATCAATTGACATACATACATACATACATAGACTCACGCCTGTTTCCCGGAAGGGTAGGCAGAGACTACGGAACGCCATTTGCAACGATCCTGACATACCTCACTTGCTTCACTCACTCCCATCAAGTTTCTCATGCATGCTCTTCTGATAAGGGTACTTCTGACTTGTCCTTTTTTCAGGATGTCTCCAATCTGGTCAGAGAACGTCCGCCTAGGTCTTCCCCTTTGTCCTGTTCCATTCACACTTGCCTTATATATCTTCTTTGTCAGTCTATCGTCATCCATCCTCTCCATGTGCCCAAACCATCTTAACATGCCTTTCTCAATGCTTGTCACTACATCTTCTTTTACCCCACACCACTCTCGTATCACACAATTCTTTACTCTGTCGGTCAAAGACACACCACACATACTTCTCAGTGCTCTCATTTCTACAGCATTTATTTTACTTTCAAATCTCTTCTGCCATACCCAACTTTCACTACCATACATAAGGGTAGGCACTAACACGCCTCTATGTACAGCCAAACGTGCCTTTATGGACACGTTTTGACTGTTCATAAACGCTTTCAGAGCTCCATTCACACTATTACCTGCATTAACTCTCATTTCAATATCTTCTTCATTCTTACCATCTCTTGTAAACAACGTACCTAAGTAAACAAACTCATTCACTTGTTCCACTCGCTGTCCATCGATCAAAACATTACAAGCCGTAACGCATTCCTCCTTTTCAAAAACCATAACTTTCGTTTTACTTACATTCACTTTCATTCCTTTCCTCTCTAACGCACCATGCATGATTGCTACCATCTCCTGCAACTCCTCCGCTGAAGATGCAAGTATTACCTGATCATCAGCATAAAGGAGGCATTTGACGAGTAACCCATTCATCCTTAATCCGCAGTCACACTGTTTAAAATCTTGCAAACAACTGTCCATGAAGAGGTTAAACAGCCATGGCGACGCTACACATCCTTGTCTAACACCTTTCTCGATGGTAAACCAGTCAGTGTATGCCCCGTTTATACTCAGACAAGCTCTAGAATCCTCATAAAGGGATTTCAGAGCTCGAATGAGGCTGCTGTCCACCCCATTCATTGACAGCACCGACCACATTTCATTCCTCACCACAGTTAACTCTTCTCCTAAGCGAATTATAGTTGTTTGAAATAGAAATATTGTTTATGATAAGTTAAATCGATTATATCAGTTTAGTAGCGTGTTACTTTGTATATTGTAAATTTTGACTATGGTCACACTATGAACTGTCAAATCATTCATTCTTTCTCATTGTCGTTTTCCGCAAAAAAATTGTCCCCCACGCCGTCTTGTAATTTCGCGTTTTGGAATTGAATTATATTGGTTAATAACCTTGCAACTGACGCTATTGATGTTGACCGACATAGTTGCGAGCGATTGATAAAACAAGATTGTGATAAAATTGTGAACTATGGAACCCTTGTAAAATTTGTGTGTCGTCATCCACGTGCATCGTGATCTGAAAACCCTGACCATTGGACTGGTAGCTATAAGATACTTCATTCATTTATTTTGGCCAATAAATTTGTATGATTTGTCTAATTAGCTCAAGCCTGACATCAGTGAAGATTCAGGTAAGTAATAGTTGAAATATAATTAGTTTATTCCCACCGCTTTGAAAACACAGTAACATATGTTAGACCTTTGCCTTGGCTAGATCAGACTGGATGAATTAATCACGCTTCCATTCTGCAAACCTTTCCCAGTCCTTCTGGCTAAACTCTAAAGAATAGTATTAATATTATTTTGTAGGTAGTCAAGCCTTGGTGATTTCAGCATGAGTGGGCTGGCTTGATCGGGCAAGTACTACCCTCTCACCGAATGTCAGCGTCACGGATCGATACTGTTAGTTTTATTTGGCGAATGATTGTACCGGAGGCTTCATTCCCCTTTCCTTCCCAGTCAACCCGCTCCACCTCCAATTCCTTTTTCCATCCCAAAGGGCGGCAACGTACTTGTGATTCCTCTGGTGTTGCTTGTGTCCATATCCTGCAGTAATCGCATACTGCAGGATATGGCGATTCGTTTACTCAATTGTCCCCTCTTACATGAAAAAGGTGCAAAAAATATGAGAATGTACTTATGTCGTAGCGGTTTTTGTTTAAACATCTGCCTGGCCGATGTAAAAATCTGAGTACTAGTATTTCAAATTAAAATGAAAAATAAGTAATTACATTTGATAATCTTAATAAGAGGAATTATCGTAAATTTTACTAGGGTACAAATAATAAACAGCATACGCAAATATGTTATACTACAATAAAAACAAACGCCAATTAATTTCACTAGAAATATGATATAGCCATGTGATTCTAGTAAAATAAAAAAAAAATTGGTTGCCTGTAAAGTCGGTATACGGGCGAAAGTTTTACGTGACAACGCCTTTGAGTGGTAAAATAATTGTAATGTGAATATTCATTCGTATAGTAGGAAGAAGGATGAAAGACGCGTGCCTTTCACTTTTTATGTCTGTCTCTCTCGCTCTTAGGCGGGACGCGTGCCTCTCACTCGCTCTCATTGTGAGCGCATAACGTGAGCGGAGCGTAACGCAGTTTCTTGAAGTGTCACCCGGCAAACCAATTTATAAGACGTTGTCACGTCAAAATTTTCAACAATATAATTTTACTAGAATCACATGGCTATATCATATTTCTAGTGAAATCTCTATATTAAACTGATTCAATTTCGTGTCCCCCGAAACCTCGACGTTCATATTAATACAAACAAAAACCAGACAGCAAAAAATATTAATTACAAGGTTTTAACCACAGCTTCACCAGCGAGATATGTAGATTCAAATTGTTATAGTATTTGTAAACATAACATAACTTCACACCTTTATCCCCGAAAGGGTAGGCAGCGGTGTATTACACACCCACACTTCGCCAGTTATGTTTCGGTCTCAATGTAATAGGGGGCGAGCCTATTACCATCTACCGGGCACATGTTTAGGCGAGCGATATTTATTGGTGTGCGCCCTGGATTCGAACCCGATACGCTCTGCACGGCAGTCCGTTGGTATCTTCACTAGGCTATCGCTGCCTCAGAATAAAGCTACATAAAGTGCTTAAATCAAACAATGTAATTTAAGTACGAACATAATATTCAAAGTCATAATAGGTATACATACCAGCTTATACAATAACATGTATTTTGCTATATTTGTTCAGCGGTTGGCATGAATATCTACAAAATATTTTAGGTAAATACGATTAAATATAAGCAAGTATCAAGTAACGTTGTAATTTTCTGACATTTTCATTTTGTAATTATCAAAAAGTAAAATTAAGTAGTAAATTTATCAAACTTCTGTGCAAACGACGCTTATTTTTCACTTTCAAGTCACAGATTTTCGAGCAGCTTATTCAGTAGTTTCAACTCGTGGAGATATCTGAACTATAAATCTCTAGCGAGTCTCACCTCAACCGAATCGTAGCCGCCATTTAGTGCCCGAAGCCAGGGATCGACACAAACTTGCCAAGTTCCAACTTCTGGCTCGATTGGATTCGATCCTGTGAATGTGCATATTGGAGCGAAGTTTCTATTTCGGTGTTTTGGTTGAACATTTTGGTGCTTTTACGCACATTTGCCAGATGAGGTTTGAGAACCTCACAATTGAAATACTAATAAGATCATCACGACACATAAGTGTCTGTGTACATATGCTTTCTCGTGATTACGAGTATTGACGCTTGATTAAGCGTCACAGGAAAATTAAGATACTCTGATAATAATGTGACGGCCGGTGTCATGTCAAACCGTCGTCACGAAACACAATAATTAGCAAAGAGGTTTGAAGACTATTTTATTATTTGGAAATGAGTTTTTAGTCGATGACGTATACACTCTTTCAAGTAGTCGCCAAATTGACAAGTCATTGACAACAAGGCAATGGCCGTGCGGAAAACACATCCCGTTCACGTTCTGATGGCGTGGGTTCAAATCCCAGTCATAACAGTTAAGTGGATTATGGTTTTTATGAAATTTGGAAAATGTTTATGAATATTTGGCAAATATTTTTTTTATTTAATATTAGTATAATCAAATTATAATCTACACGATACAATAATTACTGACGTAAGTTTACCAGCATTCCTGTCCTCGGTCCACAGCACTGAAGAATTGACCAGGAAAATTTTAGCACCCACACTGGTCAATTCTGAGGTGCCGTGTAAGACCGATGCCATGAATGCTTGGAGAATGGCTTGTCCAAGCACCGAGTTACCCCGATTCCCATCTTCTCAGAGGCAGTGGGACGGGCCGCTTTGCAGCGTGGTACGAGAAAATCTCTTAAGTACGTCGTCCAATGCTGCAGAGCGTGCTCGTTTGCTGGCTGTGGGAGAGTGGGAGTCAGGGCTTTGGCTTCAGGCACTGCCATCGTCCAACATAGGTACCATGTTGGACGATACGACCTTCCGCATTGCTTCTTGCCTTCGTTTAGGTGCGCCATGTGTTTCTCCACATCGCTGTCACTGTGGAGAGGCTGTCGACAGCCTTGGTCACCATGGTCTGTCATGTAGCAGGAGCGCAGGTCGTATTTCACGATACGCCAACCTCAATGACATACTTCGTCGGGCTCTTGTCACCGCTGGCGTTCCAGCCCAACTTGAACCTCAGGGCTTGGCACGCGACGATGGTAAGAGACCAGACGGTATGTCTTTACTCCCATGGAAGCTGGGTAGGCCTTTGGTGTGGGACGCAACATGTGTCGACACCCTTGCGCCCTCTCATCTTCCTAGCACAGCGGGTTGTGCGGGCGCTGCTGCTGCTTCAGCGGAGACTCTCAAAGGGCGCAAATACATAAATCTAGTAGGGGATTATGTATTTGAGCCGTTTGGAGTTGAAACGTTGGAACCATGGGGTCCAAGTGCGAGATCTCTTTTTAGAGATCTTTCAAAGAGACTTGTTGACACCTCGCGTGACCAGAAGGCTGGCCTGTATTTGGCACAAAAGATCAGCATTGCCATACAACGTGGCAATGCTGCCAGCATTCTGGGCACGCTTCCAATTGATGGCGATGTGGAGGATTTCCATGACGCCCTTTAAATTCTGCTTTTACTTTTTTTTTTTATGTACTTCCTTTTATTTGTTAGTTATTTAAGTATAGAAATTATTGTTTTAATTTATGTGTAAATAGCCACTTAGTTATAGTTAGTTTTAACAACATTTATATTTATTATCCGTTAAATTCATATAATAATAAGGCAAATATTTAAAAAAAGATAATTTAAATATTTCGAGTAAAAATTTGAAAATTCTAGAAACTTCAGGAAGGAATGGAAAGGTTAAAAAGAGACGGAAATGGAAATGGAAAAACAAATTTAAATATTTCGAATAAAGATTAGAAAATTCTAGAAACTTAAGGAAGGAATGGAAAGGTTAAAAAGAGACAGGAGATGGAAAAACAATTGAATAATGAAAAGACAATCGAAATTAGTGGATCTAGAACATTGCAGTGAAGTGCAGTGCAAAAGACGCTAGTGTTGGTGCTGTCCGCGTCGAAATTGAACGTCGCGTCGTTTGTGTAAAGTCGAATAAAGAGTCACCAGTGCTACTCGGTGTTTCCTTCCAATCCCGTTACCCCGTCCGTAACAATAATTAAACACACAGTACCCGCAAGGCTAAAGCACAAAAGTGTCTAATCGCTATTGTAATATATCCATAATTAAAACCAAATCAGTGCATTCGCCGAAGATAAATCGATCGCCCAAAGCTGTACATAACATATTATACAACGGAAACTAAAAACCCACAAGTATCGAACTATTCGGCAAAATTTACCAAAGCTACTAAAACTTTGAAAGTAACGTTTACAGCAAGATTCAAAGTTTTCGACCCCGCAGTTACCGAAGACAGCGGATGTGCGACTACTGATGTCAACTAACTTCGATTTAACGTTTAAACTTTTGAATTTTCTATTAGTTTCCTTACAATGGCGGCTTTCCAATTCTAACTGAATGACGGTCACATTTTTACAAATTAAAACTTATGATTCTTTGGTAACATGCGCGCTCAGAGAAAATTATTTTTGAAGCCGTTTAATAAAAAGATTTTGTTCGTCTAGTAGTGTAGACATAGAGACGAGATTTTTTGCGGAATATTGAGTATGAACTATTTTTAACAATCCCATATTTTAATAAAGTTGCAAGAAAAACTATGACTAAAAAAAATTAACAAGTAATAATTTACTAACTCAAACTTATTTTTGAGGATGAACTACTACGAAACCTGACATTGACTGTGGCCTGACATGCTATCGACCGATTTTCTTGTGTATGCATAAGAGTCTCAATTTTAAAAGAAACTGAGACAGTCGTAAAATTATTTAAATTCGTCAATTCTTTGGATACTATTTGATACTTCCGTAAGGACCAAACTACTTATTTTCATGTGTCATTCCTGCGTTTTTGTTCATTTTAATCAAAACTGCAATCATGTAAGGCTCTGCTTTGTCTGCCAATCAGTCAGTAACGCAAGGATTTTATTAATACACACAGAACAGGGTAAACCATCTGAAGGACAAAGTATCAATAAAACTTTAGCAGCATTTAACTGCAAATTTAAAACAGAATAAATCACACTTCAATTTAAAACCACTTAGTGAAAAAATTAACCCTTTCATTCATGGCGAAATGTGGGTGTAATGTTACACCTCTGCCTACCCCTTCGGGGATACAGGCGTGAGTCTTTAAAAAAAACATCCCTTTCAGCTGCCTTTTCGAGTGAAGATCTAGCCGGCGCCAGTAAGTGATAACTTAACATTTGTCGTGGCCGCGTTACAGCCACGCTTAATCGCTGCCATACGCTGCACTGCCAGCAATAAATTGAGCTTTAACATTTTGTCAAATGCTTTGGCCGGTTCGATTTTAAGCCACTCGCATGTTGAAGCATATTTCAATTTGATATGGTTTACGTTGAACTAGTTTAATCGTTTGAAGCTGAGAGTATTGAATTTGAAATCACTACTGAAGTGATCCTACGTCCAAGCTTGTTTTACTCAGCAGGGTAATAATATTAAGTATTTTTGCTAGTTTCGGAATAAGTCAAGTTTACAACACATTCTAAAGCCATCGGTCTTAATTCAAACTGGTAGTGGATGTTATTAGTAACTGTAACGTATAAATTCAAATGATTACTAAAGAACATCGAGTGAATCGCTTTGCCTACATTTGGCTTAGATTAGTTGTAACAGTTATCCAGAACAATAAAATAATGATACAAAAAATCCAAACAGAACAATTAATGTAATATTAGTTACCTAATATATTACATACATACATATATACATATCGTCACGCCTTTTATCCCCGAAGGGGTAGGCAAAGGTGTATTTCTACATCCACTTTTCGCCAGATATAATTTAGTCCCACGTAATAAGGGGCGAGCCTATTGCCGTACCGGGCACATTTCCAGACTCCGTGCTGCTACTGAGAATTTCGTGACAGAAAAACCCAATAACACTGCCCGACCCAGGAATCGAACCCGGGACCTCCCGATCCCACGCGCACATTTATGCCGCGAGACCAACGAGGCAGTCGGTTTGATGTCGAGTTTTCCGTCTCTACGCAAAGATGGTATTTGCATCGTGTTATCCCATAGTCGCCTCTTACGACACCCACGCACGGGAAGATAGGGGGTGGTGACACTTGTATTCTATGCCGTCAACCACACGGCTGTAACCTAATGTATCCTAAATAAATAAATGTAACCTAATATATTTTGTTATAAAATAATGTGCAATAATGTAATAACGGATTTCACGGACAACATTTCTGTTCCTAGAACAACTTTGTTTAATCTTATCTCCATAAAATAATTTCTTGCAATTTTTTGTAATTTTACTATTACTACTACTTTTGTTTCAAGTTTAATCCTCGAAGATGATTATTGATGATTCAAACATATGTTCCATTAAATTGTAATAGTCGCAATTAAAAGCAAATGAATTAAGAGAAACTGAAATATTTTCTTATGAATGCATAAATTCTGCTCATGATTTGTATATACAAAGATCAGCCACTCCTACCCCTATCCCTTTTCCCAACCCAAAGGGCGGCAACACACTTGTGACTCGTCTGGTGTTGCTTGTGTCCATGGGTGGCGCTAATCGCTTACCATCAGGCGACCCGTCTGCTTGTTTGCCGCGTATTACGATATGCTATGACCTGCTAACCGTTCATAATTTCAGCCAAAATATGTCTTTGCTAGTGGTTTAGCTAGCCCCTAGCTGCTTATACAGACCAGATACGGATCATTGACAGAAGTCGGCAGCCAAAAACTCTCCATGATCCTTATGATATCGTTTATTCCTGAATTTATCATCATCAGCACTGCATGTGAACTGTCACGAGCACAGGCCTCACAATTTTTATATTATAGGAGGCAAACAAGCATAGGGATTTTTGGACGGTGTGACTACCGGCGGCGGCCAATGGACATGGACATGGAGAACTCTCCATGATGGTCTCGAAAGACATGTGTGAGAACACCGCTGTGAATAGAGGTCTCTTAGACTCTCCACTACGCTATCGTTGCCTTATTCTGGATAAATGAGATAGTACTATAAGGATGCAAAAAGATGCAATCATACTGATTACTCCGAAAAGTTTGAGAAAGCCAATTGTTAATTCATCATAGGACAATATAACTTTTTATCTGCGTATAACACAAATATGCAAATGCGTACTGATACACTAAATTGCTTTATTTCCTTCACCAGATATCTACAAACCCGGATAGAATATCGTCGCCACTAAACATCAAACATCAGTGCACTTGTACACATACACATTTGTCACACAAACATAAAATGTTAATTATGAGACCGGACCAGCTTTTATGACGGAACGCTTTTACGCTAAATTGAAAATAACTCATGGTTTATTTACAACACGCGGACTATCCGTAGCCAATGTAAAAAGGACCTTTTGACATCCGCAAACGATGCGGAAACACGAATAACTTTCAAAATGTACGGCTCAATTTATAACAGCCGTTATTGTATCAACCGGGCCGCACATTGACTTTGATATACATATATCGTTTAATTCTGATGTAGTGTTTTTAATTCATTAGCAGAGATCATTTTGTGTGCTGTTTGAAATTCAAAAGGTTTGCCAATTTGTTTGAACTTTTGTTTAGTTTCACGAATGAAATATCCAATAAACATGCCGATATGGAATGAAAGAAAAACGTAGAGTATGAGTACATAGGAAATTGATTTTCTATGGTTCTTTTAGCTGTTTAAAAGCCAGCTTCGCTATTAAATACCAACGTAGGGTGCTGGTCAGCAATTTATGTTGCGTTGAGTAAGCACTGCGATATGCTCGTAATTATTTTATATGACGTACCGCCCGTAGCTTTGCTAGCATGCGACTCGAAAACGACTGCATGGAAAAAACTTCAGTAAAATTACCAGATGGGTAATGTGGTATTACAACTGAAAGAGAAATAAAATTATAATAATAAAGATTACGTAAGATAAATGAACCAACACACAGTCAAGTATGCATCATTACTTCATTCACACTACTTATTCCTAAATTACTTCAGGCATGTTTAAAAGCACTAGGTTCACATAAGCTTTAATAGATCGCGCTACTGAAATGTGTAATATGGCTGTTTCTCTAACCGAACACGATAAATCGTTTGAATTCATTGTCTCATGAACCAGGATCAGGCAGCATCTTTTATTTTTGGTTAGAATGTAAAAGTGCAAAACAGCTCACAATATTTTCAGCTACGTAAAGTTTATAAAAGTAGTGTTCGGCGTTACAATTATGGTCGACATAGTAGATATAAGGAGTTTCGTTTCATCATTTGATTTTGAAGGCCATTTTGAGTGTTCCTTAAGCTGAATCGTGGTGTCTATTATTTTTTCACCTTCAACACATAAACTTATTTATGTTTATGAACCTGGATATATGACCTCAATTGACCCATTACCCAGTATACCTCGCCATGAAAATAAAATAAAAATATTTTAGGATCAACTAGACGTAACAGGCTAAAACATTCCCCTAAAAGCATCAGCAGAACCCGTGGTCCGTGTATCCACTCAACGCTGTAAATATTACGCGGCTAAATATAAAACTACGTATAATTTTATTGCTCCGGGGTTCGCGAGCCGTGCGTCTGACTTAACAGCATTAAATTGTAAGCGAACGCCTTTTCAGTGGACGTGGATTGAAAAAGGAAGGTACATGGACGAAACAATAAGAGAGCAAGAGTTAACCCGGGTAAGTGCGAGCAAGCCTGTGAAAAATATTGCGATCCAGAAGCTTAGCCGCTCAGAATAGAAAATTTATCGTTTTGCAACAATGGACTGCTTAGTGTTTAATCCAATTCTCCTGGGGCTCGTGTGATTTCATTTTGTTGGTCCGCATTAAGGACACGTAGCCGAATAGTTATTACTTTTGGAATTAACCCCCTATTGTAAAGATGGTAATTTAGAGTGTAAGGTAATGTATCATGAGGGGTGCTTTCGTTAGTGCGTGGTAGTTGTGTGGATTAATATACTTAATCTCGATTACATTATACCTGTAATAGTTTCAGTTTATATGGGTCGTAGCACACGTATCAACTCGGAAAGGGATCGGCTCCGTATCAACTGCAGCCGTTCAATATTATTTGTATGGAACTCCCTACTGCAACGCACACTAATCGGAATCGTAACGTAATCGCCTCGCCTCGGGACAAGCTCACGAACCGCGCTGCGGTGAGTGGTAGACTTGCTGTTCCCGCGCTTACGGCTCTCCGTACGCTAGCTTACGGCTCTCCGTAGCCTAGCTTACGTCTCTTCGTCCAAGCCCTTCCCGCGGTCTGCGTTCGGATTCAAAATGATTGAAGTAGTGCCGTCTAGCCGTCAACCAGCGGTCGGCGAGCCTTAAGCACGGCGTCGCCTAACTGTAGCCGAGTCGACGTGCCGGAGCTTCTGATCCGCTTACGTTACGTGGTTACGTCAGGTTGACGCCTGTTTGACGGCGAGGCGAAAGGCGATACGGTGACGATCCTTTTCCAAGTTAATATGTGTGCTACGACCCTAACACGCTAACATATTGATTGATAATATTTTGAAGTCGGTGTAAAAATAATTATTGTAAAACTTGGTTGCCATGCAAATTACCTACACTTTGCTTTATTAACATCTCTCTTGTTTCTTTTAAAAACGTTTAAAAAAATACATTTTTTATAGCATGAAACTCTTCGTCTGCTAATCTGAATCGTACTTGACAATTTGACACAGACTTCATACTATCTAAATTGAAACACAAAATTAAACGTATAATACGTTATCTATCTCAGAAATGGCTTCACCAAGTATCAATCTAATTAAAATTATACATAAATATTGCAAACAAGTCATCTATTGAACCAATTTGTGTCTATATTGCCTTTGATCAGTATTGTTCAGAGTTGAGTCTTCAGAAACATCAATTACAAGATATCGGATTAATGCTAAAGTTTTCTACCGTTATTTTGATCTTGAGGAATTGCCTTGTTATCCAAAACAGTGCCAATTGGTATTATAATTTTCAAATAATAGCCTTTATAATAACTATATTACTGAAAAGTATCAGTATTTTAAGAACTTTCAGAAATTTTGCTTGAAAGGGTGACAAAAATCTATTAAGATTTTCTGTGTGTTTCGATAGATAGCTTTTATTTGTTCTTACGTGATATGTTAGGTGGCATATTATTACTGAACTGTATGAATCTACTCGAAGTTGTTAGTTTATCAAGACATGCTTGCACGCTTCGCCAACAGCTTAGTCTGAGACGTATATTGAAACGTTTCAGAAGTGTTGCAAGGACACAAGCTTTTAGCAGTCTGTAGTACGTTTAAAATGCATTATTAATACTTTTATGACGAAGTCTCATGTCATCTTCTTTATACTTCAGGTTACATCTTGGCATAAAAATCTGAAGTTGTATATATCAGGTTCACTATAGTTATTTCGTAGCTTTCGTAGCCTATAATAAAGTGATTGCCAAAACAATAATTAACATTTATTGGTTACACGCAGATAATACTATATGTTATGTATAGATATATAGACACAATAGATAATCACCTTTTAATCTACTAATCGTACCTGACTAACTACCTATTATAAAATTACCTCTGCCTCAGCATAGGTTGAGTGGTAGGTAAGGAATGCCTAAAATATTAAGACAGATATGCCTAAAATATAGAGATATTTGTAATGAAAAATATTGAGTTAATTAATAAAATATGCCTTATATGTTAAAGCATGCTTAATATACATATGTAGGTAGGTACATACATATATAGTCTCACGGTACGTGAATCAGTGCAGCGATTTTCAAAATGGCGGTCGTGTCGATGTCAGTAAGTCTATCAATTAACTCAACTAAGTAAGGGCCACACCTACGTTTAGTTTCATTCAACATTATGCAAGCTTTATTGAGAAAACGAAAGTATAATCGACACACCAATCTGTATATTAGGTAGGTATATGAAATTCTTGCGTTACTGACTGGCAAAAAACAAAAAAGCTATTTGGCGCAAGACACTGAAATTTTATATTTATCGGTCAGAAACTAAAAAAAACAAAATTGGTAGCAAATGGCCTTAATAATACGGTCCCTGAGTTAGTAGGTTTGATGCTTACCAGGAAAAATGTTTGCGCTGTGAGTACAAAGACTTACTCCGTGTCTGTGTTGCATTTATCTGTGACATATGTTTTTTTAAAGATGAACAACGATGTATGTACATCCATAGAATTGCCACAAGAGTCAATTCATTTCATGTGAGTTGATAACCGTTTGTCTGTTTTACCAGGATATTAATAAGACAATCTTTGCAAATTACTGAGAAGATACTTTATATGCTATATACTTTGTATATGTATTTATTGCCTTAGAATATGGGTTCATAGAAATTCAAAAGCAATCACAACCTAGTAGTGACCATTTTGAAGTTTGTCAATGCATGTCTACCTCTTCAAAATGGTAGCCGTTCATAATATCGACAGACACTACATCGATGTTCGCTGTATCGGAAACGTTCCATCGATGGGCTAATGTATCGACAGTACCCCAAATCGATAGTACGCTACATCGACAGTACCCGAAATAGTTGGTACGCTTCATCGTTAGTACACTAAAACGATGGTATGCTACATCGGCAGTAAATCAAATCGATAGTACGCTGCATCGACTACCCGAACAAGTAACTCCTAAGATTTACCAGCATGAGTTGTTAAATGACCGAATTTTTAAATAAAAAAAACACTTAGTTGACGGAGCCCTTCGCAGGGCTCCTATTTTTGGTTTAAGGGTCACAAGACAACCTAACATGACCTACTTACTTGAGTTACAGTCTCACCTAACCTTCATTTCTTTTTGCCTTGGCAAATTGTGATTATTAAAACTTTTAAAAATCCTGTGTTTTTATTTCAATCTGGCTCGGATCGGGTAGTCGATGCAGCATACTATCGATTTGGTTTACTGTCGATGTAGCATACCGTCATTTTAGTGTACTAACGATGAAGCGTACCAACGATTTGGGGTACTGTCGATCTAGCGTACCATCGATTTGGGGTACTGTCGATACATTAGCCCGTCGATGGAACGTTTTCGATACAGCGACCATCGATGTAGTGACTGTCGATATTATGACCGGCTACCATTTTGAAGAGGTAGACATGCATTGGCAAATGTAAAGTGCACGACTGGACATCCTCTGACTACATAAATGGACTATCTAATAAACCTAATAGAAGTAAGACCATACAGTTTCAATGGGATTGAAATTTTGAAGGCGGGTAAAGCATGTTTTGTTCTTTTCTGTTTTGCAATATGGGTTAAAGAATAAAGATCTGAATTCACTTTCATGTTTTACTAGCGGGCTGAAAAGTTTTATGTATTTGTATTTGCTTTTCAAATAACTTCAACGTTAAAGACAAAATACTATATTTCCTTTCATATTGCTCATCTGAAACGACAAAGAACGAAACTCAAATACATAAAATACATAGAACGAAACTGAAATATATATTATGGCTTGCTTCAAAGAGATAATTATACTTCCCAGTTAAGAATTGCAGAAATTGAGAACAATTAATACTTTTAAATAAATATAGATTTTTATTCGTATGAACAAAGTTATGCCGCACAACATGTTAAATTATGAAAATTATTAGAACCTAACTTAAAAAGTTAGGTTTGATAAAGAACAAAAAGATAAAAGTAAAAGGGTTCGACGGCTTAACGTGCTCTCCGAGGCTCAGGACAAGCGATAATTTACAATTTAATTCGCACATAGCTCCGAAAAGTCATTGGTGCGCGCCGTGGATTCGAACCCGATACCCTCTGCATGGCAGTCTGTTGACAGTACATATGTAAAAAAATATTTTCATTAGCAATACCCCAACATGAAAGTGAATACAACAAAAAAAGTCTATGCCTATATTAATGAAATGTGCGGGGTTGATGTTTCATCATGTAAGTTCATCAATCACGGGTAACGAGATGTCAGTCGATACTGACCAGTCATCAGGACTATCAATGAAATATTCTCTTTACAATTTTCCTTTGACGAGTATAGTGCATTGTGTTGTGTTTAACATCCACCGTCATTATGGTGAATGTGTTTTCGACGATATGATAGTAGTAGAGATCGTCTGCTGCCGATGTCTGTGCAACTGTGGGATTTTTAACGGCTATATGGTATTAATGCCAATTTGGTTATGTAGCTTTAATGCCTTTTCTATACTATAATTTATAACAAAATATTTGGTGTGGAATGGCTGCTACAGCAGCTTTCTACTGTATACATTTTCTTTATCCTGTTAAAAAAACTCTTATTTTTGCTTTGAAAATGTTGCATAACTATTTATCAAAGTTAAACATATAATATTGTATGATTCATAAATATAAAAACAAGACTTTATACATATAATGTTTCGTTTTTAGTAAGGACTAAAATAGAACACGATATAATATAAGGATCTATCGTGTTCTTTCTCTTACTTTAATATCTCCGTAGTATATTTATCTTTTGGAGGTCTGATGAAAATCGCTTTTAGCCATAAGATTGGCTCTTGTACTTTAGTTTTAGATTAGGTTTTGATAATTAATGTTAATAATATACACTAACATATTAACTTGCTTCTTCCATTACATAAAGTTCCATCTTTACTAATGGTCATTAGTTACGTGCACCAAAACTAGTTATCCAAAAAGTGCAACCACTCGCTATAAAAACCAAACTATCCGTGTCGCTTGGTCGTTACAAAATTTGCAAAGCAAATACTCCAAACGTAATACTGTGTACGCTGAAGTGCCCAACAAATTTAACAACTAAAGCCTTATAAATGCAGAGTATTCATATTTCAGACTATGTAACACACACTCTGTTCGATAGGAGGCTAAAATTCTTTCACAAAAACCCTTGATTAATATGTGGACACGTACGGTTTTGATAAGGCCTAGCAATTGGGCAGAGTGCACTGGGGATTAAAATGAATTTTGTCAAGAGCAGCGAAACATAAAAGTAGAAGAGTCAGAGTGATTGAAATCGCCATCACGTAGTGTTGACACATTTGCCGTATCCGACATGTCGGAATAATTCCCAAATTTACAACCAAAATACATACAACGGATTTTTGAAACGTATTTTTTTGTTGCGACATATGAAAGCGAACATTGTTACGATTTTCTATAAAAATTTAAAAGCTGTACGTAGATCGGCGTTCAAGAATTTTCACGTATCATTTCTATACGGGATGATTCATAAGGTATGTAATTCAGTAATTTCTTTGAATTACATGATGTACTACTGCAATTAGGCACCCCTGAATGGTTAATTTTGGTAGTTAGGTACACAGTAGAAGTCATGGATCATAGTTAGCAACTCAGATGATAATAATTATACCTAATTTATCACATACAATCAAACCCATGTTGGATGCCAGAATTACCTTTCAGTGAATTATTATATCTACTCGTAAGTCTAACTTTCAAAAAACGATTCGTAACTGATGTTATCCAAATTACGTTTCCAAATGTCATGAAACTAGAACGTAATGGCCAAAGAATAAGATAAAAATTGCCATTATATGTACTAAAGTGTTAGAAAACTGTCGTACTAAAGCAGCTAATATCGACGTATAGCCGTAATATCGACGAGGAGACGTGACGACGATGGGAAAAAATGTTTTCGAGTTTTTGGCTCAACATTGTTTGAGGAAGTTCGCAAAAAGCACGTTACTAACATATGGCGCTCGAGGATTTTCGCAAGACAGGTCCTCCGCAACTGTTTAGTTATTACTGACTCTTTTTCTTTATGGTATTCCACTTTTTATTGTTTGTTTACTATCATAAACGTTAACTTCTAGATTTTGTTTGTTATAAATTAGTGTTTTGTCAATAATTTAGAAAGTTATACTTGTGTATATATGCAGTAAAACGCCATTCTGATGTGCTTCTTAATTAAAATGTGACTTAAAAAAAATCGGAGCTATGATTTAAAAAATGATGATCATACATACATACATAAATAGACTCACGCCTGTTTCGCGGAGGGGTAGGCAGAGACTACGGAACGCCATTTCCAATGATCCTGACATACCCCTCTTGCTTCAGTCACTCCCATCAAGTTTCTCAATGATGATCATTATCTACTCAACATATTACTGTAACCAATGACCTCAATGGTGGTACAATAATATTATTAAGCTGATCAGATAATGAAGCATTATCTGAAGTTAAGCTGATAAAACGTGAACTAATTTCGAAGAAATTTGACATTTTAAGCCTAAGATTTTATCTCTACATTTTTTGTTACGTTTGTGAATCAAACACTGGATACAGAAGCAGCGATAATTTTACATGCATGGTTTACTTGCCTATCGCTTTCACAAAATTACATGAACATAGATCTTTGATAAAATCCTTAATGTGCCACTGTTTTACTGATTAACATAACACTTTCAATAATACCAGGTTCGCCGAATGAAAAGCATAAATCAATGCGTATTATGTATGTAAATAAGCACTTTTCTATTACAAAGCTCGCGTTAAACGGAAGGCAACTGCCTTTCCGTGATTTATGTAGTAATCACACAGAGAACACACCATACAATTAAAGGTCAATAACCGGAGAGTATTGTGAGCCATTGAGTTATAATTTCCATAAATTGAATTCTGGCTAATGCCTGCAATTTGCATAATAATCAACGGTTATGGTGCGATTAAAGTTTTCGCCTCAAGCCCGGCCAATCCGAATTCACTTTTTGCTTTTAAACTATACTATATTGCTGTACAAAGCGAGCTGTATTTCACACTTGTGCTTTAAGCAAGCGAGAGGTCCGATTAAATACTGTATATTGAAAAGAGACGGAGATATCGAACACGGGAAGCTGGAACGCATTTCCTTAACTTGTAGCATAATAAATTAATACTTCAAGATATAGAAGCCGACTGTGGAAACTGGAATATTGTTATCACTTCCGCATTCGTATCATGATACGAATTTAAGCGGAGTTTTCATTAATTTTGTAATGAGATTTTAAAATTCAGTTTTTGTTCTGGCCGCACTTATTTATTGATAAGATTTTTAATGGTAGCATTACAGTGTCGATGCTGGACTGTAATTAACGATGATATTTTGTCCAATGGATTGTACTTACTGGATGATAATTAAGAACTTTTTACTGGCTTTATGCCTGTAATTATGATTTTATATGTTTTATGATGACGTGTACAGGCAAGTGTATTTTGCAAAACAGTTAAGTTACAAAATATTTGCATTTTTGTTCGAATATAGTATTAATTGACTTTTTTTTTTTTTTTTTGTTTAACGAGGTGGAAAATCCCTTCGGATCTCCGACTCTTGGGGGAAATAAGAGCCGGAGTATGTGGTGTTTCCACTAAAAACCACCTCGACTTCCGCCATGTACCCGTGTGTCGGAGGGTGGGGCATCACCAAAGCACTCGTCGCCACCCTCCGACGGGTATTGGCCCGCCAGATGGTCAGGCGGGCCCCGAACAAAACCCCCTTGGCGACGGATTAAGGTGTTGGACTCCGCCGCCAAAACGCCCAGCAGCCGCAGAGGATAGGGAGGACGGCAACGCAACACCGCATCTCCTCTTCCTCTGCGGCCCCACCGCGACGCATCGAATGGTGCGCCCCCATTTGGTCGCGGGAGATAGGGCGCGCGGCAACGCAACACCGACACGCCTCTCCTCCCGCGACCGCACCCGACTGCGAGGGACAGACAGTACTGTCCCCCGCACCCGCACCGTTGGACGCATCCTGCGCAGGCCCCTCCAAGCCCACGCGGAGCGTCCCCTCCTGGATCCCTCTTAGCTTCACCGCGGGTGACCAATCCACGGTTACTGAGCCCCCCACCACGACAAGGTGGAGATCCCATGGGGGGAGTATTAATTGACTGTCATTGGACAATCATATAAAACCACAACAAATGAACCTATTACTTACATCATATTTTTTTGCCTCTGGACTCACAAAAAGAATAATCTCTAGGCTCGAGAGTGCCGATATTTTCTGTGATTACAGATATAAACACTTATGATAGGTTAAGTTAGACCAGAACTACTAGATTCATTACAATATTCATAACGTCAAAGATTATGCACACTTATTTAATTAAGGAAACATTATAACTATTCGTATTTTAAGTTTTATCTATGCTTTCACGGCTAAACAGCACAATCCGTTTTCTACATACACTTTATATCTTTTGGCGCTTGAGTCTTCGAAGTTGTAGGCAGAGGTGTAATATTACACCCATATGTCGCTATGTAATCAATTTTTAGGTCCCACGTAATAGGGTTCTATTGCTGTAACCGGGCACATTGTCAGACAACATACCGTAAGAGAATTCAGAAAAAGTCAGTAACACTTGCCCGACTCCGGAATCGAACCCAGGAGTTTCCACTGGACCGCAGAAGCAGTGTTTTGACCCATTTTGTCGCAATTGTACGGACGTAGTATGGAATAAGCTGAAAAATCAGTAGAATCTTTTTCACTCACGCTGGGCTCTCATCACAAAGTTATTCATACATGCAACCCACAGTTTTAGCAAATACTATAAGTAATAAGTATGCCTGAATATGGTATTACAACGATAAAAGATAATTTTAATCTCAGAAAGTATATGACACAGCACAATGGTGAGATAAAAACCATTTCTGGTGTCAAATATTGTAAGTAATTACTTTATATTATTGCAGCGTGACATCCTTTTCGGATGATCATATTTTAATACAGAATATCACGTTTATTTTAGCGCGAATACATCAGCTTTCTTTCTTATTATTGCTTTAATTTAGTCCTTTACATAAACACTCACAATACAAATTAATCTTTGTCTCTGAAGTTACTTCGAAATATAGTGCGTAGTGGAGTATCCCGAAAGTAAAAGACTTTAAAAAATTATCTATTTCGATTGCGATCGACTCTTACTATCTATGACATTACGACAAGGTGGCTTCTTCACTATTGACCACGTTTAATTTTTTACGTGTGCCGTAATTTCGGAAATGATTGCATCGTTCCATTCTGGGCTTTCCTCTTCGCTAATACATACATAATCTTTAGTCCAAACTGGCTGCTTTTTAGCTCTTTGAGGTCTTTCATTTATTGTTACGTCATTATTTTGTATTACCACAGTTTCTGTTATTCGATCATCATTTATGTGATTTTCTTCCATTTCTGGTTCGCCGTGACCATCATCTACATACATACATAGACTCACGCCTATTTCCCCGAAGGGGTAGGCAGAGGCATATTAAACGCCCACTTTTCGCCAGTGTTTTGATCCCACGTAATAGGTGGCGAGCCTATTGCCGCTTATTGGGACATTTTGTTTGCCAGAGCCTCGTCCGTTGATCGGCAGGTGCACCACTTGCAGGTGAGGTTGGCTTGGGATCCTAAGTTCTTGGTGGGAACCCTATGCACCTATATAAAATCATCTATATAAAAAAATATTTCGTTTTCCTCGCTCCGATGCATTTCATTGCCAGCTTTCACGAATATTTCGATCAATTTATCTTCATTGCCCTTTTTTTACTTTCTCATTCTCAATATTTGTATTGTCTTCATAATATAATCTATTCATTACTTTTACATCTCTGCTTACAATTACATGTTTTGTTTCTGGTATGAATATTCTGTAAGCTTTGCTATTTTCTCAATATCCAAGAAATATTCCTTCAGTTACTTTTGAAGTAAATTTTTCTTTCTTTTATTATTGTTATTCAGTACGAATGCTTTCGATCCGAAAACTTGAAAATGCTTTACAGATGGTTTTCTTCCCACCTACAGTTCAAATGGAATTTTATTATGAATAACTCTTGATGGAATTCGATTTAGAATATAATTTGCTGTTGAAACAGCTTCTGCACAGAATTTTTCAGGCATTTTACCATCTTGTAGAAGACATCTAGATTTTTCTAGAACACTTCTATTTTTTCGGCAAATACCTCAGGAGCAGGCAGGTTTCGTCAAAGATAGAGGCACTCGCGGGCAAATTCTAAACATCTGCCAGATCGTTGAAAAATGCTATGAGTTCAACACGCCTGTTGTCATGTGCTTCATAGATTACAGTAAAGCTTTCGACTGTGTCAATTGGTCATGCTTGTGGCAAGTCTTGTCCGAGTTTGGAGTACCCAAACATCTTATCGCTCTAATTAACTCCCTATATACCAGCAGCCGGGGAGTGGTAAGAATTGAAAAATTCCTATCAGAACCATTTAAGTTCGGGAAAGGAGTTAGGCAGGGCTGCATCTTGTCGCCGTTACTATTCAACATCTACGGCGAGTATATTATGAGGCAAGCTTGCGAAAGATGGGAAGGGGGTATCAACATAGGAGGAAGGAAGATCACAAACCTCAGATACGCCGGCGATACAACGCTATTTGCTGCGAACGCAAATGAAATGGCCGAATTCATCGAAAGAGTGGAAAGAGTAAGCTACCAAATAGGTCTCTCTATAAACCGGAACAAAACCAAGGTGATGGTCGTAGATCGCTATAAACAACTTGAGCACACAGGAAGCTTACAACTGGACACTGTCGATGAGTTCATCTACTTGGGGTCATGCATAGGCAGTGACGGCTCTTCGAAAAAAGAGATACGCCGCAGAATCGGAATGGCAAAAACAGCCATGACATGGCTCTTCAAGATTTGGAATTACAGAAGTATCACCACAGCAACGAAAATGAAATTAGTTAAGTCTTCCCTATTTTTCTTTATAGAGCCGAAAGATGGACACTGAAATCGGCAGATCGTAAACGCATTGACGCGTTTGAGATGTGGTGTTGGCGCAAAATGCTGAGGATACCGTGGACCGCACTGTTATATCCCTAAAATGTATGGCTTTGTACTTACCCTATGCTGACCAAATGCTTGGTCAGCAATCCGCGTTCTAATCTGTAGTATGATGTCCACTTTCAGACAGTCGGTCCCTAATCCCTAAACGTTCAAGACGTCTACTGAACTCGTCTATTTTTATACATAATCCTTAACATTAAACTAAACGAAATAAATCTGTTTTTTTTTAAAGTCTATCGTTTAAATCCGGATAACAGCGGTGGGATTCCGAAGGAGTCCCTTATACGTCTCTGAAAAGTCCAAAATATACGCGAGTGTGTGTGTTGAGTGTAGGCAGCGATAGCCTAGTGGAGATACCAACAGACTGCCATGCAGAGGGTATCGGGTTCGAAGCCACGGCGCGCACCAATGACTTTTCGGAGTTATGTGCGTATTGAATTGTAAATTATCGCTTGTCCCGTGCCTCGGAGAGCACGTTAAGCCGTCGGTCCCAGTTGTCATGAAGATCTTTGACAATCGTTATAGGGCGTCAGTACCTTCTAAATAAACTGACACTAGTCTAAACCATGGAATATCTCTATCCCTTCGGGTTGCGGAGGGCAGACAGGCAGTCGCTCCGTGGAAAAGCTAATATTCAGCCAAATCCGGTTATACTAGTATACGGACCCCAGATGGAAACTGGGATAACGCTAAGAGGATGATGTGTGTGTTGAGTGTACTTGCCGACTCCAACTACGTATATACTTACCGCGCTGTTGTTCCGGTGAGACCGTGTTCTCGAAAGGCCTATTGCTACGCACTGTTCGTGCTGCAGCCGGTCTCTAAATGACCCGAACCTGCAAAGTATACCCTCTGTCACGCGTAGTCTAACGCTGTGACCGGTATACCATTCCCGACGAGAAAGCACCAACCAGACGGCAATATCTTCGCGGCATCATCCTTACATCCGGTCCAGGAATCCAGGACTTACCAGGGAGTGAAGCGACGATAATGAAGTGTGGTGAATTATTCCTGTAAGTGAAACTATTCCTTAACTTTGATCCTGAGACTGCAGTGAAATCGTCGAAATATCCTGAAATCAAAGAGTTCATTTGTCCTATCCATATAACATTTGTGTTTTCAGTGTTCCAGTGTAGAATCTATATTACGTTAAATAACTTTCATTCATTATAACGTTCTTATAATTATAAAACGAAATAAGTTGCATCGAAGTGACTCTTATCTAAGTCACAGTTCTACTCAGACCGTTCCCAGTAACGCCTACGCACATCATACCTTTGTTATCGGCTCTGTTTAGAATACTATACAAGCGTTTGCGTTCGGGTTTGGCTTCGATTTATTTTAATTATATTATATCATATTCTTTTCTTTTAAATTAAAATGGCAAAATCAGATTCTAAGAAAGATGTTAAAGAATTAAGATCTGAGGAAGAAATTCCTTAAACGTTGTGTTGAAATTCATTAAACTTTTTAACGGTACAGAGAGAAATTAACTGCTTTCCTGAGAAATTGCGACAGCGCAATTTCTTTAGCGTCTTCATCCCAGGAAGACGTAGTTTTTAAACATATTTTAAGCCAACTAGAAGGGAAAGCCGAAACAGCCTGTTCAATTGAAGATTTTGAGACGTGGTCATCACTTAAAGAATTCATAAAAAATCCATTTGGAGAGCGCAAGCATTACGCTCATTTACTTACCGACTTGCAAAACTGTAGACAAAGCACTCAGAAAACCGTCAGCCAATTTTCTCTGCGTGTAGAGACCTGTTTACAAAAACTCTTAACAGATGTAACCGTTTCAAATTCCAAAAAGAGCGAACTTGTTGGCAGATTAGCCGCTATGGAGGATCTTGCCCTCCATACTTTCACTTTAGGATTGCATCCTAGAATAGCGAACCTAGTCAGAATTAGAGATCCTAAAAGAAGAGAGAAAATACAACAGTTTTCTTTCCGTAATACTTCCCTAAACTTTAACAAAACAAAAACTACTGAACCTTTTAATAAAAGAAATGACTCTTATAACCGCGTCCCACAAACACATAAACCTAATAATAACTACCAAAACACATCTTCTCGCGATTCAATGTTTTGCAGATATTGCAAGAAGCAGGGTCGCCTTCTTGAAAACTGCAAATTACGTGAATATTATACTAAAAGATTCTCTAATGACCCTCAACTGTTTACCCCAATGCAACCTTCTACCTCTAAATCTTATCCACGTGTGAATTTTGCTGAAAATTATAAAGAAGATAGTAAAGATGAAGTGGATGAATGCATTGATAATAATTTAAACTAATAAATGTCCCGTCTAGGTATCGCGTGGGGCAATTCCCCATTACTCAAGTCGATACTATTTCCAACGAATTGACCAATGGACCGGGTAACCAGCCCCAAACTCAAGGTCATCCAGTCAAATCGACCAATTGACAGGGTAACCAGCCCCAAACTCAAGGTCACCCTAATCCATTGAAATCTGCACAGATCTATGAACTTGTTACTCACAACAGATACTTATCTTATGTCAAAATTCAAACACCTATAAATCACAACCCACTTACCTTTCTCATTGACTCCGGTGCATCCATCTGTATCCCGAAAAATAATTGTATTAGTAAGAAAATAACGCTAAATGAAAACGATTTTAAAATTAAAGGAATAGGTTCAAAAAATGATCCTTTGAAAAGCATAGGTAGCCTAATGTTACAATTACAATTTAACCTACAAGTAAAACTACTACATACCTTCCATGTTTTTGACAACATTAATTTACCGTATGATGGCATAATAGGTAACGACCTATTCATGCAACATGGATGCCAAATTAATTATAATTAAGAATCTCTTGAAATAAATGATACCAATATTAAATTATCATTTGATGAACCTTCCTATAAGGTCAAACCTCGCACTGAAAAGGTAATTGAGTGCTCAATTAAAAATCCCGAACTAAAGGAAGGCATAATATTTGATCAACACATATCAAACTCTATTTTAATATCCAACTGCCTGGTTAAAGCAAAAACTAACAACAGAGTTAACCTTACAGTACTTAACACTTCTGATGAACCAGTTCAAATAAATTCTAATTCGTTACTTACCTTACATCCTATTGATTATAATCAACAATTTAATGCTTATGCCAATCCAAATAACAATGACGTTAATAATAGTATCGAAAGAACACAGAAGCTATTTGACCTCTTACGTATGTCTCA
The DNA here is from genome assembly GCA_944739405.2 of Euclidia mi. Lineage (NCBI taxonomy): Eukaryota > Metazoa > Arthropoda > Insecta > Lepidoptera > Erebidae > Euclidia > Euclidia mi. Next base: position 48,173,412 of record OX123190.2, read on the forward strand.
CGTCAATGAAGAAGAATCAAAACTTCTGAAAGATATATGTAGTCAGTATGCAGATGTATTTCATTTACCAGGAGATCAATTGACCTGCACAGATATTATCAAACACGAAATTAAAACAACAACTTCCTAGCCTATAAGTGTGAAATATTAGATTCCCCGAAATTCATAAGAATGAGGTCAAGACCCAAATTAATAAAATGTTAAACGGAAACATTATTAAACCCTCCAAATCCCCATGGTCTTCGCCAATTTGGATAGTTCCAAAGAAGACAGACTCATCCGGGCAGAGAAAGTGGCGAATTGTCATAGACTACCGGAAGTTAAATGACATTACAGTTGGTGAAACTTACCCGATTCCTCAAATTAGCGAGATATTAGATCAGCAAAGCAAATATTTCTCAACATTAGACCTGGCATCTGGATTCCATCAGGTGCGAATGGATTCCGCTGATAGCCCTAAAACCGCATTTAGAGTCCCAGACGGTCATTTTGAATTCAACAGGATGCCGTTTGATTTGAAAAATGCCCCTGCAACGTTTCAAAGAACAATGAATGCTGTACTATCGGGATTACAAGGCACACACTGCTTTGTGTACCTCGACGATATTGTTATATATTCCCATTCCTTGATTTCAAGCATCGAAAAGATCGCTTTAGTTTTTGAAAGATTGAGAACCTATAAACTAAAACTGCAGCCAGAAAAATGCGAATTTCTCAGAAAAGAAGTGGCTTACCTAGGTCACATTATTAGCGACAAAGGAGTCAAACCGAACTCCGAAAAGAAAAAGCCGTAGTACAATTTCCTGTCCCTAAATGTCCGAAAGACATAAAGTCTTTTCTTGGGCTAGCCTCATATTACAGCCGCGGTACTTATGTATCCCGATTTCACAAAACCCTTCATTTTAACTTGTGATGCTTCTAATTATGCAATTTTTGCAATATTATCTTAAGGAGAAGTCGGAAAAGACAGACCTATTGCCTATGCCTCAAGGACACTAAATAAAGCAGAATGCAATTATAGTGTCACTGAGAAAGAGTGTCTAGCTATCGTCCACGGCACCAAGGTATATCGCCCATATCTTTTTGGCCGTCGATTTAAAATTATAACCGACCAGAAACCTCTTAACTGGCTGTTCAATTGTAAAGACCCCGCATTAATATAAACGCTGATGACCTCTCGCGATATGTAGTAAATCCAGTCCAACAAAATGATAATACTATACCTGATAATGTTTCATCCCAGCCTAATCCTGAAAATCCTGATGACTTACCTGTCGAAGAACCCGTAGTTAGTAGAGAGCGTGAACGTCCTCCTCCTCCTTTAAGTCCTGAAATTATAATTAGGGTAAACCCCGACTTAACTGAAATACTCAAACTACCCGATGACTTTGAAATTCCAGAGGACGTAGAACTCCCAGAAGATTTTGATATTCCTACCTCACCATCCAATGAAACCATTAATATTAAAAATGATACATATTCTAAATGCTTAAGAGTATAAATAACAAATCAATTATACTTAATACCAAGATACAAGAATATAATGAAAATTTGCTTAAAACTAAATCTAAATGCATCGTCATACCGACTTCTATTGATTTAGATGAGTCAAACCCTTTCGCCATAGATGTTCTTAGTAAACTTTCTGATTCTAAAGAATTTCTATCTAGGGAAAGAACACTCTATTCATACATAAAATTTGAAAAAGATAATATCACCTATTACTTTCTCTTTGTTGCGGCGATAGCCGAGTGGATATACCAACAGACTGCCATGCAGAGGGTATCGGGTTCGAATCCACGGCGCGCACCAATGACTTTTCGGAGTTATGTGCGTATTGAATTGTTAATTATCGCTTGTCCCGTGCCTCGGAGAGCACGTTAAGCCGTCGGTCCCGGTTGTCATGAAGATCTTTGACAATCGTTACAGGGCGTCAGTACCTTCTAAACAAAACTGACACTAGTCTAAACCATGGAATATCGCTATCCCTTCGGGTTGCAGAGGTCAGACAGGCAGTCGCTCCGTGGAAAAGCTAATATTCAGTCAAATCCGGTTAGACTAGAAAGCGGACCCCAGATTGAAACTGGGATAACGCTAAGAGAAAGAAGACTTTCTCTTTGTTAAAGTATATCACTACGATTCCAGTAGTTATGAAGATATTTTTAAAAGTTTGAATATGTTAAAAAACGAGTTAATATCACAAAATGTCAACGAATTTAGTATCTCAGAGTTCCGAAATCCTTTCGACTCTCATACTTTTATGAAAATATATAATTTTGTACCTATTTCATGACACTAACATAACGATAAATATTTATAAAAATACCGTAATATATCTTTCTATGAGCGAAATTATAAGAATTCTAAGAGAAAATCATGATCTCCCAATTGCGGGTCACCTAGGGTCGAATAGAATATTAGGCAGAATCCAAGAAAAGTATTATTGGCGAAATATGCGCAGTGATATTGAAAATTATGTCCGCAAGCGTGAATTGTGTCAGACTAACAAAGCTTTGCGCAAAACTAACCGCGCTCCCATGCAAATCACCACAACTTCGACACAACCTTTTGAGCGAGTGGCTTTAGATGTTGTGGGCCCCCTACCCGAGGCTGGCAATGCCAAATTAAAGTTCATTTTAACATTGCAAGATGATCTCACAAAATATTTGGCAGCTTATCCAATTTCAAATGCAACCGCAGAAGAAACTGCTGAATGCCTCGTTCATTTTATTGCTCAATTCGGTATTCCAAAGACCACCTTACCGATCAAGGAACTAATTTCACGGTCGAATTGTTCAAGCAAACATGCACATTTCTGAAAGTAAAGCAACTTTGGTCTACCCCTTATCATCCGCAAACTCAAGGGGCACTGGAAAGAAGCCACTCCACTTTAAAAGAGTACCTTAAATCTTTCATAAACGAAAACGAAACCAACTGGCCTAGATTTGTCTATACTGCAATGCTCACCTATAATACAACTATTCACTCAACTACTCATTTCACCCCTTACCAGCTATTATTTGGTCATAAAGCCTCTATCCCATCCTCAATAAATGAAACCCCTTTGGAACCTAGTTATAATACTTACGTTAGAGTTTTACAACAACGATTGAAACTTTCCCGTGAGAAAGCTATAGAAAACATTTTGAAATCTAAAACTATTTCAAAAACCTATTATGATAAACATACAAAACCAGTCCAATACAAAGCTGGAGATATGGTTTATGTGAAGAATCATTAACGTCTACGTAAAGCATTATCACCTATTTGGAAAGGCCCCTATAAGGTTGTTGTTAGTTTACTCATGAATCGTAGACACGTAAAGTATCATTACGATGAGATTAAGTTGGCAGAAGTCAACGTAGAATGATAAACTTTTATTTTATTTTACTACCAGATACATACATACATAGACTCACGCCTGTTTCCCTGAAGGGGTAGGCAGAGGCATATTAAACGCCCACTTTTTGCCAGTGTTTTGAACCCACGTAATAGGTATAGGCTAACAGATATACACTTTTAATTTACATTTTACTATCTTACTATACAATTAACATTTATATTATTTAATATACAAGTTTTAAATTATTAGATTAAGTGATAGAATATTTCGCCTTTCAGAATTGCCGCAACGAGCATCTGCGTTCTTGCCGCAGATGTTATACAACAGATAGACAAAAGCCCAGGCATCTACTTCGAAACGTCAGGCACCGTTAAAATTTCTAATGAATATCTACATGTTTTAGTTCCTATTGACATTGGGTATATGAAAGCGCATATTGATAATATTAAAACTGTTTTAAGAACTGCTAGATTCATTTGCCAACAAAATGAGTTGAATGTTTCTAAATGCCATAGCTTTCTTCAACCCTTAGTGCCACGTCTTGATAGTATTCTAAGAGATTACAGTACCATCTCTCATCTCATTACTGAAAAAGAGAAAAGGTCACCGTGGTTTGCTGGAATTGGTACTATGTTCAAACAAATGATAGGAACGATGGATGAAGATGATGCGATGAAATACAATAACTGATAAAGAGAATGGAATTTTACATAACTGCAAAGCTTATATATCAGAGTTGCATGCAAGCTACCTCTGGTCACAATAACTGATTTTCAAGAGGGCACGAGGAAACTCTTATGAGTTATTATTCGATACAATTACAACTAGAACTACTTTAGACAATTTCATACGCTTTAATGGCAGAGGTATCATTTAAACTAGGCGTGAATCGTTGACTGTAAATAAATAATGACGAATCCCTCTAAATCGGTTGTATAAGGTTTGTGAACATGTACGTAACAGATATAGTGCACACGAGTTTAAGTGTATAATGTTTACTTGAAAACTCGCGTGGAAATCCTCTAGTGTTTTTTTTTTTGAAGACTCCCTCATTAGGACTAAATCCTGTGTCGCGGGGGAAGTTTACAACTAACGGACACAATGAACACCCACACTCGAAACAACAATAATTTGTGAATTACACAAAGTGTTGCCTCGTGTGGGGATCGAACCCACAACAATCGGCGCACTGTCAAGCGGTGAGGCGGCCGCTTAAACCACTACACCAACCGTGCAGTCAATTTGCATCTAGTCTCAAAGGTTGGGAGCTACTGCAAAGGACTTTACAGTTATATTCGACGGGTACTATTTTTTTTTTCTAACAATGTGGTTTATTACGTTAACCTGATTTGTCAGTGCTTTGCATAATAATTACGTTGATCAAATAGTGAATTGACAGTTAATAAAAAAAACTAGATTTCCATTCATGCTAAATAATAGGTATACATATTATATAAACGTAGTTGGTGTGATGACATATTAGGAATATAAAATGTCATTACCCCATTTCATTCCGTGGACAATGTCCAAATGCAAAGCAAATAGTATCTTTGCGATGAGACAACAAACTCAACATCAAACCCATCTGGCTAGAGTGGTATAGTCGGCCATATCCTCCTATTAAATCACAGTGCTACTGCGAAGCAAATTATGTGAGGATTAAGTCCAGCTGCAAAAGATTGTACAGCTCAAACATAACAATGAGTCAAAAGGAAAATTCTTTTCAGAAATTACGAATCGAAAGTATATTTTAGAACAAATGTAATTAAATATTTATTTTTAGAGGACTTTCGAAGCCAATACAGATTGGACTCTATTCAATTTTTTTTGAACTCAAGTGATCAAAGTTGCTGAATATTGGATCCATTTATTCCTATACTTAAAAACAGATTGGCACTTTATTCTTGGAGTAATAACATTATTATTTGAGTATTCTTCATTCATTGCTGCGAGGTGATCTGTTAAATATTTCATTAGTAAAAGGTCAAATGATTAATCAAATTGTTCGACTTTTGTACCAGCTATTTTAGTAAATTAAATCAGGTAGATACTATTTGACTTGTAGGTACTACAGTATCCTTGTTATAAAAATACGAAGTTATTAATATCTCCAATTTTAGGACAGAAAAGCGCTAGAGTATACCATTTTAATTTTAGTTAACTAGTTTAAACAAAATTATTAATTACCGCTCGCTAAAACAATGTGCCTAGTAGATGGCAATAGGCTCGCCCCGTATTACATTGGGACCGAAACATAACTGGCGAAGTGTGGGTGAGTAATACATATCTGTCTACCCTACCGGGGATAAAGGCGTAAAGTTATGTTATATTATTTTAAATCATATTATTTAAAATGTCGTTTTTATAAGTCACTGGACTTCGCCTGCGGCTTCCGCAATCATACTCAAATTCTCAAGAACTACACTACCAATTGACGTCAAGGATACTACAGACAGGACGTGGTGGGTCTTCATTTAAAAATATGTGTAGATTTCTTTGATCTTAATGGGTCTTTGTAGGCAATAGAAATACTATGATTACTCGAGTACACGCTATCCCATGCGGTATAATAACACAGTACGGGAGCCACTCGTTTGTCATGCTAACTAGCCCACCGCGTAATTACACCCCATCTGTAGCTTGATTGGCGTTTCATTCAGATAATTGTTATCCAATTTAACTTAATAACTGTTCACTGTAATTTGTATAATATGATGCTCTTTTATGACTTTAAGTGTTTTATGCTCTAGTGTGAAATTTATAGGATGCTTTTAAATGGGTTTGGTCTCAAATTCGTAATTTATGTGGCAGTGGTTTTACGAGAAGACAGATTGAATGCATAAAACTATAAGATTATGTATTAGGTATGTTATGATAATCTTCATTCTGGTGGGGCAAAGAGCATTTAAACGGTTGAATGAGCTATTACTAGGCCTACTCAGCTAAAGTTCCTCCAACTAGAGGGCGGTTGTATCTAATAGATTGCGGACTGACGGTTATTTTCGAAAGATTGTATAATGTATATGTAGCAATCTTATGCCGTAGCAGTTGCACGTAGTTATATTGTAGCCTTCCCGAACTGTTAGCGAAACCTTTTCTGAATTGAATACAAATGACCATGCCATTTTCCACTAGCCCAATGCACGTAACACTATTTTTGTGGACATTACCGACTTCTCAAAACCCACAACAAGCCTCACTAAAAATGTAATAGACCAATGAGAATCTGCAAATCCCAGACATTTCAGTTGTCACTAACCTAAGTGCAGACTTACACCGAAAGAACTTCAAGGCAACTAATGTATACAGGGGTGACGCCATTTAATTTTCAAAACAGCTCAGATAGCTAGAACAAATAGCCCACCTTCTATTCTAGCAAGTATAATGATTATTGCGTTAGCGGCGAAAGCTTTCATTACAGCGGTCTGTAGTGTAGGCCTAATTTCAGTAGTGGACGGCCCGGGTCAAGTTTGGACACTCCATTTTCCAATTACGAAACGAGCCCGTATTTGTTTAACCTTACTTTGTTAGCAGGAAACACTACAGGCGTGAGGTTCGAGTAGGCTGCGTATACATCATAGATGTACGTGGTGGAGGTGAGAAGCTGAGAGATGTGATAGAAAGACATCCGCCAATATAATCTGTCCATTTTTCTGCGCTACCTACTCAGCTTAGCTACGATGGATTTCATTTCCTCACACTGTTTGAAATGTTACATTACACAGATGCTTCAATGATATCAACTTTGTATGCGAACGTTTTGTAGAACGCTGGCCTAGGTGTTACTGCGTCAGCTCTGTATGCATCACATTCTAGAACACGTCTGGCATGATTTCAGTGCAAGCCGTTTGAATAGTTTGCTTCGCCACAAACGCGAAAATGGTAAAAATACTAGCCTGGATGAAATGGCGTTCATTTTTAGAAAGGGCAGGCAACACTGGGTTACTTTTGGTAAATAACGAGTGTTAAAACGTTGTATTTTTCTTCCATTTAAAATATACTTTTGAGACCCTTACTCACAGTATAATACATTACCCTTCTGATAATATAAATGAGTTAGGTCTTGTTAAATATTTCAAATTTATTACATAAGAAAGAAGTAAGAAACGATTGGTATTGGCATATGATCCTTTGCTTTTTTGTCATATCTGGTTAGACCATAGCGGACCCCGGGCTCCAAGGCGTGCAAGTCTTGGATGCAACCAGGATACGCTAGGGCGATGATGATGATGATCCTTTGTGACGTCAATCCATACCCCATTTACTGGGGCTCGCTGGAGATGATTCGGCATGGTAAATGTCTCCGATGTAAAATTTCTTACAGAGTATTTGTTATGTCATGGAAATGAAGGCTGCCACGAATACGATACGGGAGAAAATATGTTTCTAGATTTATACTACAGAATTATAACCTGCAAATAATTTAAATCTTAAATATGACCACACATTTCTGTGCCGTGTTGTATCTATGAATCTTCTAACCTTTCTAGGATTACGCTTTGATTACTAGTTGGGTAAATACCATAGGCGATAGCGATAAAATAAATTATAAGCGCTGTAATCAGAAATGGCTCTTTTTAATCACGAACTACTTTAAATCACTAGCATTATCATACATATAAAATCGCATGTCCTGACTGATATATAATCGTAAAATGATATTTTCATAGTAGGTACTTTGGTACATACTAAAGAAGGCGCAAATTAGGGATCGAAGGTTTATGTGAAAATCTATGATTTCTTTACTAGTGCGTCAGCTCTGTATCATCACATCCAAGAACTCGTTTGGCATGATTTCAGTGCAATCCGTTTGAATAGTTTGTTGCCACAAACACGAAAATAATTACAGAACTGGAATGGATGAAATGGCGTTAATTTTTATAAAGGGCTGCCAACGCTGCGATACTTTATATAGAAAGAGAGTTACAACGTTGCATTTTTCTTCCATTTAAACGATATTTTTGAGAGCCCTACTCACAGTATAATACTAAGGCCTACTCATAATATAATTTGATTAGGCCTTGTTAAATATTTTAAATTTATCACATAAGAAAGAGGTAAGAAACAATTGGTACGCATATCATCCTTGGCGACGTCAATCCAGCATTTCTTAGGCATAAGCCCATTTACCGGGGCTCACTGGATACTCACTGGAGATGGTTCAGCAACGTATAGATGTTGCTGATGTAAAATTCCTTACCATTGTTCCTTATAGTGTATTTGTTATGTCATAGATATGAAGGCTGCCACGGATGCGGCAATTCCAAAAGTGGTTCTTTCCCGTGAAACCTCCATCGATTAATTTTCGTGATACGTAGATTCTGATTGTATAGGTTAAACACGTGCCACATTACAATGCCATATAACTGGACAGGTCTAATGATAGATTTATTGATCTGTCTCTTCAGTTTAACGTGCATTTTGGGGTTCATAAAATACACCAGTGTCTTCACACGTCATTTACGTCGAAATCAATGTCACCCAGCGCGTGGAATACTAATCGTAGGTACATAATATATATATATATATATATATATATAACTATTTCTTGTCTGAGTTCATTGATTACATGTTTGTAAATTCCTATGCGACAAAAGATTTATTCCTAGTGCAGGAGTTGTATTTCAAAATAACATAACTTTTATCCCCGAAGGGATTTCAAAATCTATTTTTCTATATTTAGGTATATCACGGCACTATAAGCCTACAAATCATTTAATTCTTAAATATGACCATACATTTCTGTGTCGTCTTGTATCCATGAATCTTCTAACCTTTCTAGGATAACGCTTTGATTACTAGTGTGTTTTTACCATAAGCGATAGCGATTAAATAAATTATAAATGCTTTAATAAAATGTGGCATTATTTAACATGAACTTATAGAAGTTTAAATCATCACTTGTCCTGACTGACATATTATCATCGCAAAGCCTAAACTACTGAAACGAGGAACATGAAATTTTGATAGTGGAAGTACACTATCAAAAGATAGGTTTGTTTGAAAGGCCTACATTTAAGTACCTACTAATTTTGAAACAAGCACTCTAAAAATACGGGCAACACATAGTAAATAAATTAATATCAATACAAATTCGATTCGAGTTTCCATATCTAATAACCAATATTTACTTACTTAATAAAGGCTTTTGCCGAACTCGTTTCGATATGGATATTAGTTCGACCAAATAGGTCAAGCGATAGATACGCTATGTAAAGAATTTTATTGACATACATCGAGTTTGATTATAAAGAAGAGTTTGAAATATTTAATAAAGTGCTTAGTTTCGTTTATTAGATATCTTATTATGATTTTATTATGATTATTAAATATAATGACACTAATAAATACTAAGCTTTTATTCCATGAGAAACGACAAGACAAACGGAATACTCAGCATTAAATTCATATCGCTCACGGATTGAAAATGTACATTTTTAATTCTCCAATGATTCTCCATTTTAAACCGACTTTGGAAAAATTTTCCCTACTCACTCTTATTTTTGTGTTTTTTTTTACTTCGCTTAGAACTTCGAATTTACTAACTGATCTTATTTATATTTTTTTGACGTGTTTCACTCTTGCTCCTTTCACGGTTTCAGTTTTTGGCGTCGGTTTTTAGTTAAGTTAAAACTTTTAAAACCTATTGTAGAGCCTATGTTTCTAATTATATAGGTAAAACTTCGAGGGGTAAAACAAAGTTCTTACAAGATCTTATTTGTCCGCAAGCCCACCTTTCTGTCTGCCAATACCATTTTTCTCAGGAACGCGTTAAGCTATGAAAATTTAAATTTTATGAGATACCTATTTAATTAAGTCTAAGGTCCCTTCATGCTGTTAAATAAAATATATTTTTTAATAAAAAAGAAAACCGACTTCAAAAATCACTAAGGAACTAAAAAGCAAAAAATAATTGGTTTTGGAGCAAAATTTTTTGGAGTCGGTGCCAAGCCAAGTATTTCTGATCTGACTATAAAACCTCAACACTTTTTTATATAACTTTCGTTGTTGATTGAATAGGTAGTTTGGAGTTTAGTAACTTTTTACTTAAGGGCTTGGCACCGACTTTTTAGTGGTATACTAATAAAAAATAGTTATAGGTGTTAAGTAGCTACATAGGATAGTGTAGGTGATACATTATGTGGAGGCCTTCCTTACGTGCCACAATTCTGAAATAGACCTGTACCTTTCTGGAAATTTCAAGTATTTTTTTTTGTTTTCAACTTACTAACCTAAACACGTTCGTTTCAGTTCCATCATCTGATCCCGGCAATCGTCCATTACCAAAGTGTTTGCCAAGACAAAACAAACGAGCCTGAACTCGATGAGATTGCTTTATTGTATTACAAAGATCCCATGGCCACCATCCTGCTCCATCATCAGAGTTTGGTAAACATTCAGCACTAAAGTCCATGTAAAGACAAATCAAACGAACCCAAACTCATTGGGATTGCGTCTTTGTATTACAAAGATCCCATGGCCACCTTCCTGCTCCATCATCAGACCCTGGAAAACATCTAGTACCAAAGTCCATTTAAAGACGAATCAAATGACCCTAAACTCGATGAGATTGGGTTGTTGTATCACAAAGATCTCATGGTTACCTTCCAGCTCTATCATCAGACCATAGAAATCATCCAGCATCAAAGTCTATGTAAAGACAACTCAAACGAGCCCAAACTCGATGGCACTGGGTTGTTATCGTCAAATCGCTTCAAGAGTGCTTATAAAATTTGGAGAGTTCCTCCGATTTTTTCAGGATTCCATGATCAGATCCTGACCTGATGATCATGGGACCAATTGAGAGGTATAGTCTTTCAATCAAAACAAGAATTTTTGAAATCGGTCCAGGCGTCTTAGAAAATCGGGGAACATATATAAAAAAAAGATCCCGACAAATTGAGAACCTCCTCCTTTTTTTGAAATCGGTTAAAAAACAGTCTTCATCGCAATAAAAAAAGGTACCTACTGTAATTAAGAAAATATTTAACGCTTTTGCACGCATTTTGTAAATCAAAACCTCATTGCCCGTTGACCTGGAATGAAATATGACATGCAGCAATGTCGTGCATATATTACACAGAGATGTATGACTTTTGCAATTAGGGAATTGACCGTAGCTTTTTACAACATAATTATGAAAAAATAATTTATAAACTCACGCCTTTATCCCCGAAGAGGTTGGCAGAGGTGTAATATTATGCCCACATTTCGCCATGTTATGAATTTATAGGTCCCACGTAATAGGGGGCGAGCTTTTTACCGATACTGTGCATTTTACCAGACGCCGTGCTACTACTGAGAATTCGAAAAAAAACTGAAATAATTTTGCCCGACCCAGGCTCTCCCGCTCAGCAGACCGCATACGCTATCCACTGGACCACGGAGGCAGTCTGGTGTTTCCGCTCTACAAAATAAAATAATAAAATGTATATATAATAAAGTAAGTATATATAATTCAGTAATAAGTATATATATTTACTTATCTATAAAGCTAAGTCAGTCGCTTTAACTTTAAATTATCTTTATGCTGCAAAAACTGTTCATAAAATAGTATCTTAAAAAACCTTGAATCGTTCTACTTGGTTAAAAAATACGTAAACTCGGTGCAAGGGTCAGGCTAACATTTGACCATTTTTATTTCAGATTATTATTTTTCATTTGTAAGTTGCCTGCATATTTTATTAGTTTTCCTTTGCTTGATATACGCATATTATACATAGCCAGTAGTTGTGTATTTTACTGACCGTCATAAGCTTATAACTTACACCAAACTCATAAACATAGTTCGGAAATAAGCCCACCGAACTTACATTGAAATTGGCCCATTGTTGTGAGATTGATCAAGGGCTCGTTTACTAACAAAAGGGATAGACCGAGTAACTCTGTTGAGGGCCATTTCAGAGCCTTAACGAGACCCATTTAAAACTAACAATGGCAAGACATGAGGATGAAACCTCAGCTTTCGTGTAATAAATGCGTTTTCAATAATAACCCCAACTGTTTCTTAAACTGCTATATTTATGAAATGAAATGAAATGAAATGAAATGAATATTTATTTCGTGTAAACTTTTTTAAAGTGCTTACGAAAAGTCAAATTAAAATTGTTCAATTTATACATCATTTATATTTTTGTGTTGAATTAGAGCAGCTCAATCCCAAGCATTTTTATCGCCTATATAATCAGTAATTTTAGAATATGCTTTTAAACACAGTGTAGTTTTAACAATAATTTTGAATTTATTTATAGATAAATTTCTTATATTAAGAGGGAGTTTGTTATAAAAGCGTATACACTGCCCCATAAAACAGCTACTTATTTTGTGGAGGCGGGTGCTATGAACTATAAGATTATTCTTATGTCTAGTATTAACAGTGTGTAGATCACTTTTTTTACTAAATGTGTCAATGTTCTTGTGGACATATAACAGATTCTCGTATATATATTGCGAAGCAACAGTTAGAATGCCTATCTCACTGAACTTTTCTCTTAGAGAAACACGAGGACCGAGGTTGTAAATACCCCTTATTGCTCTTTTCTGCAGAACGAATATTGTGTCAAGGTCTGCAGCATTCCCCCAGAGAAGAATCCCATATGACATAATACTATGAAAGTAGCTGAAATAGACCATTCTAGCTGTTTCTATATCTGTGAGGCGTCTAATTGTCTTAACCGCATAAGCTGCAGAACTAAGTTTGCCCGAAAGTCTTTCTATATGCGGACCCCATTGAAGTTTGGAATCAAGCATAATACCTAGAAATAAGGTTGTCCCGACGGGCTCAATTCTGGTTTCCTTCAGTTGTACATTGGTTTCCATCTGTTTAACATTGGGCATGGAGAATTTTAAGAGTTTAGTTTTCTTATCATTGAGTAATAAATTATTTACATTAAACCAATTAACAACTTTAGAGAGTGCGTTGTTTACTTCGTCAAAATTAATCTGTTGTCTTTTAATATTAAAAATTAAAGAGGTGTCATCCGCGAACAACACAATCTCATGATCGTTCTTTACGTAATAGGGTAAATCGTTGATATAGATCAAAAATAGAAATGGTCCGAGTATTGAACCCTGCGGGACACCTATTTTTAAGGCAGAACCTGGCGATGTCTTATCATTAATCTGAACCTTCTGGATTCTGTTGCCCAAATAAGAAACCAGGAGATTAAGAGCTTTGTTCCTAATGCCATAATGATATAATTTCCTGACCAGAGTATCATGATGTACACAATCAAAGGCTTTGGACAAGTCGCAAAATGGGCAGATAACATTCAAAGCTAGGCCTTAATATCATGCTATTTTAATAGGACCTCATCAGAAATCAGAATACAATGCGACAAGCATATTAATATTTGAGACGTTAAGGAAGCTTACGACCTTAAACGAAACCATTCAAATATTATATTAATTTTCCATATTTTCTAAGAACAATATTCTCCAGTCGTGAAGCCCAATTGGCAATCTGTCTAGTAAGTAATGCTGGGTCTAAATATAGCTGTCAAACTGAGTTATCACTGTCTGCACAAGACGATGCCGTGATATGATAAAAGGTACATAGGTACTTACTTATCAGACCATACATTTGAAAGTACTGTACCGAGTTCAGTAAAATTTTCATTGTGCTCTACCGTTGTACTTGGACCAGCAAGGAAAAGATGATTGAAATGTGACTGTTAGTTTCTTAAAAGGTGGGTAGACAAGCTAATTTCCATACAACATTACTATTCATAGCGATCCACTATAATTCAAATGTTACCCAACAGATGTTCTAACAGGACTCGAGCAACGGGAATCTTCAAAAGCGCCTCACACTATTATAATTTGTCAGGTTGCGATGGGATATTCGGTGGAGACTCCCATCGCCTTTGTGCCCGCATGGCCGCCGTACTGCAGTCTGCACCGCGTCTAGACTGCTTTTAAAAACGGGCACTTCGGTGAGATTTTCTCATAACTTACATACATATATATCATATACGCCATCTATCGGTGAATGGGGGTACTAGAAGAGATTGAATGTATCGGTGGTTTAAAGGTAATTCAGCGACTCTGTACTAGATGGCGTTGCTGTATCGAGTAATCGACTGTTCGAGATTATTTCGACAGTTTTGTAGAAGCATCTAGAATGCGCTAGTGATGTTATCCGGCCAGTATAAATAGAGCGCGAACGAACGGAACGGACACAGTCAATTGAAGAATCGACAGCGAGCAAGAAGCGAAGGGAAGTAAGTCGGAATTGTTTAGTGGTGTTTCTAGTAGTGTGAAATAAGTGTGTTTTTATTAGTGGTGTGTAATTAAGTGTGAATAGTGTTTGTGTTAAAATAAAATACAGCTTAGTGGCATAGTCAGTTTTAATTTATCGTCGAACCCCAGCTCGTAACAAATTGGTGTCAGAAGAAAGGGATAAATTATGCCGGTTATGCCTAAGGAAGAAACTGAAAGTGTGCGTACCAGGAACCAGCGCCAGCAAGACCTGGACCAGAGACGCTTCGGAGACGTTCCTTCTCCATCGCCTGGTGGACCAGGCGACTCCGCGGCTGCAGTGGAGCCTGCAAGCGCCACACACTCCGTGACGGTGCCCGACATCGCGGCTCTGATGGCGTTCATGCAGGAGCAGGCCCGCCGTCAGGAGGAGCAGACTCGCCGTCAGGAGGAGCAAGCTCGCCATCAAGAGGAGCACGCGCGCCGCCTGGAGGAACAGCTACAGCGCGACAAGGAGGAGCAGGCTTGCCATCAACAGGAGCAGGCTCGCCGTCAAGAGGAGCATGCGCGCCGCCTGGAGGAACAGCTACAGCGCGACAAGGAGGAGCAGGCTCGCCGTCAAGAGGAGCACGCGCGCCGCCTGGAGGAACAGCTTCAGCGCGACAAGGAGGAGCAGGCTGGCCGTCAAGAGGAGCACGCGCGCCGCCTAGAAGAACAGCTCCAGCGCGACAAGGAGGAGCACGCGCGCCGCCTAGAAGAGCAGGTGGTGCTTATGAAGGACCTCAGCGCCGCTGTAGGGAAGGACCTGAAGGCGGTCAAGGAAGAACTTCAGCAGCACGAGGCCCGTATCAGTGACGTAGAGATGCTCGTACACGACAAGCTGGAGACTCGCGTCGCCTCTATAGAGAAACGTGTACATGACCACCACGAGACCTGTGTTGCTGAAGTGGAGAAGAAATTGCGTGGGCTGGAAGCGACATCAGGGGCTGTAGCGCCCACGCCCCGTGGGTTTAAGGTTCCACCATTTGATGGCGCGTCATCATGGTCGGCATACAAGATCCAGTTCGAGGCTGTGATGCGATCAAATGGGTGGAATAAAGAACAGGCCTTAACCGCCCTAACCTTGGGCCTTCGCGATCGGGCCTTGACAGTGTAGGAGGCACTCGGACAAGACGTCACCTACGAGAAGCTTCTGGAGGCGCTGGAGGCGAGGTACGGAGACGCGCACCTCGAACATGTGTATCGTGCTCAGCTGAAGGACAGGACGCAACGCACCGGAGAAACTCTGCAGCAGTGGGCCCTGGAGGTGGAAAACTGGTCAGGAAGGCATACCAGTCGTCACCTGCGCTTATTGACGGGAACCTCGTACAGGCGTTTACGGATGGGATCCGGGACCTGGAGGTAAGGGCAGCAGTGAGGCTTGGGCAGTTCAAGGACCTCAAGGACGCCTTAGCCCACGCTCTGAAGGTGGAAGCAGTGCGACGCGACGATCGAGGTCATCGCATCAGGGAAGTTGTGTCGTCACCTCGGTGCTACAACTGCGGAGAAAGAGGCCATATCCGCTTGAGCTGCCCAAAGCGTAGGCAGCCTGGTGACACCCTGTCTCCACCAAAGGGGTCGCCTGATGTGCCTTCCAGGCAGCGAGAGCAGGGAAACGAGTAGAAGCCAGGACTGCGGGGCGGGTGCTGGCTGGTAATGGAAAAGCCCCAAGTATCTCGATCTCGCAATCATGTGACGGGAACAGCCTGATCATCGAAGGCGAAATTAACAGAACACCATGCAAGCTGACATTGGACACGGGTGCTTCTCGGACAGTCGTCGGTTTCCATCTGGCAAGACGGGTTCTTCGGGGCTGCTTCAGGAACAATGAATGTGTGAATCTGAGAACAGCTACCGGTCAGCACATAACCGTCCGAGGTGAAATGGAGGTGGATCTGAAGCTAGGCAACAAAGTTTACCGTCACAAAGTCATCGTGGCCGATATAGTGGACGACTGCATCTTAGGCCTAGACTTCATGTGGAAGTATCGCTGCGAGATCGTTGTTAACCAGGGAGTCTTGAAGTGTGGCTCGGAAGAAGTCTTCATGGAAGGTGCAACTTCAGGAAAAGTGTACTGCCTGAAGAATGTCATTCTTCACCCGCGGTCGGAAACGGTTGTACCAGTTTGTCTACCAGGGAATTCTGGTCGAGGGAACCGCTGCGTACTAATCGAAGGCCTAGAGAAAGAGGCCTCGTGGAAGATTGCACGAATCTTGGTAAGGGGTACCAAAGTTTCATCAGTACGCGCACTGAATGCAAGTGACAAGGAAGTGTCGCTCAAGATAGGGACGGAATTGGGCACCTATGAAGGAGTTGCTTGGATGCGTAGATGTCAAGAGCAACCTACCAGCGTCAAGGTTCAGGGTGCACGATTCGACGTGTCGTCACTTTTGGAGGACTGCCAAAGTACCCTGTCAGAAGAAGTTAAGACCAAGGCTAAGAAGATGTTAAACCGGTTCGCCGATATTTTCTCGACCAGTGATGCCGACATAGGGAAGACAGCACTAGTCCAGCACAAAATAAACACGGGAAGTGAAGCACCGATTCGCCAGCGACCAAGACGTGTGCCAGTGGCACGGGAACGTGAAGTGGAAGCTATGATCGACGGTATGGTGAAAGAAGGCGTAATCGGGCCTTCGTCCAGCCCGTGGTGCTCTCCGGTGGTGTTAGTTAAGAAGAAGGATGGCAGCATGCACTTATGTGTAGACTACCGCCGATTAAATGACATCACGAAGAAGAACAGCTACCCACTGCCAAGGATCGATGACACACTGGATACGCTGACAAGGATGAAGTGGTTTTCTACATTAGATCTAAAAAGTGGCTACTGGCAGGTGGAAATAGATCCTCGAGACAAAGAGAAGACGGCATTCTCCACAGGCAAAGGATTGTGGCAATTTAACGTCATGCCCTTTGGATTGTGCAACGCTCCGGCTACTTTTGAGAGACTGATGGAGCGAGTGCTTATGGGACTGATTGGAGACGCCTGCCTGGTCTACTTGGATGACATCATCATCGTGGGGCGCACCTTCCAGGATCACCTTCGAAACTTGGAGCAAGTGCTGTCAAAGATACGAGGAGCTAATTTGAAGCTGAGTCCGAAGAAATGCGCGTTATTCAGACGGCAAGTGAACTTTCTAGGACATGTGGTCTTGGAGAATGGTATTTAAACTGACCCGGATAAGATCATTGCCGTGAAGGAGTGGCCAGTTACAGAGAACAAAACGCAGGTCGGAGCATTCCTCGGGTTATGCTCCTATTATCGACGGTTTGTGAAGAACTTTGCTGACATTGCTCGACCTCTTCATAAGCTAACCGAAGACAGAGTGCAGTTCTGTTGGAATGAGAGCTGTGACGTTGCATTCCAGAAGCTTAAGGAACATCTGTGTACTGCACCTATTCTAGGCTACCCTGACAATGAGCATGAATTCATAGTTGACACAGATGCCAGTAACACCGGAATTGGCGGCATGCTGTCACAGAAGAAGGGTGATCAAGAAGTTGTTATAGCATACTTCAGCAAGACCTTATCCAAACCCGAAAGAAACTACTGCGTCACCAGGCGGGAACTCTTGGCTGTAGTAAAGACGTTGCAGCATTTCAACAAAGACTTGTTGGGCCGTAAATTCCACCTGCGAACCGACCATGCAGCGCTGAAATGGCTACTTCAATTTAAGGACCCAGAAGGCTAGCTAGATGGATTGAACTACTGCAAGAGTTTGATTTTGTAATACAACATCGCAGCGGCAAGTCCCATGATAACGCAGATGCTCTATAGCGTAGGCCGTGTCCGTCGGGACACGGCCTACGCTATAGTGCTACAGTGCGAGCACTGTAGCCGACAGGAAGCAAAGCAGGCAGCGCTAGTGAGGATGTTAAAGACGGATCTAAGCGACGAATGGAGAGAAGCTTTGCAAAGTGCTCAGCAAGATGACTAGGATGTACAGCCGATTCTTGAATGGAAGAAATCAGGCGCTTCTAGGCCCAAATGGAGTGATATCGCAACAATGAGCCCTATCACCAAGAGTTATTGGGCACAGTGGGAAAGCTTGGTCGTCCAGGATGGAGTTCTGTGCCGCAAATGGGAAAACGCTCGCGGTAACCAGTGCCATTTGCAAATGGTAGTGCCCAAAACTAAGGTGCCGGAAGTCTTGCAGCTCTATCACAATGGTGCTTCGGGAGGTCACATGGGAGTTAAGAAGACCCTTACTAAGATCCGGGAGCGGTTTTATTGGCTCCATTGCCGGGATGATATCGAGGATTGGTGCCGCAAATGCACAAGTTGTGCGGCTGTAAAGGTGTACAATGTGGGAGCCCCATGGGAGCGCATAGCCTTGGATGTCGCTGGGCCGTTTCCCGTTAGCCAGGATGGAAACAAATACTTCTTGGTTGTGATGGATTACTTCACGAAGTGGCCTGAAGTGTTTGCAATCCCAAATCAAGAAGCTACCACAGTGGCCGACAAGCTGGTGCATGAAGTCTTTTGTCGATTCGGGGTACCCTTGGAAATCCACAGCGATCAAGGCCGGAACTTCGAATCCGAGGTATTCAAGGAGACTTGTCGCGTGATGGGTACACATAAAACCAGGACCACGGCTTATCACCCGCAATCAGATGGAATGGTTGAACGATTTAACCAATCACTGGAAAGGTACCTGGCGAAGGTCGTGGAGAGCAAACAAAGAGATTGGGACAAGCACATCCAACCATTCCTTCTATCATATCGCAGTGCGGTCCACGAAACCACAGGAGTAACACCAGCTTTTGCCAATTTCGGCTGAGAATTACGTTTACCAGCAGACTTAATCACCGGTATTCCGCCAGAATCTCCACGCAATATAACGGATTACGCGACCGAGCTACGCAACAAGATGAACGACGTATACGAGCACATCAGGGAGTCAGGACAACAGATGTCTGAAAAGATGAAGACTCGCTACGACCGGAAGGCAAACAACAAAGGCTTCGACGAGGGATCATTGGTGTGGCTTCATAACCCAGTACGAAGCAAAGGCAAATCGCCTAAGTTACAAGCCAGATGGGACGGGCCATATCGCATAATTACCAGGATGAACGACGTCACCTATCGAATCCAGAAGGGGTCGCGAGGTGCACCGAAGATAGTTCATGTGGACCGGTTGGCTCGTTACCATGGGTCCAACGATGTTCGAGACGAACACGTTTAAGAGGGGGGCAGTGTTACGCCATCTATCGGTGAATGGGGGGTACTAGAAGAGATTGAATGTATCGGTGGTTTAAAGTAGTTCAGCTACTCTGTACTAGATGGCGTTGCTGTATCGAGTAATCGACTGTTCGAGATTATTTCGACAGTTTTGTAGAAGCATCTAGAATGCGCTAGTGATGTTATCCGGCCAGTATAAATAGAGCGCGAACGAACGGAACGGACACAGTCAATTGAAGAATCGACAGCGATCAAGAAGGGAAGGGAAGTAAGTCGGAATTGTTTAGTGGTGTTTCTAGTAGTGTGAAATAAGTGTGTTTTTATTAGTGGTGTGTAATTAAGTGTGAATAGTGTTTGTGTTAAAAAAAAATACAGTTTAGTGGCATAGTCAGTTTTAATTTATCGTCGAACCCCAGCTCGTAACAATATCATTGTCGTATCAACCTACTTTTTTGGTGTTTGCTGGTTTGGAGTAAATATTAATATACAAACACCGTATCATTTTAATGTGATTCCTTTTTACTGTGTTATTTATCTCTCTCTCACACAACAACCACTGAACGATTGTGATGTAAGTTTGCAGTAAAATTACTTATACATCGGAATAGCACATAGCTTTACTTACCTTTTGTCGCGCTAATCGAGACCTACGCGTCTACTCACAGCGGGTAGAATCTAGTATCTACTTATATATTTGAAGGGTTTTCACATACGGGGCTGTGCAGATTTGTCCTTTTTATCCAATACCTGTCTCTGGAATTCGATATATTTGGGCACCATAGGTATGCTATGCATATTTTTGCGAGCTCAATTTTTATTTCAGGCTATATTTTTTTGAATTAGTTAATTTATCTTTCAATCACTCAAGTTAGTTTAGTTCTAGAAAATGTCCACGAAATAAGTCTATAAGCGAAAAACGGCTTTCAAATTACTGAGAGAACATTATCATTTAAAGCGGCGTTAATTAAAGGAAAAACTTTGAATGGAACTTTAATAGCAAGTTGTCGATATAGTTTAAAGAATATACAAGATAAAGAAACACTAGTACGCTTTACTAAGTGTAAATTAGGACACTCACCAGCTAAGTGAACTGGCGAGCCACCAAAACCATATAATTATAAAAAGATATAATTTATTATCAAATGATCAAGTGAAAATGGTTAATACGCCCTTATAACTGGAAATCGTAAAAAGTTCCTTCCCTTTTTACATACGATTATAATTAAGATCCTTTTTTTCTGCTTCACTCTAAATTTAGCGTGTGCCCGTGTGACGGATACATTATTTTTAAGAAAACTCAAGGAAATTGCACTCTCGACGCTATCTTAATTCTTACTACTTTATATATACATAAATAAAAATCTCAAATGTAAACACTAAGCGATAGCCTCAGTAGTTCAGTTTGTAAGCTCAATGTAACAAACATGAGAGAAACCAAGCCTACCGTGAATAAAACAATATCTCCATGGAAATTTCTACATTTGCATATCATGCATATTATAAGAGCAAGAGAACAAGACTACTGAACGCGACACAGTTTTGAAAATATCTTTTTAGGTTTACAATCACTTCTTAGGTTATGCGCTACTAGAATATAGCCCAGTGATGTGGCTTACTTACTATTTTGGCGATTAGTATTTGCTTTAATTCATAAATAGACAGACACTGTAGGAGGTAGGTACGGTATTTTATTACACTATGTTTCAGATGAGAACAGGGATGGTTCAAATAATAATTTGTAGAGCATCAAGCATGTTTTTCATCGAGCGTATCCACGAATGCTAAAATGATACAACAGTGCCAACAAGCAGCACTTGAATGAACATAGTGAGATGAAGTAATGGACCAAACAATATTATTTTGGAAAATGTAAACTATTAGGTGGACATTTTACCAACGAGTTTGAAAAGTGTTAGGCTTGTTAACATAAAATCAAATTGACTCATTTGTAGAATCCATCTCGCTACTTATGAATTTCAGTTAGACAAATGAAACTAAAACAATTTATAGAAATATCAAACTCTTAACACTGTGCACCAAACCGACGTATCTCTGATCCTATACCACCAACGTGGCCGCCTGTTTCTCAAAAGATACTATTAATACATAAAAGCTCTAAATTCCTTGTTGCGAATATTCTGCAAAGATCAATAGAAGATGGCTGTAGTTTATCACGTTCGCAATATACGAGACCTGGGATATATTGCCTATTAATATAATTAAGTCGATTAAGTATGTCTACGGTGCTTGGCTAAGCTAATATTATAGAACCTGACGGTGTGCATAAAAAGGATTACTTCGAGATGCGAATTAAGCTGTGACCATATGAATTCACTTGCAGTTACAGTGAAGTAGACGTGATTGCATGCAGTTCCGTTATGAAATGCGAGAAAAGTGCACGGTATCTTAATTACATAGCTTGTCTCTGAAACTCACTTAGTTTGTAAAGAATTGTAATATTGTTATATTTTCGGACATGTGCACAGTTAGATATTGCTGATACGATTGAAATTTATAGATGTCAAAGGAAACATACGTTTTTGTATGATTTGATTTTATATAAATTTTGGTGTATAGTAATAAAATAAATAACTATATATTCCGTAATATCTTTATAGTATTCAGGCGACATGTAGTTTTCAATTCCCTGTTCAATTATTAGTGTACGTTTTATTCACGGTTTAAACGGTACGAAAAATGACTCACCGCTACGATGAATAAACTAAATAAATCACAGTTTTATCACTTCACTAAAACGAATAGATTTGAACAGTACATAAAAAGATCGCGGTCCGTTTGGCTATTCCATTTAAAATATACATGAGACTCGGGTCAGAATGTCTCCTCGAAAAATAAAACTATATTGTTCAATATTGTCGACCATCACTTGGCTACGAATAGATTTTTTACTGCCATATAAACGTTTAACTGCTTTGTTACTAGCCATATTGCCGAAAATATGACCATTAAAAACTTCAAAATTAAAGATATACGTTTTATGTCAGCACATTCACTCAGAATATTGGAATTGAACTGTACAAGTGAATCATCACCATCACAATCCGGTATCCATATCTCGGTTGCATCCCAAGTAAGAGCTTTGGTAGGTAGTCAGTGTCTGCAGTTATTGATCCTTAGATGTATTTTAGATATTCCACGGAGTGACTGCTGTCTGACTTCTGCAATTCAGAACGTTAAACATAATTCGCTGCAAGTTCAGAAAGCTATTGCTTCTGCTAGCCGTCGGCCACCCTTCAAGGTATAGAAGACACTGAGTTCGAACAGTGTAAATATTCTAACAATAAACTTTAAAAGCATACTTATGGAGAAGTTTTTTAAAGAACAATGCCCATTTCTGGCCCAGTTTGGAACTCATGAACAGCACAATAAAGTTCCAATTACTTGTTGAATGATCTTTTTTATTTATAACTTAATTTATAGGCATTACTAAAGGTGTGCCGAGAAACTTATTCAATAAATAGGTTTAAAAAGATGTGTTAACTTCTAAATAGCCAACACGTAATAGATCAAAAATTGCCAGTAAAGAAATCATAATATTAAATCGATCATCACTTCCTCTTTATCGATTTTACGTTTTCTCTACTCAAAATGATTTGAGTCAATAGCAAATCTCTACTTGGTCCTTAAACATTTAAAATGTGTGTATTTTTAAGGTATATATGCGATTAGCCACAAATAAGTTCGATTTTGAACCAAATATATAGATAACCTATGTCCGAAATCCATATCGATTAATCGATATCATTTAAAACTGTAAAATGGCAACACTTTTTTGACTCTTAAGTAAATGTCAATAATGTCATATTCAGTTTATTTTGTTTGTTACCTATTTGTTTTGCTCGTGCATATTGTGAATGCTTTTTATGTTTTTGGATCTTTTACGACTTCTGGCTTTTTCTTTCGGATTTCTACCCTTACCAAGTGATAAACTCATTCCTTTCTACGCAACACTACGAACTACTTTAACTATCCTAATAACAGTGGATACACACCTAATGTTTTGTGAGCAAATAAACGTCCTTCTTGTAATAAATCTATGAATGTGATGGACCTCTAATCAATCTTAAAATTCTAGTTTAACACTCTTTTACCGAATGCAATAACAACTACTACAATTTTTGACTGTTCACATCTGTTCACGTCTCTAAGAAAAATGGGCATTGTTCTTTTTGAGTCTTAACACATATTTCACTCTTTTATGGAATAGCTAGGTATATTTATGGAGATATACATATAGCAAATTATTTTGCGTGACTTAATACCAATCAAACTTTAGCTCACACAGATCAGTGCTAGTTAGATACATAGACAGATCAATGAAATACAATCAACTGGGTGCGTAAGCAAATTATACAATTACGAACATATTAGGACACCAATGTTCTTATGCTCGAGCGTCATTTCAAAACATAATAATCTTGATATATTATTATTTACTATGAAAAAAGATAAACACTCAATATAAGGCATATTCCAGATTGGAAGAAAACTTTTTCGTTTACCCAATAATGTGTGAATATTTGCTGTCACGTTCATATCCTGGCAACATATCCCACGGCATCACATTGCTACTGAGCCGTGAAATCGGATAATACTGTTTGGATATATTAGATATATTACTAAAAGTGTTGTTGGGTAAAGTTATATAAACAAATCTTTAGATTATAATTTTGAAACGTAAAAGATTTTTGACATAGTAACATTGGTGTATATAATGTATCAACTTAAAGCCAAGAAATGCAAATAAGGATTCAGGTAGAAGATAATTAAACTATTGCATTCACGTCTAATTTAAACAGTAAGATAATAATAACAATAATATTAAGTTTTAACATAGAAATTAAATTGCTGACTAATACTTTGCTTACAATATAAACCTTTATCAGTTTTTTTCGTAAACTGCCCTTTTTTCTGACGAAACGTAATACTCAATACTTCTTAGGCTACCATTTAAAAGTAACTAGGTAATACCTTAACTCAATATGTACTGAAATATGTACAAAACGTGTGCCAACCGAATAGTGTCATGTTTATTCACATCGAAAGGCTGGAGCAGCAAAAACCCGTAAACATGGTTGTCCGGGCCATATTTTGTGGAAAGGTGGTCATCCCTCCAACTGATCGATGTACTCGAAACTGGTAGAATTAGGGGAAACGATGATATCTAACCTGCACGGGGAAAGTAAAAATAGAACTGGCCGCAATTTTGTTTTGTTATTTTTATTTTACAGCGCGGAATACTGGAATATTGTTGGTTGAGGTAATGGTTGTTTTTTGAATATCAGCCAGCGTAAAAGTTTTTATCACAGAGTGTTTCAAATAAAAAGAATTGAAAAGTTTTTGTGTTGATGTTGGTATGTTCATAAGCATCAGATTATTTTTATAATATTCGCAGCCTTTTCGGTTTATATAAGAATTAGATTAAAATCACCTGATAAGAAATCCCATAATACTTATAAACATATTCAGTATGGTTATATTAATTTTTTTACTAAAAAGATTAGAATTTCGGTTACTATGAACATTGTTGAATAGCACATAATTATGGTAATGTATCTCTATCAAGTGACTCTAACGCTTACGCTTTGTTCAAGTGCTCCAAGATTTTCGCCTAGAATTACTTAGTCTCTAATGGCTGCTACACACAGTGCCGGCGGCATGGGCCGGCGGCTTTTGTCGCGCGACTCATGCCGCCGGCTTTTGGCGGGCGTCGGTGCCGTCGGCATCGGCCGCAGAAAGCCGCCGGGCATCATTCCAGTTGTATAGAACGTAGGGTTGCCAACTTTTTTGCCAAATTTTTCTATCTTTAAATGTTTCATAGCTTGTTTGACAATAAAAATTTAAAAAATAAACAATTTGTTTTTAATTACGTTAATTGACGTTCTATTTCTTTCTTCTCGCCACTTTGGATTCATCACTGAACTCTTTAATTCTGAACATCTGAAGTGGCGGGGACGGAGACGGAAGTATGATTTTAAGTATAAATTGCCTCCGTGGTCCAGTGGATAGCGTATGCGACTGCTGATCGGAGGACCCGGGTTCGAATCCCGGGTTGGGCAAAAGTGTTGCTGGGTTTTTCCGAATTCTCAGTAGCAGCACGGAGTCTGGTAATGTGTCCGGTAACGGCAATAGGCTCGCCCCCTATAACGTAAGACCTAAAAATTCATGACGAAATGTAGGTGTAATATTACACCTCTACCTACCCTTTCGGGGATACAGGCGTGAGTCTTTACTATTGCAAATTACCTTTTTCTGTAAAAATTCTTTACCATCAATGGTGAATTTCTTTTAGATCTCTTTGAGCCTAAATAGTTTCCATCATCCATTTACGTTATGTGTAACGTTATATAGATAAGTACTCATAATTAGTGTTTTGTTTTACACGTCACAGTAAGGGTTGGAGATAAAGTATTTCCATATACTTTATTTGTACACAAAAGTATAAAGTATAATTGCCAAAAATAAGGTAGGATACGTTATTATAAAGTATGGTTGACAACCCTAATAGAACGACCACACACAAGTAGCAAGTTGCAACCCGCGGCCGGCCGGCGACCTGCCCGCCGGCCAGGCCGGCACTGTGTGTAGTAGCCATAAGAATAATTTTTACGATCTTTGAAGTTTATAAAAAATAAACGTTTACGTCCATAATTTCATTGATGTGTCATAACTGATAGATATTTTGAGAAGGCTTCGTAGGCTAAAAGTGTGCAATAGCAATATCACATAAATAAAGGCCAAAGATTCCTTTCTTTTTTTATTGTTACTTTATCACAGACACTACGTGACAAGTTTTATAAAAGCATCTTATTTCTGAAGCTTTTAAGTTTTATGAATATAAAGGACACCTAACTTTGTCATGTCGAATCGCTCACTCATCCATTCACACGTTCATTCATCTATACATTTCATTGATTATATTGTACTGAGTTCAAAGCGAATAGAATTACGAAACTTTTATGTTTTATTAGCATAATTTTGGTTCACATTTAGTAAAAAGTGAGTTTTGTGACCAGGTAAGGAGCATACCTGGGCATATAGATAGTCGGAGATAACTCTTTCATTACACGTATACGGCTGGTTGATTTGGACCCGGTTGGAATCCGTGGTCTTGCGAAAAGTAACTGAAATTATCAGTTAAATATATTCATCATCAACAGCCTTGTTTTTAATCCAACCTAACTGCTGGGCAAAGGGCTCCTCTCCCAATGAGAAGTGTTAGACCATAGTCCACCACGCTGGCCAAGTGCCGGTTCGCAGACTACACATATCTTTCGAGAACACTATGGCGAACTTTCAGGCTAGCCGGTTTCCGCACGTTTTTTTCTTAATTAACAATTTAATACTCAATGAACATATTTCGAAAAAGTCAGTGGTGTACACCGTATATTTCAACTTGGGACCCTTTGCTTAGCAGTTCTTATTCTCTCCACGCGGCTGTCGCTAATTAAAAATATAAACACAATATATGTACCTGTGTCCTCAAAGTAATAAAAGTTCGCCGAGTGTTGCGCGAATCTAACAGTAGCTTTATGCTATGACTAATAATTAAAACTTACTTTACCTCGTAGAAACTTGATTTCAATTACTGCTCAACGCTGAGTTTAAAATTACTCAGTATTCCCTAAGCGTAGTTTAGAATTTGAAATGAATAGCTCTTACGAAGTAAGAAATGAACACAATGAAGTTCTTGAGTTATCAGCTAGCAATAAACTGATTTACTAAAGCGTGGAGATTCCGAACATCACTTTCCACCCCATGCAGTGAACTAATACAGGGTGGCGCTACCATAGGGGCACTTTTTGAACAGAGGCATAGCGTACAACATTCTGAAGCCTTGTACCAAAAATCAATTAAATCGGTGCAGTAGTTTAGCCACAATATCGATTTTAAGTTCCGCAATTTTTGCACATGCTTTGAATTCCACACAGCTGATACAAAACGGTCAACGACACTACATTGCGCGCCGCGACTCACTACGATGCGGGCGCCGACTCGACGCCGCGCGAGGATTCCCGCATATCTTCGAGGACGCGCGAATGTTTTTTGTCAGGTTCAACCATTTATGCACTTTATTGTAAAAAAAATATAGTTAATTTTTTCAAGTGCGTTAATAAAATCCTCTCCGCTGCGCTCCGTTTTATCTGCGCTGAGCCTAACTTCGGATGACGTCGAGGCGTCGCGTCGGAGCGAGTCGGGGCGTGCAATGTAGGGTCACTGACCGTTTTGTATCAGCTGTGTGGAATTCAAAGTATGTGCAAAAATTGCGGAACTTAAAATCGATATTGTGACCAAACTACTGCACCGATTTAATTGATTTTTGGTACAAGGCTTCAGAATGTTGTACGCTATGCCTCTGTTCAAAAAGTGCCCCTATGTTAGCGCCACCCTGTATAACAGACGTGCTCGGATGTAGCTAAGTTCAACAAAAGACAGGTAGCTGCCGGCCAGACAGAAGAACGTAAATAATGCATACAGCTAAAGTGTCGCAGCCCTCTATTGATTCCAATTGGGTTGTATCAGCGAACAATAATGTATTAAACTACTGGAACAGACATCGTTTGATAAAATCACGCTACTCCTGGAAAATAATTTCTTGTTTTTTGTAATATTCATGAAAAATAGTGATAAAAATCTGTCTTTTATTATAATTTCAAATTTCGCGCTTTGTATACGTCATTTATTAGAAGTTGCTAGTTTATTAAACAGGTCTTAAATGCGGTTAAGACCCGTTAAATATAAATGAAGTTGTATTCTTTTAGAAATAGTAATATTGTGCTTATACGCTAAGGCACATATAATATGGCACATGTAACACGCGATTTTATGTCAATACTAGGGGATGCCAGCAGCTACGCCTGCATTTTTTTTAATTTACCCGTTTTGGCTGATCCCGTGGGAATTTCGAGAAATCCCTTCTTAGTGCACATTTACGGTCCCCAAGGAACATACATGCCAAATTTCAGCTTCCTGCGCCCAATAGTTTAAGCTGTAGCGTGTCTGTCAGTCAGTCAGTAACGCAAGGATTTTATATATTAAGATAATAGCGAGCTTTAGAATTTATGTAAAGGATAAAATAAAAACATTACCAAGATCAGTCATATTATCCATCTTCAATAATTGTCTATTTCAAAATTAATGAATATGTGTTTATTTTAGGGGAAGTTCAGTTTCATGAACACTTTCATTTAGTTCGTCCTGCAAAGCTAAATATCTGTCTTCACCAAACGTTTCGACTAAACTGAGTTATAGTCGAAAGCGTGGCGTGAAATTTCGTCCCCTGTCTGCTCTAGTAACAATAAATCAGTGTGTAGTATAAGTGCACACAACGGCTAATGAAATATTCATCTGCTACCAAATTGGCGCGATGACGCCTGCTTTTGTCAATATTTATACTTACACCTGCGAACATATGTACATGTTTGAAGGTCATTAAAGATTCTGTGGATCGTTTTGTAGCAATCGACTGCAGTTATCGGCAGTTGATCAATGGCCTGAAGTTTAATGTTAATAATATTTATAATAAAATAGGAGCCATATTCACACTTTCGGACCTGGACCGGACCGGACCTGCTCGAAAGTGTGATTATAGTTCCCTACATTCCTATTGAATTACATAAAAGTAAAAAATCCCATCATCTAACAAGCTTTTCTATTGATTATAATAGAAACGTATAAAATTACTCCGTATAGTTTTTGTATTACATTTTTTGTATAAAAAGATATAAAATGATTATTCACCGGTCATTAATTTAGTAATGTGAGAGAAATTGTTTTTTAAGAGAGAGAAAATCGCCATTCCAAATTTAAAACCGCTCGCGTTTCAGTTTTACCAAAAATACGCTTTACACCAATTAAAAACGGTTTTATTGTTTTTAATTGGCCTAGCTTTTGCAGGTACATACCATAGCTACGGATCCTGTTTTTAACACTGTTTTTCTATTTGAGTTTACGTGTTTATACCATATCTACGGAAGTTTTCACTACATACTACGAATAAATAACGTTAATCAATCACAGTAACTTCAGATGTCTGTAATATTTTTTGCGCAGGTAGCGTAACAGTTAATGCATGCAGCAGCTCGTCGCTAAATGGGTTTGATTCCCAAGCGAAACTATAAGTTTAATAATTTTTTTGAGCTGAATAGTTGTTTGTACTTTGTGGCCGTTGTAAATTTTTTTGTAAAGTGCTTTAAGTTAAAATATAGTTTAAACACTTATCAAAATAATTTCCATTTTCTTCAAAATATTAAAGAAATGAATAATAAATATAGCAATAAGTATGCTTTTGTTATTAATAGCTTTTGTCAGTCTGCTACTCGAGTGCAACAGACTATACTATACTATCCCCACTTCAGTTGACAAGGATGTCAAAAAAACTTCATTGTCGTGATAAATGATCTGCGTCGAACAGACATTTTGTTTTGAGCTGTCATCCCCATCCATCTTGAAGACAGTAATTAATTAACAGCTGAAGTTGCCTCCTCATCGCGTCCCAAATGTATTGTTACGAACTATACGCGATGAAATTAGAACAAAACTACTCATTCTTACCTTTTGGAGTATGTTTGCGGTTATAAGAAAGAGGGTGTTAATCTTATTACTTATAGGATGGCTTTATAATTAAGATATATCTGGCTGTATGGTTAAATAGTATATTGTTTAGCATGCCACCATTAATCGCCGAGTAATTTTGTTGGCAATTCTGCCTAGGACAAATATCGTGTATTGTTCACAAAGTCTTCTAGCCACATTGCAGTTGTGACTAGAAGACTGTTTAGTTCTTTTGTTTGTTTCGTTTGACTGTTTAGTTTTCCAAAGCCCAAAATACTCACGATCATTTAATACAACTGGCAGTAATTTAAAATACTTTATAGTACTTCACATTTGCAAATTATGGCAAAAAATGTAACAGAGATAACGCTAGAAAATGCTTTCGCAAATTAAAACATAAAGTTTGTTGCCTTACTTTCTATCCAGATTCCATAATCTTCTTTTCTATGTAGGTGCAAAGTCATAAAATCAACTTACAAATTCAACCAAGATTTGAAACAAACATAATTATTATACAACGCTAACGCGGTAACAAGTGCAGTTCCTTTAGCGCTTACACAATTTGGTATTAAAAATTTATCTAAAGTGAAAATTTCGCAAGCTTGCGTGAACAATAAGCACAAAAGAAAAGAATACATATTTTAGCGGGGTGGCGGAAACTTGCCCGGATCTGAGTCCGCATGCAGAGTCTGTTCCAACTGTTATCTACGGTCGGTCTTTTCTCACAGTACTCGTATAATTTGTTAAGATAAAATGTATCTGCAATGTTACACATACTGATAAAATAATACAATTGCAATCTTAAATTATAACTGCAACTTCTCATATCTTTGGGCTTTGTACATGGAGGTTCTAATGCTGATAAGAAAATCTGAGTAATAAAACCTACCTTTCTTGAATGTCTGCTTATATATTTCTACATATTTTGCTTGAAAATATAAAGGAGAAAGTGACTGACACTAACGCTCAGTCCTATCGGCTACATCCATAAGTTTGAAAATATTACCAATGAGTCTAAAAAAAATTTAAATCCGTTAGTTTAAAATTAAAACATTATTGCACAGTCCAATTGCCTAGATCCATAATTCTTTATCAAAATCTTAGCTTCGTAGTGTAACAGACTTAAATGTAGTATGCAGAATTTAAAAGGCTGATTTAAAATATACCTATTTTTATTTAGTATTCAAAATTATTTGTACGTGACAATTTGATTTTGCAGCTGCCTGCGAATAAGTATTATTTTTCAGAAATCAGATACGTTCATGGTAAAAAAATACGTAAACTCGGTGCAAGGGTCAGGCTAACATTTGACCATTTTTATTTCAGATTATTATTTTTCATTTGTAAGTTGCCTGCATATTTTATTAGTTTTCCTTTGCTTGATATACGCATATTATACATAGCCAGTAGTTGTGTATTTTACTGACCGTCATAAGCTTATAACTTACACCAAACTCATAAACATAGTTCGGAAATAAGCCCACCGAACTTGCATTGAAATTGGCCCATTGTTGTGAGATTGATCAAGGGCTCGTTTACTAACAAAAGGGATAGACCGAGTAACTCTGTTGAGGGCCATTTCAGAGCCTTAACGAGACCCATTTAAAACTAACAATGGCAAGACATGAGGATGAAACCTCAGCTTTCGTGTAATAAATGCGTTTTCAATAATAACCCCAACTGTTTCTTAAACTGCTATATTTATGAAATGAAATGAAATGAATATTTATTTCGTGTAAACTTTTTTAAAGTGCTTACGAAAAGTCAAATTAAAATTGTTCAGTTTATACATCATTTATATTTTTGTGTTGAATTAGAGCAGCTCAATCCCAAGCATTTTTATCGCCTATATAATCAGTAATTTTAGAATATGCTTTTAAACACAGTGTAGTTTTAACAATAATTTTGAATTTATTTATAGATAAATTTCTTATATTAAGAGGGAGTTTGTTATAAAAGCGTATACACTGCCCCATAAAACAGCTACTTATTTTGTGGAGGCGGGTGCTATGAACTATAAGATTATTCTTATGTCTAGTATTAACAGTGTGTAGATCACTTTTTTTACTAAATGTGTCAATGTTCTTGTGGACATATAACAGATTCTCGTATATATATTGCGAAGCAACAGTTAGAATGCCTATCTCACTGAACTTTTCTCTTAGAGAAACACGAGGACCGAGGTTGTAAATACCCCTTATTGCTCTTTTCTGCAGAACGAATATTGTGTCAAGGTCTGCAGCATTCCCCCAAAGAAGAATCCCATATGACATAATACTATGAAAGTAGCTGAAATAGACCATTCTAGCTGTTTCTATATCTGTGAGGCGTCTAATTGTCTTAACCGCATAAGCTGCAGAACTAAGTTTGCCCGAAAGTCTTTCTATATGCGGACCCCATTGAAGTTTGGAATCAAGCATAATACCTAGAAATAAGGTTGTCCCGACGGGCTCAATTCTGGTTTCCTTCAGTTGTACATTGGTTTCCATCTGTTTAACATTGGGCATGGAGATTTTTAAGAGTTTAGTTTTCTTATCATTGAGTAATAAATTATTTACATTAAACCAATTAACAACTTTAGAGAGTGCGTTGTTTACTTCGTCAAAATTACTCTGTTGTCTTTTAATATTAAAAATTAAAGAGGTGTCATCCGCGAACAACACAATCTCATGATCGTTCTTTACGTAATAGGGTAAATCGTTGATATAGATCAAAAATAGAAATGGTCCGAGTATTGAACCCTGCGGGACACCTATTTTTAAGGCAGAACCTGGCGATGTCTTATCATTAATCTGAACCTTCTGGATTCTGTTGCCCAAATAAGAAACCAGGAGATTAAGAGCTTTGTTCCTAATGCCATAATGATATAATTTCCTGACCAGAGTATCATGATGTACACAATCAAAGGCTTTGGACAAGTCGCAAAATGGGCAGATAACATTCAAAGCTAGGCCTTAATATCATGCTATTTTAATAGGACCTCATCAGAAATCAGAATACAATGCGACAAGCAGGTTGTCAGGTTGCGATGGGATATTCGGTGGAGACTCCCATCGCCTTTGTGCCCGCATGGCCGCCGTACTGCAGTCTGCACCGCGTCTAGACTGCTTTTAAAAACGGGCACTTCGGTGAGATTTTCTCATAACTTACATACATATATATCATATACGCCATCTATCGGTGAATGGGGGTACTAGAAGAGATTGAATGTATCGGTGGTTTAAAGGTAATTCAGCGACTCTGTACTAGATGGCGTTGCTGTATCGAGTAATCGACTGTTCGAGATTATTTCGACAGTTTTGTAGAAGCATCTAGAATGCGCTAGTGATGTTATCCGGCCAGTATAAATAGAGCGCGAACGAACGGAACGGACACAGTCAATTGAAGAATCGACAGCGAGCAAGAAGCGAAGGGAAGTAAGTCGGAATTGTTTAGTGGTGTTTCTAGTAGTGTGAAATAAGTGTGTTTTTATTAGTGGTGTGTAATTAAGTTCGTCGAACCCCAGCTCGTAACAAATTGGTGTCAGAAGAAAGGGATAAATTATGCCGGTTATGCCGAAGGAAGAAACTGAAGGTGTGCGTACCAGGAACCAGCGCCAGCAAGACCTGGACCAGAGACGCTTCGGAGACGTTCCTTCTCCATCGCCTGGTGGACCAGGCGACTCCGCGGCTGCAGTGGAGCCTGCAAGCGCCACACACTCCGTGACGGTGCCCGACATCGCGGCTCTGATGGCGTTCATGCAGGAGCAGGCCCGCCGTCAGGAGGAGCAGACTCGCCGTCAGGAGGAGCAAGCTCGCCATCAAGAGGAGCACGCGCGCCGCCTGGAGGAACAGCTACAGCGCGACAAGGAGGAGCAGGCTTGCCATCAACAGGAGCAGGCTCGTCGTCAAGAGGAGCATGCGCGCCGCCTGGAGGAACAGCTACAGCGCGACAAGGAGGAGCAGGCTCGCCGTCAAGAGGAGCACGCGCGCCGCCTGGAGGAACAGCTTCAGCGCGACAAGGAGGAGCAGGCTGGCCGTCAAGAGGAGCACGCGCGCCGCCTAGAAGAACAGCTCCAGCGCGACAAGGAGGAGCACGCGCGCCGCCTAGAAGAGCAGGTGGTGCTTATGAAGGACCTCAGCGCCGCTGTAGGGAAGGACCTGAAGGCGGTCAAGGAAGAACTTCAGCAGCACGAGGCCCGTATCAGTGACGTAGAGATGCTCGTACACGACAAGCTGGAGACTCGCGTCGCCTCTATAGAGAAACGTGTACATGACCACCACGAGACCTGTGTTGCTGAAGTGGAGAAGAAATTGCGTGGGCTGGAAGCGACATCAGGGGCTGTAGCGCCCACGCCCCGTGGGTTTAAGGTTCCACCATTTGATGGCGCGTCATCATGGTCGGCATACAAGATCCAGTTCGAGGCTGTGATGCGATCAAATGGGTGGAATAAAGAACAGGCCTTAACCGCCCTAACCTTGGGCCTTCGCGATCGGGCCTTGACAGTGTAGGAGGCACTCGGACAAGACGTCACCTACGAGAAGCTTCTGGAGGCGCTGGAGGCGAGGTACGGAGACGCGCACCTCGAACATGTGTATCGTGCTCAGCTGAAGGACAGGACGCAACGCACCGGAGAAACTCTGCAGCAGTGGGCCCTGGAGGTGGAAAACTGGTCAGGAAGGCATACCAGTCGTCACCTGCGCTTATTGACGGGAACCTCGTACAGGCGTTTACGGATGGGATCCGGGACCTGGAGGTAAGGGCAGCAGTGAGGCTTGGGCAGTTCAAGGACCTCAAGGACGCCTTAGCCCACGCTCTGAAGGTGGAAGCAGTGCGACGCGACGATCGAGGTCATCGCATCAGGGAAGTTGTGTCGTCACCTCGGTGCTACAACTGCGGAGAAAGAGGCCATATCCGCTTGAGCTGCCCAAAGCGTAGGCAGCCTGGTGACACCCTGTCTCCACCAAAGGGGTCGCCTGATGTGCCTTCCAGGCAGCGAGAGCAGGGAAACGAGTAGAAGCCAGGACTGCGAGGCGGGTGCTGGCTGGTAATGGAAAAGCCCCAAGTATCTCGATCTCGCAATCATGTGACGGGAACAGCCTGATCATCGAAGGCGAAATTAACAGAACACCATGCAAGCTGACATTGGACACGGGTGCTTCTCGGACAGTCGTCGGTTTCCATCTGGCAAGACGGGTTCTTCGGGGCTGCTTCAGGAACAATGAATGTGTGAATCTGAGAACAGCTACCGGTCAGCACATAACCGTCCGAGGTGAAATGGAGGTGGATCTGAAGCTAGGCAACAAAGTTTACCGTCACAAAGTCATCGTGGCCGATATAGTGGACGACTGCATCTTAGGCCTAGACTTCATGTGGAAGTATCGCTGCGAGATCGTTGTTAACTAGGGAGTCTTGAAGTGTGGCTCGGAAGAAGTCTTCATGGAAGGTTCAACTTCAGGAAAAGTGTACTGCCTGAAGAATGTCATTCTTCACCCGCGGTCGGAAACGGTTGTACCAGTTTGTCTACCAGGGAATTCTGGTCGAGGGAACCGCTGCGTACTAATCGAAGGCCTAGAGAAAGAGGCCTCGTGGAAGATTGCACGAATCTTGGTAAGGGGTACCAAAGTTTCATCAGTACGCGCACTGAATGCAAGTGACAAGGAAGTGTCGCTCAAGATAGGGACGGAATTGGGCACCTATGAAGGAGTTGCTTGGATGCGTAGATGTCAAGAGCAACCTACCAGCGTCAAGGTTCAGGGTGCACGATTCGACGTGTCGTCAGTTTTGGAGGACTGCCAAAGTACCCTGTCAGAAGAAGTTAAGACCAAGGCTAAGAAGATGTTAAACCGGTTCGCCGATATTTTCTCGACCAGTGATGCCGACATAGGGAAGACAGCACTAGTCCAGCACAAAATAAACACGGGAAGTGAAGCACCGATTCGCCAGCGACCAAGACGTGTGCCAGTGGCACGGGAACGTGAAGTGGAAGCTATGATCGACGGTATGGTGAAAGAAGGCGTAATCGAGCCTTCGTCCAGCCCGTGGTGCTCTCCGGTGGTGTTAGTTAAGAAGAAGGATGGCAGCATGCACTTCTGTGTAGACTACCGCCGATTAAATGACATCACGAAGAAGAACAGCTACCCACTGCCAAGGATCGATGACACACTGGATACGCTGACGAGGATGAAGTGGTTTTCTACATTAGATCTAAAAAGTGGCTACTGGCAGGTGGAAATAGATCCTCGAGACAAAGAGAAGACGGCATTCTCCACAGGCAAAGGATTGTGGCAATTTAACGTCATGCCCTTTGGATTGTGCAACGCTCCGGCTACTTTTGAGAGACTGATGGAGCGAGTGCTTATGGGACTGATTGGAGACGCCTGCCTGGTCTACTTGGATGACATCATCATCGTGGGGCGCACCTTCCAGGATCACCTTCGAAACTTGGAGCAAGTGCTGTCAAAGATACGAGGAGCTAATTTGAAGCTGAGTCCGAAGAAATGCGCGTTATTCAGACGGCAAGTGAACTTTCTAGGACATGTGGTCTTGGAGAATGGTATTTAAACTGACCCGGATAAGATCATTGCCGTGAAGGAGTGGCCAGTTACAGAGAACAAAACGCAGGTCGGAGCATTCCTCGGATTATGCTCCTATTATCGACGGTTTGTGAAGAACTTTGCTGACATTGCTCGACCTCTTCATAAGCTAACCGAAGACAGAGTGCAGTTCTGTTGGAATGAG
Source organism: Euclidia mi (assembly GCA_944739405.2). Lineage (NCBI taxonomy): Eukaryota > Metazoa > Arthropoda > Insecta > Lepidoptera > Erebidae > Euclidia > Euclidia mi. The sequence continues at coordinate 48,210,470 of OX123190.2, forward strand.
AGCTGTGACGTTGCATTCCAGAAGCTTAAGGAACATCTGTGTACTGCACCTATTCTAGGCTACCCTGACAATGAGCATGAATTCATAGTTGACACAGATGCCAGTAACACCGGAATTGGCGGCATGCTGTCACAGAAGAAGGGTGATCAAGAAGTTGTTATAGCATACTTCAGCAAGACCTTATCCAAACCCGAAAGAAACTACTGCGTCACCAGGCGGGAACTCTTGGCTGTAGTAAAGACGTTGCAGCATTTCAACAAAGACTTGTTGGGCCGTAAATTCCACCTGCGAACCGACCATGCAGCGCTGAAATGGCTACTTCAATTTAAGGACCCAGAAGGCTAGCTAGATGGATTGAACTACTGCAAGAGTTTGATTTTGTAATACAACATCGCAGCGGCAAGTCCCATGATAACGCAGATGCTCTATAGCGTAGGCCGTGTCCCGACCAGTGCGAGCACTGTAGCCGACAGGAAGCAAAGCAGGCAGCGCTAGTGAGGATGTTAAAGACGGATCTAAGCGACGAATGGAGAGAAGCTTTGCAAAGTGCTCAGCAAGATGACTAGGATGTACAGCCGATTCTTGAATGGAAGAAATCAGGCGCTTCTAGGCCCAAATGGAGTGATATCGCAGCAATGAGCCCTATCACCAAGAGTTATTGGGCACAGTGGGAAAGCTTGGTCGTCCAGGATGGAGTTCTGTGCCGCAAATGGGAAAACGCTCGCGGTAACCAGTGCCATTTGCAAATGGTAGTGCCCAAAACTAAGGTGCCGGAAGTCTTGCAGCTCTATCACAATGGTGCTTCGGGAGGTCACATGGGAGTTAAGAAGACCCTTACTAAGATCCGGGAGCGGTTTTATTGGCTCCATTGCCGGGATGATGTCGAGGATTGGTGCCGCAAATGCACAAGTTGTGCGGCTGTAAAGGTGTACAATGTGGGAGCCCCATGGGAGCGCATAGCCTTGGATGTCGCTGGGCCGTTTCCCGTTAGCCAGGATGGAAACAAATACTTCTTGGTTGTGATGGATTACTTCACGAAGTGGCCTGAAGTGTTTGCAATCCCAAATCAAGAAGCTACCACAGTGGCCGACAAGCTGGTGCATGAAGTCTTTTGTCGATTCGGGGTACCCTTGGAAATCCACAGCGATCAAGGCCGGAACTTCGAATCCGAGGTATTCAAGGAGACTTGTCGCGTGATGGGTACACATAAAACCAGGACCACGGCTTATCACCCGCAATCAGATGGAATGGTTGAACGATTTAACCAATCACTGGAAAGGTACCTGGCGAAGGTCGTGGAGAGCAAACAAAGAGATTGGGACAAGCACATCCAACCATTCCTTCTATCATATCGCAGTGCGGTCCACGAAACCACAGGAGTAACACCAGCTTTTGCCAATTTCGGCTGAGAATTACGTTTACCAGCAGACTTAATCACCGGTATTCCGCCAGAATCTCCACGCAATATAACGGATTACGCGACCGAGCTACGCAACAAGATGAACGACGTATACGAGCACATCAGGGAGTCAGGACAACAGATGTCTGAAAAGATGAAGACTCGCTACGACCGGAAGGCAAACAACAAAGGCTTCGACGAGGGATCATTGGTGTGGCTTCATAACCCAGTACGAAGCAAAGGCAAATCGCCTAAGTTACAAGCCAGATGGGACGGGCCATATCGCATAATTACCAGGATGAACGACGTCACCTATCGAATCCAGAAGGGGTCGCGAGGTACACCGAAGATAGTTCATGTGGACCGGTTGGCTCGTTACCATGGGTCCAACGATGTTCGAGACGAACACGTTTAAGAGGGGGGCAGTGTTACGCCATCTATCGGTGAATGGGGGGTACTAGAAGAGATTGAATGTATCGGTGGTTTAAAGTAGTTCAGCTACTCTGTACTAGATGGCGTTGCTGTATCGAGTAATCGACTGTTCGAGATTATTTCGACAGTTTTGTAGAAGCATCTAGAATGCGCTAGTGATGTTATCCGGCCAGTATAAATAGAGCGCGAACGAACGGAACGGACACAGTCAATTGAAGAATCGACAGCGATCAAGAAGGGAAGGGAAGTAAGTCGGAATTGTTTAGTGGTGTTTCTAGTAGTGTGAAATAAGTGTGTTTTTATTAGTGGTGTGTAATTAAGTGTGAATAGTGTTTGTGTTAAAAAAAAATACAGTTTAGTGGCATAGTCAGTTTTAATTTATCGTCGAACCCCAGCTCGTAACAATATCATTGTCGTATCAACCTACTTTTTTGGTGTTTGCTGGTTTGGAGTAAATATTAATATACAAACACCGTATCATTTTAATGTGATTCCTTTTTACTGTGTTATTTATCTCTCTCTCACACAACAACCACTGAACGATTGTGATGTAAGTTTGCAGTAAAATTACTTATACATCGGAATAGCACATAGCTTTACTTACCTTTTGTCGCGCTAATCGAGACCTACGCGTCTACTCACAGCGGGTAGAATCTAGTATCTACTTATATATTTGAAGGGTTTTCACATACGGGGCTGTGCAGATTTGTCCTTTTTATCCAATACCTGTCTCTGGACTTCGATATATTTGGGCACCATAGGTATGCTACGAGGGTCAAACTGAAAGTTCTTAGAAAATCAAAAACTGATTACATTAGCCAGTTATTAGTTTTATTATATCTTTTCAAAATATTGTCCATTGACGTCAATACACCGCTGCATGCGATGGAACCACTGGGAAAAGCACTTTGCCCACTCGTCCTTAGGGGTCTCTTCAATGGCATCGCGATACGCAGCCACCGCTTCTTCAGCATTCATAAACCGCTTTCCTTTAAGTTTTTCTTTAATTTTTGGAAATAAATAAAAATCACAAGGCGCGAGGTCGGGGCTATACGGCGGGTGACCCAGTAATTCAACGTTTGATGTCGCCAAATAGTCGATCGTTCGCTTGGCGGTGTGCGACGAGGCGTTGTCGTGGTGAAGGAGGATCCTACTGCGAGGTCGTTTCTCTCGAACTTTTTCCAAGACAAGTGGCAAACAATTGGTAGTGTACCATTCTGCAGAAACTGTTTTTTGATCCTCTTACACAATTTTGCGAAATGACCTATCCTTCCAAAGAACGAGGCCACCATTTTTTTTCCCGCACTTCGATCTCTCTTCACTTTAGTTGGCAACTCCTCGAAAGGAAACACCCACTGAGCAGATTGTCTTTTGGTTTCAGGATCATAACAGTAAATCCAGCTTTCGTCACCTGTTAGTATGTCGAACACAGCATTTGAGTCACCTCCGTTAAATCTTTCAATCATTTTACGGCACCAATCCACACGATGGAGTTTTTGAGCCTTAGTCAAATTATGAGGTATCCACCGGGCGCAAAGCTTCCTGACCGCTAAATGTTCGTGGAGGATTTTGTGCACTTGACTCATACCGATGCCTAAGCTTGTCCGAATCTGCTGATAGGTCACTCTTTTGTCAGTCTCTATCATACGCCGCACAACACAGATGTTATTTTCAGTCGTCGCCGTAGAAGGCCGTCCCTCACGTACATCATCAGTGAGATTAGTGCGACCACGTTTAAACTCATTAAACCAGTTGTAAACAGTCGCACGAGATGGGGCTTCATCGTGAAAGGCCAATCGTAGTCTATCATAACTTTCTTGTTGACTTAAATGACATCGAAAGTCATAAAAAATCATTGCACGAAAATTTTCTCGTGTTAAATTCATGTTGACGTGACACAGACAATTTTCAATTTGCCGCCAAATCGTAAAACAAATGACAAATGAATGAAATATATACTCAGTAATATTGGCAAAGAGTTCTATTTTCAAATTTTAGAATATTTTTTTTATTATATTGTTTATAAGTGGCCAGTTCTAAGAACTTTCAGTTTGACCCTCGTATGCATATTTTTGCGAGCTCAATTTTTATTTCAGGCTATATTTTTTTGAATTAGTTAATTTATCTTTCAATCACTCAAGTTAGTTTAGTTCTAGAAAATGTCCACGAAATAAGTCTATAAGCGAAAAACGGCTCTCAAATTACTGAGAGAACATTATCATTTAAAGCGGCGTTAATTAAAGGAAAAACTTTGAATGGAACTTTAATAGCAAGTTGTCGATATAGTTTAAAGAATATACAAGATAAAGAAACACTAGTACGCTTTACTAAGTGTAAATTAGGACACTCACCAGCTAAGTGAACTGGCGAGCCACCAAAACCATATAATTATAAAAAGATATAATTTATTATCAAATGATCAAGTGAAAATGGTTAATACGCCCTTATAACTGGAAATCGTAAAAAGTTCCTTCCCTTTTTACATACGATTATAATTAAGATCCTTTTTTTCTGCTTCACTCTAAATTTAGCGTGTGCCCGTGTGACGGATACATTATTTTTAAGAAAACTCAAGGAAATTGCACTCTCGACGCTATCTTAATTCTTACTATTTTATATATACATAAATAAAAATCTCAAATGTAAACACTAAGCGATAGCCTCAGTAGTTCAGTTTGTAAGCTCAATGTAACAAACATGAGAGAAACCAAGCCTACCGTGAATAAAACAATATCTCCATGGAAATTTCTACATTTGCATATCATGCATATTATAAGAGCAAGAGAACAAGACTACTGAACGCGACACAGTTTTGAAAATATCTTTTTAGGTTTACAATCACTTCTTAGGTTATGCGCTACTAGAATATAGCCCAGTGATGTGGCTTACTTACTATTTTGGCGATTAGTATTTGCTTTAATTCATAAATAGACAGACACTGTAGGAGGTAGGTACGGTATTTTATTACACTATGTTTCAGATGAGAACAGGGATGGTTCAAATAATAATTTGTAGAGCATCAAGCATGTTTTTCATCGAGCGTATCCACGAATGCTAAAATGATACAACAGTGCCAACAAGCAGCACTTGAATGAACATAGTGAGATGAAGTAATGGACCAAACAATATTATTTTGGAAAATGTAAACTATTAGGTGGACATTTTACCAACGAGTTTGAAAAGTGTTAGGCTTGTTAACATAAAATCAAATTGACTCATTTGTAGAATCCATCTCGCTACTTATGAATTTCAGTTAGACAAATGAAACTAAAACAATTTATAGAAATATCAAACTCTTAACACTGTGCACCAAACCGACGTATCTCTGATCCTATACCACCAACGTGGCCGCCTGTTTCTCAAAAGATACTATTAATACATAAAAGCTCTAAATTCCTTGTTGCGAATATTCTGCAAAGATCAATAGAAGATGGCTGTAGTTTATCACGTTCGCAATATACGAGACCTGGGATATATTGCCTATTAATATAATTAAGTCGATTAAGTATGTCTACGGTGCTTGGCTAAGCTAATATTATGGAACCTGACGGTGTGCATAAAAAGGATTACTTCGAGATGCGAATTAAGCTGTGACCATATGAATTCACTTGCAGTTACAGTGAAGTAGACGTGATTGCATGCAGTTCCGTTATGAAATGCGAGAAAAGTGCACGGTATCTTAATTACATAGCTTGTCTCTGAAACTCACTTAGTTTGTAAAGAATTGTAATATTATTATATTTTCGGACATGTGCACAGTTAGATATTGCTGATACGATTGAAATTTATAGATGTCAAAGGAAACATACGTTTTTGTATGATTTGATTTTATATAAATTTTGGTGTATAGTAATAAAATAAATAACTATATATTCCGTAATATCTTTATAGTATTCAGGCGACATGTAGTTTTCAATTCCCTGTTCAATTATTAGTGTACGTTTTATTCACGGTTTAAACGGTACGAAAAATGACTCACCGCTACGATGAATAAACTAAATAAATCACAGTTTTATCACTTCACTAAAACGAATAGATTTGAACAGTACATAAAAAGATCGCGGTCCGTTTGGCTATTCCATTTAAAATATACATGAGACTCGGGTCAGAATGTCTCCTCGAAAAATAAAACTATATTGTTCAATATTGTCGACCATCACTTGGCTACGAATAGATTTTTTACTGCCATATAAACGTTTAACTGCTTTGTTACTAGCCATATTGCCGAAAATATGACCATTAAAAACTTCAAAATTAAAGATATACGTTTTATGTCAGCACATTCACTCAGAATATTGGAATTGAACTGTACAAGTGAATCATCACCATCACAATCCGGTATCCATATCTCGGTTGCATCCCAAGTAAGAGCTTTGGTAGGTAGTCAGTGTCTGCAGTTATTGATCCTTAGATGTATTTTAGATATTCCACGGAGTGACTGCTGTCTGACTTCTGCAATTCAGAACGTTAAACATAATTCGCTGCAAGTTCAGAAAGCTATTGCTTCTGCTAGCCGTCGGCCACCCTTCAAGGTATAGAAGACACTGAGTTCGAACAGTGTAAATATTCTAACAATAAACTTTAAAAGCATACTTATGGAGAAGTTTTTTAAAGAACAATGCCCATTTCTGGCCCAGTTTGGAACTCATGAACAGCACAATAAAGTTCCAATTACTTGTTGAATGATCTTTTTTATTTATAACTTAATTTATAGGCATTACTAAAGGTGTGCCGAGAAACTTATTCAATAAATAGGTTTAAAAAGATGTGTTAACTTCTAAATAGCCAACACGTAATAGATCAAAAATTGCCAGTAAAGAAATCATAATATTAAATCGATCATCACTTCCTCTTTATCGATTTTACGTTTTCTCTACTCAAAATGATTTGAGTCAATAGCAAATCTCTACTGGGTCCTTAAACATTTAAAATGTGTGTATTTTTAAGGTATATATGCGATTAGCCACAAATAAGTTCGATTTTGAACCAAATATATAGATAACCTATGTCCGAAATCCATATCGATTAATCGATATCATTTAAAACTGTAAAATGGCAACACTTTTTTGACTCTTAAGTAAATGTCAATAATGTCATATTCAGTTTATTTTGTTTGTTACCTATTTGTTTTGCTCGTGCATATTGTGAATGCTTTTTATGTTTTTGGATCTTTTACGACTTCTGGCTTTTTCTTTCGGATTTCTACCCTTACCAAGTGATAAACTCATTCCTTTCTACGCAACACTACGAACTACTTTAACTATCCTAATAACAGTGGATACACACCTAATGTTTTGTGAGCAAATAAACGTCCTTCTTGTAATAAATCTATGAATGTGATGGACCTCTAATCAATCTTAAAATTCTAGTTTAACACTCTTTTACCGAATGCAATAACAACTACTACAATTTTTGACTGTTCACATCTGTTCACGTCTCTAAGAAAAATGGGCATTGTTCTTTTTGAGTCTTAACACATATTTCACTCTTTTATGGAATAGCTAGGTATATTTATGGAGATATACATATAGCAAATTATTTTGCGTGACTTAATACCAATCAAACTTTAGCTCACACAGATCAGTGCTAGTTAGATACATAGACAGATCAATGAAATACAATCAACTGGGTGCGTAAGCAAATTATACAATTACGAACATATTAGGACACCAATGTTCTTATGCTCGAGCGTCATTTCAAAACATAATAATCTTGATATATTATTATTTACTATGAAAAAAGATAAACACTCAATATAAGGCATATTCCAGATTGGAAGAAAACTTTTTCGTTTACCCAATAATGTGTGAATATTTGCTGTCACGTTCATATCCTGGCAACATATCCCACGGCATCACATTGCTACTGAGCCGTGAAATCGGATAATACTGTTTGGATATATTAGATATATTACTAAAAGTGTTGTTGGGTAAAGTTATATAAACAAATCTTTAGATTATAATTTTGAAACGTAAAAGATTTTTGACATAGTAACATTGGTGTATATAATGTATCAACTTAAAGCCAAGAAATGCAAATAAGGATTCAGGTAGAAGATAATTAAACTATTGCATTCACGTCTAATTTAAACAGTAAGATAATAATAACAATAATATTAAGTTTTAACATAGAAATTAAATTGCTGACTAATACTTTGCTTACAATATAAACCTTTATCAGTTTTTTTCGTAAACTGCCCTTTTTTCTGACGAAACGTAATACTCAATACTTCTTAGGCTACCATTTAAAAGTAACTAGGTAATACCTTAACTCAATATGTACTGAAATATGTACAAAACGTGTGCCAACCGAATAGTGTCATGTTTATTCACATCGAAAGGCTGGAGCAGCAAAAACCCGTAAACATGGTTGTCCGGGCCATATTTTGTGGAAAGGTGGTCATCCCTCCAACTGATCGATGTACTCGAAACTGGTAGAATTAGGGGAAACGATGATATCTAACCTGCACGGGGAAAGTAAAAATAGAACTGGCCGCAATTTTGTTTTGTTATTTTTATTTTACAGCGCGGAATACTGGAATATTGTTGGTTGAGGTAATGGTTGTTTTTTGAATATCAGCCAGCGTAAAAGTTTTTATCACAGAGTGTTTCAAATAAAAAGAATTGAAAAGTTTTTGTGTTGATGTTGGTATGTTCATAAGCATCAGATTATTTTTATAATATTCGCAGCCTTTTCGGTTTATATAAGAATTAGATTAAAATCACCTGATAAGAAATCCCATAATACTTATAAACATATTCAGTATGGTTATATTAATTTTTTTACTAAAAAGATTAGAATTTCGGTTACTATGAACATTGTTGAATAGCACATAATTATGGTAATGTATCTCTATCAAGTGACTCTAACGCTTACGCTTTGTTCAAGTGCTCCAAGATTTTCGCCTAGAATTACTTAGTCTCTAATGGCTGCTACACACAGTGCCGGCGGCATGGGCCGGCGGCTTTTGTCGCGCGACTCATGCCGCCGGCTTTTGGCGGGCGTCGGTGCCGTCGGCATCGGCCGCAGAAAGCCGCCGGGCATCATTCCAGTTGTATAGAACGTAGGGTTGCCAACTTTTTTGCCAAATTTTTCTATCTTTAAATGTTTCATAGCTTGTTTGACAATAAAAATTTAAAAAATAAACAATTTGTTTTTAATTACGTTAATTGACGTTCTATTTCTTTCTTCTCGCCACTTTGGATTCATCACTGAACTCTTTAATTCTGAACATCTGAAGTGGCGGGGACGGAGACGGAAGTATGATTTTAAGTATAAATTGCCTCCGTGGTCCAGTGGATAGCGTATGCGACTGCTGATCGGAGGACCCGGGTTCGAATCCCGGGTTGGGCAAAAGTGTTGCTGGGTTTTTCCGAATTCTCAGTAGCAGCACGGAGTCTGGTAATGTGTCCGGTAACGGCAATAGGCTCGCCCCCTATAACGTAAGACCTAAAAATTCATGACGAAATGTAGGTGTAATATTACACCTCTACCTACCCTTTCGGGGATACAGGCGTGAGTCTTTACTATTGCAAATTACCTTTTTCTGTAAAAATTCTTTACCATCAATGGTGAATTTCTTTTAGATCTCTTTGAGCCTAAATAGTTTCCATCATCCATTTACGTTATGTGTAACGTTATATAGATAAGTACTCATAATTAGTGTTTTGTTTTACACGTCACAGTAAGGGTTGGAGATAAAGTATTTCCATATACTTTATTTGTACACAAAAGTATAAAGTATAATTGCCAAAAATAAGGTAGGATACGTTATTATAAAGTATGGTTGACAACCCTAATAGAACGACCACACACAAGTAGCAAGTTGCAACCCGCGGCCGGCCGGCGACCTGCCCGCCGGCCAGGCCGGCACTGTGTGTAGTAGCCATAAGAATAATTTTTACGATCTTTGAAGTTTATAAAAAATAAACGTTTACGTCCATAATTTCATTGATGTGTCATAACTGATAGATATTTTGAGAAGGCTTCGTAGGCTAAAAGTGTGCAATAGCAATATCACATAAATAAAGGCCAAAGATTCCTTTCTTTTTTTATTGTTACTTTATCACAGACACTACGTGACAAGTTTTATAAAAGCATCTTATTTCTGAAGCTTTTAAGTTTTATGAATATAAACGACACCTAACTTTGTCATGTCGAATCGCTCACTCATCCATTCACACGTTCATTCATCTATACATTTCATTGATTATATTGTACTGAGTTCAAAGCGAATAGAATTACGAAACTTTTATGTTTTATTAGCATAATTTTGGTTCACATTTAGTAAAAAGTGAGTTTTGTGACCAGGTAAGGAGCATACCTGGGCATATAGATAGTCGGAGATAACTCTTTCATTACACGTATACGGCTGGTTGATTTGGACCCGGTTGGAATCCGTGGTCTTGCGAAAAGTAACTGAAATTATCAGTTAAATATATTCATCATCAACAGCCTTGTTTTTAATCCAACCTAACTGCTGGGCAAAGGGCTCCTCTCCCAATGAGAAGTGTTAGACCATAGTCCACCACGCTGGCCAAGTGCCGGTTCGCAGACTACACATATCTTTCGAGAACACTATGGCGAACTTTCAGGCTAGCCGGTTTCCGCACGTTTTTTTCTTAATTAACAATTTAATACTCAATGAACATATTTCGAAAAAGTCAGTGGTGTACACCGTATATTTCAACTTGGGACCCTTTGCTTAGCAGTTCTTATTCTCTCCACGCGGCTGTCGCTAATTAAAAATATAAACACAATATATGTACCTGTGTCCTCAAAGTAATAAAAGTTCGCCGAGTGTTGCGCGAATCTAACAGTAGCTTTATGCTATGACTAATAATTAAAACTTACTTTACCTCGTAGAAACTTGATTTCAATTACTGCTCAACGCTGAGTTTAAAATTACTCAGTATTCCCTAAGCGTAGTTTAGAATTTGAAATGAATAGCTCTTACGAAGTAAGAAATGAACACAATGAAGTTCTTGAGTTATCAGCTAGCAATAAACTGATTTACTAAAGCGTGGAGATTCCGAACATCACTTTCCACCCCATGCAGTGAACTAATACAGGGTGGCGCTACCATAGGGGCACTTTTTGAACAGAGGCATAGCGTACAACATTCTGAAGCCTTGTACCAAAAATCAATTAAATCGGTGCAGTAGTTTAGCCACAATATCGATTTTAAGTTCCGCAATTTTTGCACATGCTTTGAATTCCACACAGCTGATACAAAACGGTCAACGACACTACATTGCGCGCCGCGACTCACTACGATGCGCGAGGATTCCCGCATATCTTCGAGGACGCGCGAATGTTTTTTGTCAGGTTCAACCATTTATGCACTTTATTGTAAAAAAAATATAGTTTATTTTTTCAAGTGCGTTAATAAAATCCTCTCCGCTGCGCTCCGTTTTATCTGCGCTGAGCCTAACTTCGGATGACGTCGAGGCGTCGCGTCGGAGCGAGTCGGGGCGTGCAATGTAGGGTCACTGACCGTTTTGTATCAGCTGTGTGGAATTCAAAGTATGTGCAAAAATTGCGGAACTTAAAATCGATATTGTGACTAAACTACTGCACCGATATAATTGATTTTTGGTACAAGGCTTCAGAATGTTGTACGCTATGCCTCTGTTTAAAAAAGTGCCCCTATGTTAGCGCCACCCTGTATAACAGACGTGCTCGGATGTAGCTAAGTTCAACAAAAGACAGGTAGCTGCCGGCCAGACAGAAGAACGTAAATAATGCATACAGCTAAAGTGTCGCAGCCCTCTATTGATTCCAATTGGGTTGTATCAGCGAACAATAATGTATTAAACTACTGGAACAGACATCGTTTGATAAAATCACGCTACTCCTGGAAAATAATTTCTTGTTTTTTGTAATATTCATGAAAAATAGTGATAAAAATCTGTCTTTTATTATAATTTCAAATTTCGCGCTTTGTATACGTCATTTATTAGAAGTTGCTAGTTTATTAAACAGGTCTTAAATGCGGTTAAGACCCGTTAAATATAAATGAAGTTGTATTCTTTTAGAAATAGTAATATTGTGCTTATACGCTAAGGCACATATAATATGGCACATATAACACGCGATTTTATGTCAATACTAGGGGATGCCAGCAGCTACGCCTGCATTTTTTTTAATTTACCCGTTTTGGCTGATCCCGTGGGAATTTCGAGAAATCCCTTCTTAGTGCACATTTACGGTCCCCAAGGAACATACATGCCAAATTTCAGCTTCCTGCGCCCAATAGTTTAAGCTGTAGCGTGTCTGTCAGTCAGTCAGTAACGCAAGGATTTTATATATTAAGATAATAGCGAGCTTTAGAATTGATGTAAAGGATAAAATAAAAACATTACCAAGATCAGTCATATTATCCATCTTCAATAATTGTCTATTTCAAAATTAATGAATATGTGTTTATTTTAGGGGAAGTTCAGTTTCATGAACACTTTCATTTAGTTCGTCCTGCAAAGCTAAATATCTGTCTTCACCAAACGTTTCGACTAAACTGAGTTATAGTCGAAAGCGTGGCGTGAAATTTCGTCCCCTGTCTGCTCTAGTAACAATAAATCAGTGTGTAGTATAAGTGCACACAACGGCTAATGAAATATTCATCTGCTACCAAATTGGCGCGATGACGCCTGCTTTTGTCAATATTTATACTTACACCTGCGAACATATGTACATGTTTGAAGGTCATTAAAGATTCTGTGGATCGTTTTGTAGCAATCGACTGCAGTTATCGGCAGTTGATCAATGGCCTGAAGTTTAATGTTAATAATATTTATAATAAAATAGGAGCCATATTCACACTTTCGGACCTGGACCGGACCGGACCTGCTCGAAAGTGTGATTATAGTTCCCTACATTCCTATTGAATTACATAAAAGTAAAAAATCCCATCATCTAACAAGCTTTTCTATTGATTACAATAGAAACGTATAAAATTACTCCGTTTAGTTTTTGTATTACATTTTTTGTATAAAAAGATATAAAATGATTATTCACCGGTCATTAATTTAGTAATGTGAGAGAAATTGTTTTTTAAGAGAGAGAAAATCGCCATTCCAAATTTAAAACCGCTCGCGTTTCAGTTTTACCAAAAATACGCTTTACACCAATTAAAAACGGTTTTATTGTTTTTAATTGGCCTAGCTTTTGCAGGTACATACCATAGCTACGGATCCTGTTTTTAACACTGTTTTTCTATTTGAGTTTACGTGTTTATACCATATCTACGGAAGTTTTCACTACATACTACGAATAAATAACGTTAATCAATCACAGTAACTTCAGATGTCTGTAATATTTTTTGCGCAGGTAGCGTAACAGTTAATGCATGCAGCAGCTCGTCGCTAAATGGGTTTGATTCCCAAGCGAAACTATAAGTTTAATAATTTTTTTGAGCTGAATAGCTGTTTGTACTTTGTGGCCGTTGTAAATTTTTTTGTAAAGTGCTTTAAGTTAAAATATAGTTTAAACACTTATCAAAATAATTTCCATTTTCTTCAAAATATTAAAGAAATGAATAATAAATATAGCAATAAGTATGCTTTTGTTATTAATAGCTTTTGTCAGTCTGCTACTCGAGTGCAACTGACTATACTATACTATCCCCACTTCAGTTGACAAGGATGTCAAAAAAACTTCATTGTCGTGATAAATGATCTGCGTCGAACAGACATTTTGTTTTGAGCTGTCATCCCCATCCATCTTGAAGACAGTAATTAATTAACAGCTGAAGTTGCCTCCTCATCGCGTCCCAAATGTATTGTTACGAACTATACGCGATGAAATTAGAACAAAACTACTCATTCTTACCTTTTGGAGTATGTTTGCGGTTATAAGAAAGAGGGTGTTAATCTTATTACTTATAGAATGGCTTTATAATTAAGATATATCTGGCTGTATGGTTAAATAGTATATTGTTTAGCATGCCACCATTAATCGCCGAGTAATTTTGTCGGCAATTCTGCCTAGGACAAATATCGTGTATTGTTCACAAAGTCTTCTAGCCACATTGCAGTTGTGACTAGAAGACTGTTTAGTTCTTTTGTTTGTTTCGTTTGACTGTTTAGTTTTCCAAAGCCCAAAATACTCACGATCATTTAATACAACTGGCAGTAATTTAAAATACTTTATAGTACTTCACATTTGCAAATTATGGCAAAAAATGTAACAGAGATAACGCTAGAAAATGCTTTCGCAAATTAAAACATAAAGTTTGTTGCCTTACTTTCTATCCAGATTCCATAATCTTCTTTTCTATGTAGGTGCAAAGTCATAAAATCAACTTACAAATTCAACCAAGATTTGAAACAAACATAATTATTATACAACGCTAACGCGGTAACAAGTGCAGTTCCTTTAGCGCTTACACAATTTGGTATTAAAAATTTATCTAAAGTGAAAATTTCGCAAGCTTGCGTGAACAATAAGCACAAAAGAAAAGAATACATATTTTAGCGGGGTGGCGGAAACTTGCCCGGATCTGAGTCCGCATGCAGAGTCTGTTCCAACTGTTATCTACGGTCGGTCTTTTCTCACAGTACTCGTATAATTTGTTAAGATAAAATGTATCTGCAATGTTACACATACTGATAAAATAATACAATTGCAATCTTAAATTATAACTGCAACTTCTCATATCTTTGGGCTTTGTACATGGAGGTTCTAATGCTGATAAGAAAATCTGAGTAATAAAACCTACCTTTCTTGAATGTCTGCTTATATATTTCTACATATTTTGCTTGAAAATATAAAGGAGAAAGTGACTGACACTAACGCTCAGTCCTATCGGCTACATCCATAAGTTTGAAAATATTACCAATGAGTCTAAAAAAAATTAAAATCCGTTAGTTTAAAATTAAAACATTATTGCACAGTCCAATTGCCTAGATCCATAATTCTTTATCAAAATCTTAGCTTCGTAGTGTAACAGACTTAAATGTAGTATGCAGAATTTAAAAGGCTGATTTAAAATATACCTATTTTTATTTAGTATTCAAAATTATTTGTACGTGACAATTTGATTTTGCAGCTGCCTGCGAATAAGTATTATTTTTCAGAAATCAGATACGTTCATGGTCAAAGTTTATTGATTTCTAAGATTGAATTATTGAACTGAATTTAAAGCAAGTACTTTGATAATGGGAATACTGATATTAATGATGTATGTATATACATACATAGACTCACGCCTGTTTCCCCGAAGGGGTAGGCAGAGGCATATTATACGCCCACTTTTCGCCAGTGTTTTGATCCCACGTTATAGGTGGCGAGCCTATTGCCGCTTATCGGGATATTTTGTTTGCCAGAGCCTCGTCCGTTGTGTGGTCAGGTGCACCACTTGCAGGTGAAGTTGGCTTGGGACCCTAAGTTCTTGGTGGGAACCCTATGCACCCTGATATTATACTACACAACTGATATTATATATTATAATATGCACACGTTTTATTTTGTGTACACTATACATATCTATACATATTATATCAATATGTAATGGTCATGTTTAAGACTTGTCTACGTAATTACGCAGTCTCTCTATAAACATCTTATACCAAAATATATTAAAGTAATGATTTCAACTTATTTACTGTCAAAGAAGTGCGTTATTGCGTGTCATTTTTCAATCAAACAATATTCTTTCAAAGATTTCGCACTTTAAAAGTTTCCTTGTTTCCTTAAAAAGACAACTTCCGCACTAGAACTAAATCCTGTATCGCGGGGCACTTTACAAACATACAACTGACGGACACAATGAACACCCAGACTCGAAACAACAATTTAAGAATCATACAAAGTGTTGTCTCGTGTGGGGATCGAACAACACTCGGTGTCGTGTCAAGCGGCGAGGCGACCGCTTAAACCACTACACCAACCGTGCAGTCAAGTTTATAAAACTTTGAAGATTAAAACCTGATTTGTTCACAAATTGATGACATCCATAATAACTTTACAAGTTTATTACAAGAAAATTCGAAATACATCATGGATGCTAAGACGAAGTGAGCAATCCCTCTGAATCACGACTTGTTATTTACTCATTAAAACTTTGAATTGAAGGCGGTCCCAATCGGGAATAAGGTTCCCAGGCGAGGGATAAAAATTAGGGGAAGAATTTGGAAAATTTTAAAAGTAGATTTAATTACAACGTAAATTTTAGTCGCTACAAGTGCTTTGTTTTATTATTAAACGTTTATTGTACGATTTTAATTTTGTCTTTGTTGCAAAATAGGTAATTATTTTTTTAAGCAAAGCGGCGTGTGAACTTTATCCTGGATGGATCTTTCAGCACAAAGAGCTACTTGTTTTATATTTTATGTAACTCTACACCTTATTTATAGAACGTAGTAGGTATGTACGCTTATAATAATTAATTGTATGTTTGTTATTGTACAGCTATGAATAATACAGTCATTAAACAAATAAACGCATATCTACCAAAAATAAAACTACGAAACTCTAGCACCAATACATTGAAAAAAGCAGGACATTTTCCTGTCAACCAAATGTATTTTACTTTTTTTATATTAATCCAACCACGTGGTAACCCTGTTACTATGCTATGGCAGATGTTTACCTTCGTATTTTAGTTAGACATTTTATATTTCGTGAATTTATTTGAGTGGGAACTAAATTAGTACGGTAAAAGCATTTTCTTCTTAGTAGTCGTTGAATATTTTTAATTTGGGTAACTTTTTGAGGCTGCTCGCTGTTCACGAGCTTGATTCTATAGTGATATATTTTAAATATGTATAAAAAAGATATATTACTAACCACATATGATTTTTAATTGATGCACATTATCACAATTAGCTCACGGTTCGAGCTTATATATTTAGAGTGTTACCTATTGGCTTTTGTTTAAGCAGCTTTCGTGATATGCAAATTTTAATTCAATGATAAGGTTTTCATTAAGACACGTATTTTTAGATCGGATCACTGAAACACGTAAGTACATGAAAATATATTTTCTAGATACTTATTAAACATAATAACAAACCCTTTTCCTCAAAATTCAAGCTATTTACAAATTAATACTAAAAGGTATAAATTACACATTTATGCCAAGCCTCTTTCCATTAAAGCCGAAAGCAAAATAAGTTTATCTTGTTTCACAGTTTTTAAAGTTGGCTAAGACTTTTATCTCAGACACTTCGTAATTTTTAAAGTTCTTCGTAACACTAAGTTGTCGTCACAAAATCATCCAAGTTGATAAGAAGAAACTTTTTAGGAAGCCAAGGACATAGCCTTACATAATAATTTGATACGTTTTTACTTCGGTACGTTACTTTCCGATCATGATATTGAGTTGAATTCTATATATGTAGACGTACCAAACACCAACTTTGTGGTGACAGATTAAGAATACAAAATCCCCATCTCATTCCGAGAGTATCGTAAGAGTCTGGCCGGCGTGGTATAGCAGGCCAAATCCTCTTACTCTCTCTCGGTGTTGCTGTAAAGAAAATTACAAGACGCTTGGGTCCAGCAATGGACTGCTATTATTCAAAGCGTTATGATATAATTATTTTTATTGCATGAAAAGAAACTCTAGCTTGCAACTAAGCGCTACTTGACATTATTTCCTCTACCATTTTCAACCATAACTACGATAAACGCATTGATTCTTTGTTATCTCGTAGATATATTGCAAAAAATTTAAAAATCGCGCAATTCCCAGTTATTTCCATTATCAATAAAACGAAGCTAGAGCCAGACACTGCAACACAAAAGCAGCAATCATCATAGTTATTGAGGAAGCGTTTCTTCCGTTCCACAATCGCTCTCAAATAAAAATATCGATTTCATTTTTCTTTGTGTGTTTGCGCTTAAAGTGGGCAAATAATAAAATAAGGCGCGGTTACCAAATCCAATAATATCCGACCACAAAGGGTCTCTGGATTGTGACGGATCCCGCCAACGGAATTTAATATTTCACCGACGAAGTTAGACTCAAATTTTAGTTTAGATATCGTTTGACCTATTGTGATATGCGTAATAACATTTTTCTTTTATAATTGATGGTATTTTGACGGTTTTAAATGTTATTAAATTAATTTTACTTGTGATGTTTCGATTTTTTGCCGTACCTCTCGCCGGTTGTTTTTGAAAAGCTTAGCAGTGTTGATATTTTATAGACTTTTCATATTTAATTAGCCTGGACTCAGGGATGACAAAAACTTGTGACTAACACAAAGTGAAACCATGTATAGTGATCGTATCCAGATAGCTCCAGCGCAAGCTCTTATTTCAACAGATATTTCTATATTTATTTTGTAACTTGCCATGACATGCTTTATCATTAGCTCAAACAGTAATCCAACACTTACTGACATGAGTGACCGTTCACATAACCATAATTTTGATATCAATAACTTAATATACCTACAGTCATACTATGAGAAGTCAGGCAATGTATTCAAACACTAATTTACGTACATAGGTATATTAACGGAAACGAAAGATATTGTGAAACATAGTGAAATTTCATGGTATGTGTAAACCCAACTAAATAAAAATAATTATATTTCAACATAAATATCTAATAAAAATCGTGATCAAATAAAGCTATATTTACAATGCCCACTCATTTTCACTCAGTGCCCACTCAATTAAAAACCTAATTAGGTACCAGCAAACGACCAAATAAACACTAGGAATGCAATTATTAAATTCTTGGGTAGAATAAAATCACAGTCAATTGCGACTGTGCAACAAATTTACGGTCTCTGCTACGTGGGGTTTGGGGACCCCTAGGGCTTGCTATATTAAAAGAGGGTTGTACAGTAATACTCCAAAAGTTACATCACGTAAAACTGTGTAAGTTGAGTACCACGTAACTCAGGGCAAATTGAATTGATATTAAATCGTTTAACTGAAAATTTGTTCTTAATTTATCATTTTATTTATTTTTTGAAGCAGAGAATGAGAATAATAATAAAATGTCAGTGCTTCATACGTATTACATAGGCAAAAGCCTTGCTCTTAATATTATATTCAACTATGCTTTTATTTTCGATTGCTTGTATCCCTTTCCTTCAGATTTTTGTATATGGTATACACGAATGTTGACTCAACGTCACATGAATTAATTCTTAGCTTTGCAATAACATGAATTTTATTGAGTATTCATTAAGTCACAAGTTAGTCACAAGTTAGAAACTAATTCCTTTCTTTTCGTAAAACGGGGTAACGCAAGTCGAGGTGTCCCTTCACTTATTAAAAGTGGAAGTGCAGTGAGGCAGTCCATACCTACTGTAACAGTTCAAACACCTTCGGGGCTTGTCCCTTCCCTATCCCGATATTGGTCACCAACTGTTGTTTAACCTTAGTAGTTTCAATTTTGTAGTTTTCGTGGTCAATATTAAATTAGGCTTCGCGATGGCTATATTTTTACTATACTTATATATAAAATCACTAGATTTAATCCTACATCGGAGAGAGGAACAATCAGACTCGAAACAACCTTTTGTGAATCTAACTAAATATCGTCTTGTGGCGAAAATGCTTTGTAGGTACTACCCAATCAAGTAAATTGTAATGAAAAATAACTTTTAATGTTTAATGATATTTTAAATATATATTTTATATGATAAGCACAGCAAAAAAAACAACCATCTCATTCGCCACGTAGCTTTTTCGAGGACTGCCGTACCTTCTTTGCAATTTTAGTAGTTGAGAAAAGGGAATATACTATTCCATAATAAAAAATAATATACTGATCAAGGTACACGTTATCATATATCAATAAATGATCGACAATACGATCCTAAATAAAAAAAGACATAAGCATACACTGTTCTACAATAATATTGTGAACAGTGTCAGTATTTGCTTCAAAACAAAGAAGTCTAAATAAAAAGGCTATAAAGAGCAAAGTATCACTTCTTAGGAACAAAGCGGGGAGAACGAGATTTAAGGACAACGCTTGTAATGATATTGAAATTAAAAGCCAGAGAAAACTTTTATTCCACTCGTAACATTAGAAAGTCCCGGTGAATTTGTTCACGCACCCTCTTTTAAATGAATTATTCAGGGCGGCAAAATACAGGGTAAGAAGTTTAAAGAGCCAGTTGTCTATCTAGCTGTCAATAATGTGCTTTAATTTATTTTACACTGGCATGCATTGGGTACGCATTCAAATTAGCTACTAAGGGATCTTTTACGTCGCCGTCGTTTCTTCGTCGACCGTCCTATAAAAGATATTGTGTTGTCAAAAATACATATTATAGACGACAGTGTATAGTGTATAGTGTAATAATCTCCTTTGAATATTTGCATCATTGTTCAAGTGTATAACAGAGTCTATGGGAGAAAGATTTTACGTGTATTTATTCTAAATCGTATGTAAAAATATAAGTTATTGCTGCATAACCTTATTGTGAGTGTACATAATAATAGATACAGAATCATAAACAAGAAAAAAAAACATCTTAATTTATTTTATGTTGTGAAAAATGCTACTTACTAAGATATCATCACAAATAATGACTTTTTCTGTTGGTAATGTAGAACCAAACAATACGAGAATATTAGTAATTACATTAAACCATTATTATCAGTTAACAGCCCTGCGATAAACTCTGAATAAAATGTAAGTACCACGCGTGTTGTCAAATTCACACTTTAACACACGCCTGTTTCCCGAAGGGGTCGGCACAGATTACAGACCGCAATTTACATCGATCCTGACATGTATCTTTTGCTTTATTCAACTAATGAAGCAAAATAGTCGTTCGTATATCCAAACAACTGAGAAATTCTGTACCACGGTCTAATAGAAAATAAACAACAGCTAATCAATATGTACATGAACGCTACAAGTAAGTGCCTCAAAGTTTAAAGAAATCCTACTATGAACGTTTCTTAATATCATAAATACGTGACATCGTATCTACTTGGTACGAACAAGATAAAAACATCGTAAATCTAAACCTGAAAACATAACGTAAAAACTTTACTAGGTGTGACACTCACACATTTTCCTATCTTTTTTCCTCTAAGAGCGTCTTTTATCTAAGATTTTATTTTATGTTAGAACGATTCCATATTTTGTCACCATACCATTTTTGTCGCGGTAGACTGTCACAGTCAGCTAAAATATATTTTGTGGCGTTTTAATAAAATTTACTTCTGGCTAAGGACCCTTGCGCCGCTTGACACCGCGCGTGCAGTTTATTGTCCGACCCCAAAGGAACGAATCCACCTTTGGAATTTTCTTTTATGCATTCAGAAAAGTAATTTGCTTCGGATTCGGGATTTCCTTCGAGAGCTTTTTGTACATAGTTTGTGAGGGCGAACATGATATTTTAATGCTCATTGTCAACCTTAATCCACGTTGAAGCAAATCTTTACAATTCTGAGAGAAATGTTTATATACTTGGTTGTCGCTGAAGTTAATACGTCTTGGCTTTTAAAAATATTAGGTTCACGCCTGAGATTAAGTTCTCAATAATGATCTGTTCAGTATATAAAATTGAAAATGACGTCAAGTCGGCTTACTTTCCAATACTCCATTATTTCGTCGCATGTGTTTACTACAGACGTGAAAAGTATTTTTTAATCAACCTGTACATACATTGCATATTATTTCATATCTTAAAAAAATGTGCACGTTATCTTAATCAGTTTTTTTTTATAAACCATTAATATAAATATTTGAAAATAAAGTTTCTAATGTAGAGACATTGATTTATTGATAGGTCCGATACAAAATTAATAATGTAATAAAATGTGAGCTTAAACCGAATAGCGAATGTTTCTTAGTAGCCTTAAAGATAAACAGGTAAATGTAATGTCTCAAGCATACGCATTTTTCAATTTTTGTAAATAATATGATAAGAGATTAACGACTTAGTAAAACACACATCTGAATTAGGGATCTTAACCACCTTAGGATCCCGGATCCTACTCGCAAAACACAATGATTTATGAAAATCGGTCCGGATACGATTAGGCGTTTAATGACAAGTAAATAAGTTGCCAAGTAGTAATAAGACCTTAAGGAATAAGGAATAAGATCTTAGCAGTGGGATATAAAATCAATGACAATATAAAACTATGCACAAAATATATACCTACTCTACGTCTTATATTATTAGTGAAGCAAAGAAAACAGATTTAATAAGGTTTCATAGAAACAATATGATTAAAATGAAAATGAAAAATTGCGTTACTATAATTATGGACGGATTTATTGTAACAACTTCGGCCCTCTCCAAACCCTTTGAAGTTTAATAAATGTGTTCTCGCAAAAGATTAAGCAGTGAAACGCAAAGTGTTTTATCGCTATTTTTGACCTGAAGTGCTCAAGTCAGAAAGCAACTTACAATAAAATGAGATCAAGAAAAATTAATAAGGGTGCGTCGACATCAGGAGACGGACACGCCGTAAAATGGGAGTAAAATATATACGAACCTATAAGAGTGAGTGATATTAATATTTGAGCGTATTCCTGAATGTGTTTTATTTACTTGTTATTGGATAAGACGAAATCATTTTTAAGGTAAGTGTACTTATAACGTTCGAATGTTTAATAAACTCTACGAAGATAACAATAGACGAATTTAATATGATCGTTATTGATTCCATGAAAGATTAAAGTTTTCTTCTTTGAATTATATTTAGGTGTGTTTAAATAAGGTTTATATTCAAAGAATAATTTATACTAACAAGATTCTTCGCTTCCGTTGTAGCATTCAAATTAATAATTTATTTGCAGCGAATTTGCATATGATTGAGTGTAAACTTAAAATTCAAAATAAAATTTTTGCAACTCGTTCGCTACACGAATCGTGGAGCAAAAATGAAATGGAACGATGTTTGATAACCATTAAAAGTTTTCGAAACATTTCATTGTTTGTTGAGGGACTGGGAACGTAAACAGAAACGCGGACTGGTAAAAGCGCTGAATATTGCCATTCAACTGCTTCACGCTACAACAATAATAAGAGTGGCCGAGTTTTGTTAGGTCGGCACATCTTAGCTGATGAAGGAAAACTTAATGAGAAAACTCGCTTAAATTAAAGTAAACTAGACAATTTACAATAAGAAACTGAGCTAGGGTTGTTTTTGAAACAATACTTTGTGCCGTTACTAAGAAATTCGTGACAATGATCGATCAATATATAATGCTGATAAATCGATCTATGCCGAGGGTCGTGTAGAAGCCTTTTGTCCATCAGTGTATGTCTTTCAGCTGATACGATAATATACAAACTGTGCAACAATATACTCGAATATAAAGCTCTTGCTACTAGTTTCCTTATCAAACGTTTCTGTATCTTAGAATAACATACATCTTGGAAACTACAAAAGGAGCTTTTCTTTTTGGTGTCGGGTTGGAAAATCCTCATGGAGTCCCTCCGCCCTGGGGGGGAAAGACGAAGGGGACTATCAGACTCTTACTGACTAAAAACCAACCCGTGCTCCTCATGTACCCATGTGTCGGAGGGGTAGGGTTTCACCGAAGCATTCCTCGCTACCCCCCGACGGGTATTGGCCCGCCAGATGGTCAGGCGGGCCCCGAACGAAACCCCCTTGGCGGCGGATGAAGGTGTTGGGCTCCGCCGCCAAAATACCCAGCGGCCGCAGAGGATAGGGAGGACGGCAAAGCAACACCGCATCTCCTCTTCCTCTGCGGCCCCACCGTGACGCAACGATGGTGCGCCCCCATTTGGTCGCGGGAGATAGGGCGCGCGGCAACGCAACACCGACACGCCTCTCCTCCCGCGACCGCACCCAACTGCGAGGGACAGATAGAACTGTCCCCCGCTCGCGCACCTTGGGACGCATTCTACGCAGGCCTCACCCAAGCCCACGTGGAGCGTCCTCTCCCGGGATCCCGCTTAGCTTCACCGTGGGTGTACCTCAAACCCACTGTTACTGAGCCCCTCCACCTCGACAAGGAGATCCCACTGGGGGGGAAATACAAAAGGAGCTACGAAATGCCATGCTTTTATTACCATTTTATTTTTAGCAGTCTTTTAAAAATTTTGTACTAGAGCCCTATTTACATTTTTTTTAAATATTCTTTTACGGAGCCCACTTCTAGTAACAAATAATTAAACGATAAAATTCGATTCCATTTGGCCATTTTGTTACTTGACGAGAAGAATTTTCTTTAAAAGTCTTCAGGTTGGTCGATGATATGTTCTTAGGCTGCTTATGTGTATTTATTGTGTTTGTGTATCTGTTATTAATTGCATGTACGATTGCCAAATTACGTATATAAAACAGAAGACTATAACTTTTAGTTTTGACTCGACCTTTCATTATGGTTTACAATACAGTACCATACCAATGCAGATAGCCTAGTAGATACGGACAGACTGCCACGCAGAAAGCCTCGGGTTCAAACCCGCAACGTTCACCGACTACATTTTAAACTTATGTGCACATTTCTTAATTCGCTAGTTAAACGTGGAAGGAAGACATCATGAATAAGACTTTAATGTCTGAGAGTTCTCCATAGTGTTCTCGAAAGTCTGCCAAGCCGCACAGTGGTCGATGATGTATGGGAGCGCGGCATGAATTGCTTGCGGCCACTTTTAATTGATGTTTTTTAGTTTTATATTATTACTAGTCGACGCCAGCGGCTTCGCACGCATATATTTTCGAATTTCCCATTTTGCCCGATCCCGTGAGAATTTCGGGAATTCCCGTCTTAGTGCACCTCTACGGTCCCCAAGGAACATACATGCTAAATTTCAGCTCTTCGCGCCGAGTAGTTTCGGCTGTAGCGTGTCTGTCAGTCAGTCAGTAACGAAAGGATTTTATATATTAAGATAATTATGTAATTATGTTGTTTCTAATAATATCAATAATCATTAGTCAATATTAGTTAATTAGTTATGTTAAAAACGGCTGCACATAAGATATTGGGTAAAGTTAAAGTTAAATTCTGATTCTCAGATTCAGATTCTTTATTGCCTTTAAATGTTATTTATTAGATGTTACCTATAGTGTTACATAGTCTTAAGCATGTAGTCATCGGTAACATGCAAAAAATTGAAAGTTTACAAACTATTTAAACAAAATATTATAATTTAACTAAACAAAGCAAACAAGAATAATATTAACATACTATGAATGTCCAATCAAAAATAATCCGAGTCATGTCAAATATAATTAATATCAAAATATTATTCATCCAAAAATTTCAAAAGTTAAGTACAAATAATACATAAAAATAATAAAGTGCGTTAGATATTCATAGTTTCATATCAATAAATTTTCTCACAGAATAAAAACATTTAGGTATCACATAGCAAATTACATAACTTGCGTTGGAATTGATTTTGAGGTAATGAAGTTAAAAAATCGGGTAGCTTATTATAAATTCAGGATTAACATAAAAAGATAAATTTATTTTTCAGGAAAGACATATAATTATTCAGTAATGAGACTTTTGGCATCCTCGTCTAAGGGTAAATGTTTTTTCTTTGGTTTTTTTACGCTCTTTTAAATGGCTGGCAGCCTTAACAATCATTTCTGGTTCAAGGTTATCATATAAAGTCTTCACTTTGTGGCGCTTCGTTCCGTCACAGCATTCTTCATGTCTTTCTTGGACGTCCGACTCGTGATCGTTTTGAAGGCCCAGGTTCACACTCTTCTTCGTTTTGAGTTCGCACTGTTTCAGTTTCCAACAAACTGAATGTAAGTTTCAGCCAGGCTTCATTATTTTTTCGAAAAATCGTCTTACTTCTAGCCGCTTCCACTTCATTGAAAAAGCAGGAATGAATGTTTGGCTGAGTTGACGGTACATTTTATGTAAATCGTCATCCTCGAGATCTGAATACTTGGTTTTAATATTTTCGAGACACTTATGCACTTCACGATTGCTCAAAAGCAAAATTTCAATTAATTCCTCATAGGAAATGCTGAAAGCAGACATGTTAGTATTTGTGTGTTACTTTCTCAAAATGACAGTAGAAAATAACTTAAAATGCATTATTATGCATTATTTTGTACTTACTAGTAGATACATTTGTTAATTACCCTCATTAAAAGTATTTTCGTGTACCTCATATTTTCTAGGGAAAAAAGGTGATTAGCTCAAATTGCCATATCTCCGAAGTTTGCAATTGTTTGCAGTTGATATTACTAATGAATAATCATGAGATTTCTAGGAATGTTTTGGTAAACAAATTACCAGACCGCTGGGGCCCGCAAGACACTTATGAGCTTTTTATTAAGAAAAAATCGGATAATAATTGCTATATTAACAAATCAAAAATTCTCAAGGAACTAAAGAGTTTCGTTTATACAAAAAAAAATATGTACAATGTACGAATTATTAGTAAAAAATATCTTTTTGGAAATTTAAGTATCTTGTTTTGTAAAAAAAATACTTAAAGTAACCACAAAATTCGAAATGAAATGCACCACGCGCTATATGGTCAACTTTGAACATCGATTGTTATTCTTGTATGTAACCTATTTAATTAATACATTAGGTCTGACTTAGTTCAGGGGTTTATATTATGAAAATAAAGTTCGATATTTATTTCGTTGACGTCGAAAAATTTAATTTTTGCCGCCGATCGACCACTGTGAGCCGCCATTTCACCCGTGTGTTGGACCGTGGCCTTACCCTTGTTACAGTGAGAAGAGGCACGTGCCAGGATATTCGGCTATTATATACGATACCTATATTTTTTTCTTAACCCTTATAATATTACTAGTGAAACGTTTTAATGTTTTATTAAAGCCAACGAGGCCCATATAATATATCTCTCTTAAAATATGGCATTAATTTCACAAAAAGGTTTGTGTTAGCGCGGTTTCTGTTAGCTAACTTTCCCCATTTGAGCGTTAAGAATGTTTCCCTTTTAGGTCCACGATCAAATATTTAAATCATCTGTATTTGATCGATGAACACACAATATTCACCCTCCACATTCGAAAAGATACATTTGCGTTTGACTTTGTTTTATAGATTATACACTGCATGTTTCAAAGTTAAGATCCTTGAAAGTACCGTGTTTTACTGTCGGTTACTTCTACTTCAAGAAAATGTGTGAAAACTTAGCAACATAGTTTTAGTGGCCAAAATGATTTATAAAAGTATGTAAGCTTTAAGGTGTGTGTATGTTATGGGTCAAGTGATTAACCTAGGAATTATTTATAAAGGTAAGCCAGGAAGTAAAAACTGACGAGTCAAAACAAATAAAAACTGAATAATTTTGTTGTTCAATCAATAATTTTGCTGTTTCTCAATAATTTTGTTGTTCAGGGGGTCTTTTTTCAAACATGACTTAAATATATTCCTTCAATTTGTTGGAAGAAATGTAAAATTACATTAACGAATCGAAACGAAAAGTCTTAGACTGTTTGCTTTAACTAGACCTCTGCTAACAATCGCAGAAACATGTTTCCACAGAAGATTCCTTTTATGAAGTAGGCACACAATAAGGAAGGTTTTATAATTGGCCACCCCTGAGGGGCTAAAATAAAGGTACAAGTTTAGGCGAAGCCGTGTGTGACTGCTAGTCATGTCATATATTATAGGCCATCATGAGATGTGTTATTTTATCACCCACAAACGATCTACGACTACGACTGCCTCCGTGGTCCAGTGGACTGCTGATCAGAGGTCCCGGGTTCGATTCCCAAGTCGGGCAAAAGTGTTACTGGGTTTTTCCGAATTCTGCGTAGCAGCACGGAGTCTGGTAATGTGCCCGGTAACGGCAATAGGCGCGCCCCCTACTACGTGGGACCTAAAAATTAATGGCGAAATGTGGGTGTAATCTTACACCTCTGCCTACCCCTTTGGAGATACAGGAGTCAGTCTATAAATAAAAAAAAACAAACGATCTAATCAACAATGTGAAAAATAAGGCAGCAAATGAAGCATAACATATAGTAAATCGTTTTGGTTATTGATTTGATTGGTTGTAATTAATCAATTGTGACATTAGGGATATCGGTATCAGAAGATAGATAGAAACATTAATAGACAGCTCAAGCAATTTTTTTTTATGAATTAGCTTATTTAACAGAAAATAACACAACAAAAACGCCAAACCATGCGTCGGAATCTTGCCTACATTCATGTAAAATCATTGAAACCAGCTCCCTCTTTATTGTGCACACGTAACAAAATTCGTTCGTGAATGTTCGTGAGTACACGGATTTCGATACATTATTGATGAAAAATAAACGTTTCCATTTGGTCGTTTTTATTTATTTAAATGACACCTTCGACTTATAGCACATATTAATGTTAGCGACATTAACTTAGGAATATAAGATTTGAAATAGTTATACTTAGATTTAACACTTCATGAATCGTGTAAATCGTGTAAGAAATATTTACTTTACAAATTATTTTAATATTATTGTTAATATTATGGTACAAAATGGTAGAAAGTCGGATTTGTTACTCTGTTCAATTCTATTCGGTTATGTCACAGAGCTGTCATAATTGTCATTACACAAAAATAACGTCTGCCGGGTTATTTAAATTCTTGTGTGCAAATATTTTTGTGTTTTGGTGTATTTGTATTGCTTTTAGTGATATTCGCGTTGAATTGAGCATCAGTTCCTCCGTGCATATTACAAAAACAAGCAATTACCGTCTTTAGTGTTTTATACGTCGAGAATTGTTCTCCGTGTAAAGTTTAGGCCCTCCTGTTTTGGAGTTTGGACCACATCATATAAAAGTGTATAAACAATGTCTAGGAACAAGTGCCGTGTACCTATGTGCCCCATCACCAATAAGGATGGTAAGTAATGTAACAAACTCTTCTATCTACACCTGTTTATAAGTGAAGCTATATGATTTCTCGCAGCTACTCGCACAAACCTTTAAGTCAGTTTTGAAAAGCAAAGTGAAATAACTGATTCTGGATGCTATTTTTATATATTAGGAACAAACTGAAGTTAGTTTTGAAACCATAATAACAATGTAATAATCCTTAACAACCTGCATAAATATACCAAATATTATCCAATTGTACTCACTCGTTCGTGGATAAAGCATTCGTATGATAAGCTGGGGGGCATAAATACTCTTAATCCTCACAAGTTTACATACAAACTTGGAAGTACTTTAAAAACAAATCAAAATGTATGCTATAGTATAGCCTAGGATATGATATATTATACCAGCATAACTTAAAAAATAAATATGGGTACTAAGAATGACATAGACTTTAATATTTTATGGGTTATTAAGACTAGTATAACAATTTATGAACATTATTGGTATTCGTAATAATATCTGCTAGTGTTGTTATCCCCTGTGTAACAATCCCTTCTTACCTGAAGGCCCCACTCCAAAGAAGCCCATTTATTTAGTAATCATAAGATGACAAACTTTTTCTTGTCCGTTGTATGAACAACTTATTTATTTGACTTGTGAAATGTTTTTGTAAATCTTTTTTAAAGTGTGTTGGTCTGATATGTCAAAGGTACTAGCCGGATTGGGCCATTCACTAGTCGCTAGATTAAGTTGAGATCTATGATGTATTTCAGCAATTTATTTTTGGTTCTAGATGTACATCTACACAGCTTCCCTGATCCAGTAAATGATGCTGAGCGGTTTAGAACATGGGTCTTAAGGATTGGTGGTGAAATAATTGGCCTGGATAATAACACCATATATAAAAATCGCAAAGCACCTATGTCATAGACACCTTTGTCGACCTTTGTCGCTGATTGTACTTAATCAATGTTATCTGTGCCTTTGACAACATATGCAATACCTATTTCATGACAAACAGTTGAGTAGTTGAGACATGAAAGTGTGAGAAACAAAGAAACAACCACACTTTCTTATTTATTATATGGGTAGATTGACCATTATTAATCTATTTGTATGATAGTAAGAACACTATGTAGCAAATTGCGAGAGAGAGATTTCCAGCAGAAACAGACTATAATAATAATGTTAATTATTTTGTTTTCAGCTTCATACAAGATATCTCATGCTGAACAAGCAGAGGTGAAGAAAGCTATAAAAAAATCAATATGCAACTTGGCAAGAAAACTGGCATGAATAGAATCTAAATCAAAAATCTAGAAAGAAATCAAATTTGCAAAGAATGTATCGAAGACAAGGGCATTCAACATTTTAACAACGAAAATGTCAGAAAATGGTAGAACCTTCTTTCTGATGCAAATAACCCAAGGTGGTAAGAAGTCTCAAGGCCGAAGATTTTCCTTAGACGAGAAGATATTGGCTCTTTCATTGTACAAGCCATCTCCCAAGTCCTACAGAATTCTTAGAAGAATGTGAGTGTTACCCTCAAGGCGATCTCACAAAAAGCAGTTGGAATCAATAAACCTTTCACCAGGCTGCAATGAAAGAATTTATAATCATTTAAAAAAGAGAGTGGCTAAGATGCCAGATAAACACAGATATTGTACCTTGGTGTTTGATGAAATGGCCTTTGGTGCTTTTTGTATATATAATGCAGCCAAAGATGAAATAGAAGGTTTTGTAAATGATGGAGAAGAACGACAACCTAATTTTTGTGACCATGTCCTGATCTTTATGATAAGGGGGGTTGTAAAAAAATACAAGCAACCAGTGTGGTTTTCTTATTCAGCTGGCACCACAAAAACATTGTCGCTAAAAAATCAAATTAAAACTGTCCTGAAGAAATTAACGGAAGCAAATCTACACGTTGTCACAACAGTTTGTGACCAAGGTGCCACAAATTTGGCGGCAATAAATAGCTTGATTGCAGACACTCGAATGCAAATGGTGAGAAATTATAAAGAGAACACTGGTGGCTGTTTTAGAACAGCAAAATAAAATATTTGTATTGTATGACCCCCCACACCTAATGAAAGGTATAAGAAATAATCTCTTAAATAAGAATTTGAAATTTACAATGAAGGGAAAAGAAAACATTGCGAAATGGGAACACATACAACTTCTTTATGAATGTTCACCTGGCTATAAGGGAGTTAAAATTATGCCAAAATTAACTGCTTGTCATGTTGTGCCGCATCTGATCCCCAAAATGAAAGTGAAACACTGCACACAAGTGTACAGCAAATCTCTTGGTGCAGCTTTGGGCTTTATGGCAGGTATGTGAGATTTTGTTTAGTTTAATTTAATGTATGTGCAAAATAGACTATTTTAACAATTCTAGGCTCCCATTTGACAGAATATAAGCTTTTCCACAGAGTGACTGCCATCTGACATCTGTACCCCGAAGGTATATTCTATGGTTTAGACCAGAGTCAGGATATTGGAGGGTACTATTTCCCCGTAACGACTGTCAAAGATCTTTTATTGACAGCCGTGACCGACGGCTTACCGTGCCCTCCGAAGCACGGTGCAAGCGACAAATAAGAGTTTAATACGCATATAACTTTGAAAAGTCATTGGTGCGCGTCATGGATTCATACCCGAGACCTCTGCGTGGCAGTCTGTTGGTCTCTCCACTAGGCTATCGTTGCCTCTAAAATATTAAGAATGTATAAACCATATTACAATCAAGTAATTTTGTTTTGTTGCAGAATCCGGTTGCATGCCCAAAGAATGCACACAAACTGCCGATATACTCATCTTCTTCGACGAATTATTCGACAGCGTCAACGGCAGTTACCACCAGACAATTGGAGGAAAAAATCACAGAACAGCGGTTACGCCAAAATCACCACATAGAAATTTATGGAACAAAAGTATGCCTATTTTAAAATCCATGAAATTTGATACTCCACTAAGGGGTGGAGTTGTGCCTTCATTAATGAGCTGGGTTAAAACAATAGAATCTTTTAAAAATATTACCCTTTTTCTACAAAGAAAGGGCATTAATTCAGTTTTACTGCGCAATTTCAACCAAGGCGCTTTGGAAAATTTCTGCGTTTCCATATGTGCACATGGTCACGGCAATATAATGCCAGGTGCCTCTCACTTTGTAGCAGCGTATAAAACCTTAATTTTAAATAATTTAATCTCACGCGGTTGGTTCCAATTGCGAAGCAGACGATGGCTTCGCTTTGGAATCGTTTAAAGATTTTATTGCTGAGGGAGAGGCACCATTGTTAGAAGAGAGACAAATAAATATATATTTTGACCATGTGCCTATACCGGATCTAGATACCGATATTTTAATAAATAATAAAGACAAAAAAGCGTCGAAAAATGCGCAGCAATTGGTTATTGTAGTGGTTGGATAGCAGTAAAGGCCAAAACAGCAGTCTATAAGAGCTGTGCAGTATGCAAATTAGACACGGAAACAGAAGATTTGCAAAGTTTCCATAAATATATAAAAATTAAAGAATTCGAAAATAAAAGATGGCTCTGCTATCCCACTAGGTGTTTGTTTGACTTCTTTGCACAAGTTGAAAATATTACATAATATTATACCATATTAAAAACCAGTGCCACTAAAGAAAAGTAAATGGAATATATAAAATTTGTGGTTAGTGTAAATATAAATTTTCTCAAATGTGAAGTACATGGTAAGACAATGAAAGAATTCATAATTAATAAAAATATTTTTTTTTTATTTACAACTGGTGCAAGGAGGTTGGCCACCTACTCACTGGCAAAACCACCGTATACCTACGACAGTGATGATATGTTTAAGAACTCAGCTCGTAATGTTTTTTTGAAAAGCAGAGGATCAAAGAGACGAGTACAGTAGCAAACTCCATATTAATGCTAGTTATACTAATTCATCTGCCGTAGATCAAATGGGGGTTCACTATTCCCATAGAGGGTTCCTTAAGGCGTGCCTAGAAGTCGAAAAGCATGAAAATCGACTTTCAAAACGTGTTCGCAACATATCTGCCGTTTTGATATCTTAAAATATATATATATTTTTATAGAAAATAAAAATATATATATGGCAGGCACTTGTTCCGGTTCCTACTATATTATATAATATCATAGTTTCAAAAAATTCATAAAATTTGCGTTATTTTAGCAAAGCTAAAAATTATACACGTTATTTATATTATTATTATTATAAACATATATTTACAAAAACAGACCCATGGGTTGGTTCAGTCCTGCTATTGAAGTTGCATGATTTTGATTTTCTCACGCTTCATTTCGCAGATAACTAGTGTTTTAGCAAAGCTGCAATTTATATATGTTTTTACATCATTATTATACATGTATATAAAAAAACAGACAGATAGGTCGGTTCTAAAATGCAGGCAGACTACATAATACTTTCGCAGTCATGCTAATGGAGATACAGGATATTGACTTTCTCACTCTTACTGGCAATGACAGCGAATCAGTATGAATACATGTGAACAGTGTTTTAAATATATTTTTTAATTGAAATTAAGAGTTATAAATTACTAGCGACCTGCCCCGGCTTCGCACGGGTGCAATGCAATATTACCTATGTATGTATGATACATATAAACCTTCCTCTTGAATCATTCTATCTATTAAAAAAAAACACATTAAAATCCGTTGCACAATTTTAAAGATTTAAGAGACTGACGCATGAGTTAGATTTATCCTGTGATATAAACAAAAAAATGTACTACAAGATGAAAAGAAAGCTTACAAACTCGATTTTTTCAGTTTAGTCACATAACACCTTTGTCCACTTACCCCTTCAATTAGTTTCCATAAAAGTAGCAATAGTCCCTGTTGCGGCTAACCCGTGACTGTACTTAATAGTGCAGTTATGGAGGCTCCTCAGTAGGTGTCCCATCACATTCTAGATTAAAACTCTCAAAGGGCCTCTGCGCGTTAGACCTATGTCTCTGTGTACGCCTGCCAAAGGGCCGATTATTGTTCTAACAAATTAGAATAATACCCGTGAAAGAGAACCAAATATAAATAACATATATAATTTTTAGCTTTGCTAAACACACAAATTGTATGAAATTTTCGAAACTATGATATTATATAAAATATAGTAGGAACCGGAACAAGTGTCTGCCATTAAGTTTTAAAAAGATATATATTTTACGATGTCAGGTGCCACCCTTATACGGTAGATCAGATACCGTCACGTACGAAAAGGTTCGGTACGTCTTATCTTTGCCGTACCATAAAAATGTGGAACTCACTGCCAGCTCACGTGTTTCCTTCCTCCCTTGATCCTGGGTCCTTTAAGCGGGGCGTGAAAAAGCATCTCTCAAGGCCGTCAAAGTGAGGGCCATCATGTCACATTGCTTAACCAGCAATTGGGGATGGTGGCCTTCCCAATAGGACTTCACTGTCAGCTTACCATCAGGCAGCGTGAAGTCAATTTGACAGGTTCTTTCTAATAAAAAAAAAAAAAAAAAAAACAAAACGGCAGACATGCTGTGAACACGTTTTGAAAGTCGATTTTCATGCTTTTCGACTTCTAGGCACGCCTAAAGGAACCCTCTATGGTAATAGTGAACCCTATTTGATCTACGGCAGATGAATTAGTTTAACTAGCATTAAAATATGAACTTTGCTACTATACCGTGAGTCTGCGTAACACTGGCTCTTAGACTAATACAAAACAAATTAAATAAATGAGAAAAGTTAAATAAATAAAATAATAAACAAATTAATAAATGGGTATATCAATCATTATTTTTTTTATTTGGTGATTTTAG
This sequence comes from Euclidia mi, assembly GCA_944739405.2. Classification (NCBI taxonomy): domain Eukaryota; kingdom Metazoa; phylum Arthropoda; class Insecta; order Lepidoptera; family Erebidae; genus Euclidia; species Euclidia mi. The sequence continues at coordinate 48,244,839 of OX123190.2, forward strand.
CATAACTTACTGTGATCTTACTGCTGTAAATATTGTGATTTTTGGAAAATAAACGTCACTTATAAGCATTCTCTATTGTTTTATTTATATTTCCAAAATAATTTTGACTATAATTATAATACTAGACTAACATAAACGACCTCTAGCGGCATTTTTTGTAAAACAGACGGCAAAAAGTGGCCTGTAGGTTAAAAAGGTGGCGCTTGCGTCGCCTAAAATGTCGAAGTTGCCAGTCTATTTCCAGGTATAATATATTAGTCTATGCGCCAAACTGTACATACTGTGACGGCCGGTGTCATGCCAAGCTGTCATCACTACCGTTGCCAAGGTCTTCTGACGTCTACACGGCAAACTATCCGGTCATCAAACACAATAATTTATTAGCAAAGAGGTTTGAAGACTATTTTATTATTTGGAAATGAGTTTTTAGTTCGATGACGTATACACTATGTCAAGTGTTCGCCAAATTCACCAGTCATTGACAACAAGGCGATGGCCGTGCGGATAACACATTCCGTTCACGTTCTGAAGGCGTGGGTTCAAATCCCAGTCATAACTGTTATGTGGATTATGGTTTTTATGAAATTTGGAAAATGTTTATGAATATTTGGCGAATATTTAAAAGATTATTTAAATATTTCGAGTAAAAATTAGAAAATTCTAGAAACTTCAGGAAGGAATGGAAAGGTTAAAAAGAGACAGGAGATGGAAACACAAATTTAAATATTTCGAATAAAGATTAGAAAATTCTAGAAACTTCAAGAAGGAATGGAAAGGTTAAAAAGAGACAGGAGATGGAAAAACAATTGAATAACGAAAAGACAATCGAAATTAGTAGATCTAGAACATTCTTAGGGGTATATAAGGCGGTGTAGACGCGCTAAGCGCCAGTTTAAGTCGAAAAGTGGTAAAGTGAAGAAGAAAAGGAAGAAGTAAAGGAAGAAAGAAGAAGTAGTAAAAAAAAGTGAAGTGAAAGTATAGTGCAGTAAAGTGCAGTGAAGTGCAGTGAAAAGTGCAGTGCGAAAGACGCTAGTGTTGGTGCTGTCTGCGTCGGAATTAAACGGCGTGTCGTGTGTCAAGTCGAATAAAGTGTCATCAGTGCTACTCGGTGTTTCCTTTCAATCCCGTTACCCCGTCCGTAACAATTGGTGTCAGAAGTGGGATTGGAAGGATTAAAGATGCCAGTTATGCCGAGGGAAGGTCCTACGACACGTGCAAGGGCTGCCGCTCAAGAACAAGGCGACTCTAACCCAGAAGTTGTAAACAGGGAAGCTCCTTCGCAAGGTGTCGGATCCGAAGGAGGGGTATCTACGTCCGCAAGCGCAGCTAACCCGCTATCTCTCGCAGACCTCGCGGCAATATTCTCGCAGCGACTCGAATCTCGACTCGAGCAGAACTCGCAGCAGCTTAAAACCGAACTCCAGCAAAACTCGCAGCAGCTTAAGACCGAACTCCAGCAAAACTCGCAGCAGCTCAAGTCCGAACTCCAGCAAAACTCGCAGCAGCTCAAGTCCGAACTCCAGCAAAACTCGCAGCAGCTCAAGTCCGAACTCCAGCAAAACTCGCAGCAACTCGAATCTCGACTCGAGCGATCATTACAGCAAAACTCGCAGCAACTCAGCGAGATAATGGAGAGCCAGGATGAGATTCGCCGTTATATATCTGAGAACGCTCGTAAGATTGCCGAGATAGAGATGTGTATCGGTGAAGTGCAATCTCGCGTGACTACCATTGAGGAAGAGATGCAGACCCGCATGGCGTCAGTAGTATCGGAAGAGGTGCAGTCCCGCATGGCGTCAGTATCGGAAGAGATGCACACCCGCATAGCTACTGTAGAGGAGGAGTTCAGGAGGATAAAGACTAACGTCCCTTCGGTTACAGTAGCCTCATCAGGTGCTGGTAATTTTAAAGTACCTTCTTTCGACGGTACCTCATCTTGGGAGGCGTACAGGATGCAGTTTGAAGCCGCTTCTTCTAGTAACAGCTGGAACAGAGAACAGGCCAAGAATGCACTCGCTCTGGCGTTACGCGATGGTGCGTAATCAGTGCTACAGTCTGTGGGGAAAGACGCCACATATGAACAGCTCATCGAGGCTCTTGAGTCCAGGTATGGAGAGGCGCATTTGGAATTTGTATTCCGTGCTCAGCTGCGTAACCGCTGTCAGCGCCCTAACGAGTCATTGCAGCAGTGGTCTATAGAAGTAGAGAAGATGGCAGGAAAAGCTTACCAGTCTGCACCCCCGGCACAAGTCCAAAGCATGCGTCTCCAGGCGTTCATTGATGGCATTTATGACGATGAGGTCAGGACAGCCGTTCGTCTGAAGCACCACGACAATGTTAAGGACGCTTTAGCGCATGCTCTAGAAGTGGAGGCTGTCCGTCGAGAAATTAAGGGTGGACGAGTCCGAGTTGTGGCCGCAGAAATGCAGCGAACAGACCGACGATTTGTCCCAAAATGTTATAGCTGCAGGGAACCAGGACATTTAAGCAATAGCTGTCCGAAACGTAAACGTAAGACTGACGCTATTGTTCAAACGTCAGAACACGACCAGGAAAACTAATTCCAGCCAGGGCTGCGCGCTGCGGGGCGAGCGCTGGCCGGTAGACGAAAAGCCCCTAAAGTTTGTATCCGACAAAGCACAGATGGGAACAGCTTAACCATTGATGGAGCGGTCAATGGCGTTACCTGTTTGTTGACCTTGGACACCGGTGCGTCACGAACTGTTATAGGGACTCACCTGATAAGGAAGAATGGGAAGATTCTTAAACAGTCAATTCGACCTCGACTGACTACGGCTACCGGCCAGCACATCCCAGTCAGGGGAGAGCAAATAGTGGCTTTCAAAGTAGGTGACGAATTATATTGGCAAAAAGCACTGATTGCAGACATCGTCGATGACTGCATTATTGGGCTAGACTTCTTCAGAGATCACCAATGTAGATTGGATATTAAGTGTGGTATCCTAAAGTGTGGAGACGTGGAGATTCCAATGAAAGGTGGAGGCACGGGAAAGGTTTTGTGCCTCAAGGAGAGCAAGCTGGCACCTAGGTCACAGACCTTTGTTCCTGTCACATTACCTGCCACTTCGACTCAGCGGCGTTGCATAATGATAGAAGACAATAGAGATGACGATCCATGGTTGCCGGCGTGTGTAGTTGTTGCTTCTTCATAAAGGGCAGTTATACCTGTCCTAAATTTAAGTGATGAAGAAAAAGTGTTGAAAAAGGGTTCTGAGATAGGAGAGTCCGAGGAAGTCGCTTGGTTACGAAACTGCCAGAAAACCAAGAGTCTGGCTGAGACTAACATTAACGTGGATAGTGTATTAAAAGGTTGCAAATACGATCTAACGGAAATCGAAACAGAAAAAGCAAAGAAATTGCTGACACAGTACGTCGACATTTTCTCAAAGAACGACGGTGACATCGGAAAGACAGGAGTAGTAAAACACACTATCAATACGGGGAATGAACAACCGATCCGTCAACGCCCACGACGTGTACCTTTTGCCAGGGAGAAAGAGGTAGAGGATATGATCGAAGATATGAGGAAAAACGGGGTTATCGAGCCATCGATTAGCCCGTGGTGTTCGCCGGTGGTATTGGTAAGGAAAAAGGATGGATCGACTAGATTCTGCATTGACTACCGAAGATTGAATGATATAACCAAGAAAGACAGTTATCCTTTGCCTAGAATAGACGACACGTTAGAGACCTTATGCGGAATGAAATGGTTTACAACAATAGACTTCAAAAGTGGTTACTGGCAAGTGGAAATGGACCCAAAAGACAAAGAGAAGACAGCTTTTTCAATGGGCAGAGGGCTTTGGCATTTTAATGTTATGCCTTTCGGATTGTGCAACGCACCAGCTACTTTCGAAAGGTTAATGGAACACATCCTTGCCGGGCTTTTAGGGGAAGCTTGTCTGGTGTATCTCGATGACATAATCGAAATGGGCCGAGACTTCGATGATCATCTCACGAAGCTAGAAAGTGTACTCAATAGATTGAAAAATGCAAATCTGAAACTCAGTCTTAAAAAATGTTCATTTTTCAAGCGACAAGTTAGCTACTTGGGTCATGTCGTCTCTGAAAATGGCATCGAGAAGGACCCTGCCAAAATTTCGGCGGTTAAAGATTGGCCCATGCCTAAGGACAAGAAGCAGGTGCGCTCATTTATGGGGCTTTGCTCTTATTACAGACGTTTTGTGAAGAATTTCTCGAGCATCGCAAAACCCTTACATGAGCTGACGGAGCAAAAATGACCATTTAATTGGGATGAAAAATGTCAAACTGCTTTCGAAGAGTTGAAGAAGCGTTTATGTGAAGCGCCAATTCTTGCATATCCCGACGTCAATGGAGAATTCATTGTTGACACAGACGCAAGCAATGTGGGTATTGGTGGAACTCTTTCCCAGAGACAAAGAGATCAGGAGGAGGCTGTTATTGCCTACTTTAGCAAATCGTTGTCTAAACCTGAAAGGAACTACTGTACCACACGAAAAGAGCTTCTAGCAGTAGTAAAAACTCTCCAGCATTTTAAAAAGTACTTGATCGGAAGAAAATTCCGGATCCGGACGGACCACGCAGCGCTTAAATGGCTTTTACTGTTATGTGGATTATGGTTTTTATGAAATTTGGAAAATGTTTATGAATATTTGGCGAATATTTAAAAGATTATTTAAATATTTCGAGTAAAAATTAGAAAATTCTAGAAACTTCAGGAAGGAATGGAAAGGTTAAAAAGAGACAGGAGATGGAAACACAAATTTAAATATTTCGAATAAAGATTAGAAAATTCTAGAAACTTCAAGAAGGAATGGAAAGGTTAAAAAGAGACAGGAGATGGAAAAACAATTGAATAACGAAAAGACAATCGAAATTAGAAGATCTAGAACATTCTTAGGGGTATATAAGGCGGTGTAGACGCGCTAAGCGCCAGTTTAAGTCGAAAAGTGGTAAAGTGAAGAAGAAAAGGAAGAAGTAAAGGAAGAAAGAAGAAGTAGTAAAAAAAAAGTGAAGTGAAAGTATAATGCAGTAAAGTGCAGTGAAGTGCAGTGAAAAGTGCAGTGCGAAAGACGCTAGTGTTGGTGCTGTCTGCGTCGGAATTAAACGGCGTGTCGTGTGTCAAGTCGAATAAAGTGTCATCAGTGCTACTCGGTGTTTCCTTTCAATCCCGTTACCCCGTCCGTAACAATACTTTTGAAGTCTTCGATAGCCCAGTTCTTGATAGTGGGTACACGAGCTTATACGAATATGAAGTTAAGTGAGATGAAAAAAATACTCGAGCACCTGCTCGAGTATTTTTTCATCTCACTTAAATTCACCTGAATGATTTAGCGAATTGGGAAAGTAAAACCACTCCTCTCCCGAGTAGAAGGCGCGTCTGTCTGTCCTTCTGTCACTTACTTATGACTTAACAGTTGCCTACCTAATAATTACGCACAAATTGACTAAAAAAAGTTCCTAAATGTAGGTGTTTTTATTTATTAGGTGAGAAGCACTGTGACGAGTGGTGTATTTTTGTTCGCAGACTGACTAAATTGACGTAAATGTCTCTATGTTTGATTTTTCTAGGTAAAATCAAGAATAATTGAACCGGCCAGACGAAAAAGAATATCGCTTTTGTGATTATGCTTAAAGGAAATAGTAGTAAAAAGAATATTAATTCTGTCAACCCACAAAAATTGTTATTCTCTTACCTATGAAAGAACTCGAATATAATTTATTCGGTTTTGTTGCGGCGGTCAGACGGTAGGCGCTCTGAAGCCGACTCCGAGCTCCAAGGCATTAAGTCTTAGATACAACGGGGATAACGCTAGGACGGTGATGATGACGTGGAAACATTATCTGTCGTGATGACTTTATGATAGTGATGTCATTATACCGTCAATCAGACTATCGATTAAAGCTCCTCGTAGAAGTAACAGTACGTTAAAATCGAATCCTAAGTAAGTTCAAATTAAATACAAAGAATATCGTCCGTAATGACTCGTCGAGTCGGTCCGCTACGCCCATTCTATGTTCGGCCACATAATGGAAAATCTCAAACTTATCCTATACCTATCTATTACTACTGTTTACTTTACATTAAGCCGTGTTTAAGACGTAATATTATTTGTCTTGACTTAGTTTTTATCGTTATTGAATAAGAGAAAATTATCTTGAGATATGTTAGCTCTCTATACACAAGCTAAACTAATTTTATTAAAATAATAAAATTATGAGAACTGTATTATTTAAATATCGCTTACATATGTTGGTCAATATCAAAACCTATACATTATGAATTCGATGTATTTTAAGTAAATACCTGATATAAAAAATGTATTTCTTTCCTACCCGGTAACGGCAATAGGCTCGCCCCCTCTTGGTATCTAAAAATTCATGGCGAAATGTGGGTGTAATATTTACACCTCTGCTTACCCCTTCGGGGATACTGGCGTGAGACTATAAATAAAGAAATGATTTCCTGTATAATGTGTATGTTTATAAAGGCGCAAAAGTCTGTGTAACTAAGTTAATTAATTGTTGTATACAAATAGAATTAGCTCATTTGTAAACGATGTAACAATTTATGTACTTAAAGTCTTTCGACCGTGGGTGAAGGTATTTCTACTGCAATCCTTCCATTTTCTCTTTCTACTATCATTTGTTTCTCCAACATATCTCATGTGGTATGGGCGTGTGGGTTGTCGGGCTAGGAGATGTAAGTAAAACAACCATTGCTTATCACTTCAGTTATTATTGTAAATACTCACAGTACAATCAATAATCATAGAAAACAATCACAATTTCTATCAAAAACTATCGTCCACCGTTCACGTGGCTGCGAGCGCCTGTTCAGCTGTTTGCTCTGTATGACTTCGATTCAAACAGTGCTCACCTCGCCAGAGCCCGGTGTTCGCTATGGGAATGTCGTTCTTCTTGTCGGCCTGTATCATTGTAGCAAACCTCATTGGTAACCACCAATGAGGTTAGCCTACATACTATTAAGGAACTTGAGCATTCAATCAATCAAAAACAAATTTCATAAACGCTCACGTCTATAACTTTCTGTATGAATCGTTTTGATAATATTTAGTAAGGATTGCTTACAACCCAAAAAATAACGGGTATGGGTCAAACACAAAAAAAACAAAAAAAAAAATTTTTTATTAAAATATTATATCAACATTAAATACATTTAATAAATATTTCGTGTTGAAAACTAGTTACATTTCATAAAAAAATCGCGTTGTATTGAAATTTAATTTATAATTTTTGCTTTTGAATCTAAAAAAATCTCCTTCTGTGGACTGTTCGAATAGCAAGTAGTTGAGTTTAAGTGATGGTTAAAAATATATACACATACTTTCGATGATTTAATATCGTTTCATTACATGAGTTATATTATCAAATATTCATAACATAACGTATTAAAAAATATATAATTCAAAATTTTGTAATAAAACGTATACACATGTTGTTGACAAATTTTTAGTCTACTTCTGTAGACTTATAAAATAAGCCAAAATATGCCGAAGATGAACGCATCGTTTTTATTTTGTTTTATATGTTGGTAGCACTGTATTCTCTGTCATTTGCTTGGTTGTGATTTTACGTAAAGTGCGCGTGACATTAAAAATTCAAATTTTATTTAATTACACAAGTTTTCGGTCGAGATCAGTGTGTCTTTCCTGTGCAAGGGATATCTGAGTAAGTAGCCTTTACAAATAAATAAAAACATCAAGATAGTTTAAGCTTATGGGCGCAGTATGCAATTACCGCATTGCTTAAATAATAACCTCATAATAAAGGATGCCATCTTTGATTTATGAAAATATGTCTCTCGTGTAGACATCTTTACTGTAGACTTTGTATCTACAGAAGAGACGTATGTCAACTGAAGTGAATAGGCAAAAGAAATTCACTATGTTTGAAAAAGAAATTGGCAAGTGCGAGTCGGACTCGCGCACGAAGGGTTCCGTACCATCATCTATAAAAGAAAATCATGTTTGTTGTATGTATACTTAAATATTTTTTAAGTTTCTACCTGTTTATTAAGATCGAGTAATAAATTGCTTTAAAATACGTTTGTTGTATGGGAGCCCCCTTTTTTATTTACTTTTTTTTATTTTTTTTGGAAGGTAATATACAACTACATTCATCATCATCATCATAAGCCCCTTACAGTCCACTGCTGGACTAGGCCTCTCCGTTGAAAGGAGGAATTGGCCTACTATACCACGCTGGCCAAACGGGTTGGTATAGGGTTTGTATCAAGTTTTCCTTCTCTTACAGTGCTGTTCTCTGCTTAGTATGTTCCCTCTGTCGCCTCTTACGACACCCATGGGATGATATGGGGTGGTGACATTGCGTATTCTTAATCCGTCACCACACGGACTACAACTACATATTCTGTGAAAATTTAAAGCGTCTACCTGTAACATTTAGTAATTTTGAGCAAAAAATACGAAAGGAAACACGTTTTTTGTATGGGACCCCCCTTAATATTTTTTATTTTTAGTATTTGTTGTTATAGCGGCAACAGAAATACATAGTTTGTGAAAAGTTCAGCTTTCTAGCTATCACGGCATATGAGATACAGCCTGGTGATAGACAGACAGCGGAGGCTTTGTAATAGGGTCCCGTCTTTTACCCTTTACGTGCGGAACCCTAAAAAAACAATATCGTTATTCGCATTTTAATTATTTCATTATATATCCATTTTGTTTAGTATTTTATAATGTTGCTTGCAGCGATCTTTTGTTTCAGTTACTATGCCACGAGCAATTCATTCTTGTACAATCTGTCACCTGTTTGCCCTGAAGGATCAAGATTACCAGACTCTTCATCTGAGAATTTGACTCTTACGGCTCCAGTTACTCCTGAGGCTCCAACTGAGCCAATTTTACCAGGCCTCTCAGATAGACTGACTCCAGATCTTTCTATCGAAATATTTAACCAAAGGCATAAACCCCAGAAGAGAAGAATCTATTTAGACGCCTCTGAAGCTACTGAAGATTATCCACATAAAAAACGGCCGACGAATTCCATGTGGGATGATTCTGACGAGGATAATATATTTTAATATTCTGTTTCTTTATTTGCCTACAGAAGCATAATGTCTGTTCTGTGGACATTTTATTTTTATTTTTTTGCACTGAATTGGTATAGCATTTTGATTATGTTTTGTTTGGAGGTTGAGGAGAACTCCATTTTAAGTTTTTTTATATTGTTTTTATTCTTGATCTTATTGATATGATTATGTAAGGTTAATTTTTGTTCCCTTCTGTAGACAACTCAATCTCTTCTGTAGACGTGAAAAAACTAAAAACGTGATTAATTCCTAAAATATCCAAGACTGATATCTAGTGATATTTTTGTAAGCATAACATTAGCTAAATTTAAATAATAATTAAGAAGTTTTATTTTAAATATTTTGCAATGTTCACTTTTTGTGTATGGACCCGTATATGTTTTTTATATAGCTTGTCTGCCTAGTGGATAGTGACCAAAGCTGCTAATAAAAGATTGCCTATATTTTATTTTCCACATCGTAATGTTCTTTCTACAGATTGTTGAAAATAGTGATCGATATCAGGATACACGCCGTATTGTCGAAGAGACAATCTTCGAAAATCGTATGACTTATAGAAAGTATGATTACTTTGTATATTGCACGCCTAAAACAACTAAAATCATTAATAATAATGAACAACTATTATACAGTCGCATTGTAACTTTTCACTTACCCGCTGTTATTATACCTAATTCATTGATCTATTATGGATAATACCCTTAATAGTTACTTTCTATCGGACCATAACTAATAGCTCGGCCATTATACTATGGAGTTAATCCGTTTAAGATATAAATTTTATGAATTTCTATAACGTATGACGAATTGTTTCTATATTTCGGAAGAGGTTGAGCCCATCGCTTGACCAATTATAATAAATTGGAAACAATATTAAGTCGAGGAACATTATATCTAGATGAGATTATTTTAATTAAAACACACAGACCAGGGTCACTCATTTCCAAAGTAGGCTGTGTTACTGGGCTCCAAGTTAGCATCATCTCACATACTATTTTAGAAATAATTGTGCTTACAACCGCACTTGCATATTGTTAACAGCGGCACTGTCAGAACTGCAAAATATACGCATTATAAAACCCATCGAGTGAGAGCGGCAGCGGCGAATAGATATAGTCATATTTGGTAAAAGCCCTTGTTGTGAACCATTTTCAACTAACCTAAAATAAATAATAATTAGTCAAGCTCTGCGTATCTGACAGCTTCAATGACACACAGTGAATAGTATGCATAACCCATATCATATTAAATTATTCATTAGTATCACTGTTACATTATTTTGTTCATTAATATTTGGCAAAATAAATCGACATTTTAATAACATTTTTGAATTAATAAGCTATTAAATGGGCAAGTTTATCATAATAATTACGATCAATATAATATATATGACTAGCTGACCCAGCAAACGTTGTTCCACCACATTACTATGTATTTTTTTAGCATTATAGTGGACAGGTGTGGGATCAACAATAGAAATGTAATTTAGCAATGAATTCATGAATTCTAGACTCTCTTGGACATTTTTACTCACTTTCGATTTAGTAAAAATGTATTTTAGTTAGTAGTAGTAGTAGTTTTGCTGTTAAATCACATACATTAACATCTTCATACAACAATCACACATAATTCAAATAGTGTCCATATAAGCTGAAGAAAGATAATATCATGACACGAAGAACGTAAATAACACGCGAGTTAGAATCAACAACATTTCTAAAATTGTTGAAATTTTATTATAACAACTACATCAAAACATGTATTTAATATCTTCCTAGTGTAAATATTGAACTTACCGCATTCAACCATCCTTGAACAGTGGCTAAGAATAATCAAGTGTCACAGAGTCAGCACTCAAGCAATCAATCATTTTCCAAGCGGGAACCAAGTGGCTGCTCAGATAAATCGGAGTTGACTTACTGCATATTCAACGTCATAGTGACACACACAAGCATCTAAGCATCGCGATTGGTGGCACGCACACAGTCACAATAGTCGTCGATAGGAATGCTTTAAATGATATACTATTTTGCATGTGTGCGTGATATTTACTGTCAAACATCGCAGTGTCAGTGTGCTTTTGAAAAATATTTTTACAAGAAGTGAACTGAATTAGTTTACTCTGATGTTTTTGCACCCCTGCTGTCCCAAGCAGATGAGGTTAAAGCAAATAGCCAGACAAATGATAGAAGAGACAAATTGTTAGCGTCAGAATGTTGTGGCAAAGCTAATTTATTTTTGTCGGAGCCATTTTGTTATGATGAACCGGGTCTAATGATGAAATAATGGCTGTTAAGAATTTTAAATATTAATCCGAAGAGAATAATGGAATCCGCGGGTTGGGTTTTTATTTGTTGATCCACTGTTGATTTATGGTTCTCGTTTCAAGTGGAATTAAAATGTTTTATGAATGTTTATTTTGAAGATTTCAACTGTGCCTATTTGTGATAATGTAACTGTGAGTTTTATTGCAAATAGTCTTAATTAAATAAGTTATGTTCTGTATTACGAATTAATTATTAAATTATATTATTGATAGAGTGGTATTGTACAAGATTATATGTATTCCGCTAATTCGCTGTCCACCACTATGTCATATATTCAGACGGACTAACTTACATTACTTTATTATCAAATATCAATTATTCACGGATGGCACTGTTGCTTAAGCGATCGCCTTATTGTTTAGCACTCAGGCAAACTCTGTGGGATCCGCAAGAAATGTTAAGCTTTTTTCCTAGTTCACTTAAAAATAAACATTAAGAGCCAAAAGTGCTTACGTTGACTAATCAGATATCTTAAAACACTGAGTGACATTTAGCTTCATAAACATATTCTCTTGCTGTATACGTATTTTCAGCATAAAACATGGATAAAATTATAAACTTGTTTTGCTTGATATTAAAAAAGGCTTTTAACTGATATGCGTACGTCATTCTGTCGTGATACGCGTGTGTACCCGATTCATTCACTTGACCTACCACATTATGACGTGGCAAGCAGTCTATAATAAATTTTATCGTATGAGAACACCCCCGTCTCTACTAAAACGAATAATGCAAACAGTTTGGCTTTTCATCGTATTCAAATGGGTTCAAGTTGTTATTTTTCGTTGTAATCTTGCCCTGAAACCGGAGATTTCATATATTGTGTATTAAGTTATCTATTGTATGGATTATATTTCGTATAAGCCGTGGTTTGTATGGTATCTGCTCGTAACGCTGTGAATAAAGCTGTGGCAATGTTGGCATGAATGCCAACGTTATAAGGTGAATTCCACGTAAAATTCACGTGAAGTTACTATTCGGGCCAGTCTCATCGATCGAAAAGTTCCATTAATCAAGAGCAGGTAACATCACATAAAATAAGTTCTATTTCAATTCATCTGACCGATAACATGCTGTGGGGTAATAGTGTAAATATTGCAGAATTATTCATCATTCAAAAGAAATGTATTCGAATACTTGCTGAAATAAATAATACACAGAGTTGCAAACCGTATTTTTTAAAGCTTAATATATTAACACTCACCTCAATATATATACTGGATATATGTACCTTTGTATATAAAAACATCCATACCTTCTCTACAATGCATGATATCCACGACATAAACACTCGCAATAAAGATTGGCTACACTTACCACCATCACGCATAATAATGTTAAACGAAAGTCCTTACTACATGGCAGTAAAAATTTACAATAAGTTACCTAAATACATCAAAGACACCACTACTCTACCTTCATTCAGTAAGTCAATCAGAAGCTATTTAATAAATAACTGCTACTATTCAATCGCAGAATACCTAGAAAATGAATAAAAAATTGACCAAACCTAATTACTAAACATAAAATAAATAAATTACTATGACGACCAGCAACCTAGACTGAAACATTATGATATTAGACATTATTTTTATCATTAATTGAATTGTAGGTATGTATGCGCATAAGCGTCATATTATACTTGTTATAATAAATAAAACAACCTAACAATAACTACTGGTATAATTATTAATAAGTATTGTTTAAATATAAGTATTATTTGCAATTATTGTAAGTGAATTTCTTTTTTGTAATTTTTGTTTAGATAATATTGCAATGCTTGTAAAAGGCACTAAGTTTTAAGCACCATAATTGTAACCGAACACCTATGTTTGTACACTTGGTTTGCAATAAACGCTTTGACTTTGACTTTGAACATGCATATCCAGTGATAGCGTAACTGGCTTAGTTAGCCTAGGTCGTATAAACAATGAACACTAAAGTTTAATGCTGTAACCAGCATTTGTAATTATTTATCAATTGCGCTTTCAGTGACCCATACGAAATATTCACGTAGACACCTATCACATTCTCAATGTACAGCTAAAAGCTGCATGAACCTCCATAAAACAAACTCTGTTCTATATTTGAAAGTGAAAAAAGGGCAGGCAATAGTGGCGAGCAATAAAAACGCAAGTTTACTTTTTTATACCGTCGCGTTGGTCAGTCCTTAAGGCTGCGATGGGTTTTTGCACAAAGGTTTTAAAGGTCTGTATAAAATATGTGACAAAGTAAGCGCCGGACGGAGTCCTGATGTAACGATAAACCAAGATCGTCCCAGCTCGGTGAACTGAAACACCAGATAGTGTGCTTAAAGTCACTCCATAAAAATACCGCTGAAATAACTTTTATACGATATTAATTTAAGTTTATTATTTCTTGGGCCTTTTTACTTAAATGACTAAGTATACTAAAAAAAATATTGTTAATCATCCTCATCAGCCTTAGTCCACTACTGGGTACGGCCCTCTTTTCATTATGAGAAGATGTGATCTTTACCTAAAGTACTGTTTGGCTGACACCACATCTCTTTTGAGAAAATCATAGAGAACTCTCTGATATGTGGATTGCCATACAATGTGTCGTATTTGCGACAAGCGCTAGTTTACGACGTTTGCAACTGCACCATAAATTATGTTTCCAGCCTGGCAGCGCAAAATAATGAACCGTTTGTAAAGGAACGATACTTATAACTACTTCTTTGCTGACTAACAGCCAAATAATTTGTTGGTCCAATTCTAACTACCTGACCTCACAGAATAACTCTTTCAGCTTCTCGAAAAATTTCCTGCAAATCTAATCAAAACCCGTCTAGCCGTTTTGTCGTCTACGCGGAACTATATTTTTACACTGCTTTTAAATACTGCACAGTTGGCGTAGTGGTTTCCACAGCCCCGGATGTTCATTGTGTCCGTTGTTGTATTTAATTTTTATCATTAAAAATATTCCGTATTCAGTAATACACAGGACACATGAACAATATTTGTGGATTACTGAAGAAATACAATCAAGAACTCTTCTAGTACAGTGTTATCACTGTACTCAATCATTACATATATATATCAATCATTACATATATTACATATTCATCTGTAATAATCATGGCAGGCAAGATGGCCTTATGGCCAGCTTGTCTGCTATGATTATAATACACTTAAAGTCAAATAAAATGCACCAATGAACATTCAAAATATTCACATTTTTATAACTATGTATAGCAAACACAATCCTCGCACTATTGCGACTGAAAACACCTGAATACCGCGTTGATGAATACCCAGATGGGCGGACACACCTCAACTTTCGTTTGGAAAGATAAATATGTAATGCCTATTTCATCTGCATGATAAGCACTAGGTGATCTACACGTATTTTCTACTGATAATGTAAGCATATACGCCAAATAATTGCTTTTATATCGTACTGATGTTTTTAAATCGTTTATTTGGCGTGATACACACGCATATTATTCTTACTATAGCAATTTTTGCTTTCATATAGAAATACGTATTTTTACCTTCAAGCTTTAAAAATAAATATATTTTCCCGTAATTTGCTATCAATTTCTTCTGAATCAAAATCAAAGACAATAAGTATCAATTTATGTTTTAGCTAAGCACTCACAACACAGAAAATTTTGCTATGATAATGTGCAGCTAATTATAAACAAAACCTAAGCCGGTGGTTTACAAGCATCATGTAATTATAACAACCAGAATTTGATGGGACATATGTGTAACTAGCATAAATCTTGTAATTGAATCTATTATTATATGACTGTATATTACAAGTCTATTCTGTATAATTCATAATCATAATCAAATATGAAATGAGGAGACAAACTCTTGGATTAAAAAAGTAAAGACAATGATTCACGCTTTTATTGCAGTAAAAGATAGGTATTAGGACCATCACTAAAGCGCGGCACACATGATGGCACGAGACGGTAGTAAGGCATCATTTGCAACAAAGAATAATAAAAAGTAATGTTGTAATTTGACAAATCGATAAGAATACTTGGGAATGCATTGAGTAGGTATGTACGAGTATTAATGGATCATACTTCAATTGTAAAATATCAATTCATAAGTTCTTATTACGTTACCATCTATATGAAAATAGACAATCTATTTCAATGTCATTAATGTACGAATAGT
The DNA here is from genome assembly GCA_944739405.2 of Euclidia mi. Classification (NCBI taxonomy): domain Eukaryota; kingdom Metazoa; phylum Arthropoda; class Insecta; order Lepidoptera; family Erebidae; genus Euclidia; species Euclidia mi. The sequence goes on from OX123190.2 coordinate 48,260,402, forward strand.
ATTTTCTAACCTAAACAAACCCTGTTTGTCGTAAAATTACCTCAGCCTTGCCATGCTGACAATGAGCACGGGCCCTAAACCGCATCGGTTGTATTGTTACCGTAGACTATTTAGGCATTTATTGAGCCTGCCTGACTTGACTACCTGGCCTGTCGCCAAACATTCAAATTGAAGAGGGAATAGCCGTGTCGGAGCATGTATTTAGATGTTATTGCCTGAATAAAGCACGTGATTAACGTACAAGATATATCTTGGACAATTTTAAACGTCTAAATCTTCTAAGACTGTCAGTCTTGGCAAGCGAAAATTTGGCAATGCATACAATTAGTTTATTGTTCGGGAAGTTAGCAGGCTATTGTACAATACACTTCAGAATATTTAGCGTTTAGCATAGCATTGCTTCTAATACAATAATAATAAAAAATAACAAAAAAAGCATGGCCTACAATGCGCCTATAAATATATTGTATCGCTTCTAGCAATTATCCACATTTTCGTGGAACTAAATTTAAAATCAGCGAAAACTTGTTTGAAAATAAATCATTTTCAAACAAGTTTTCAGTACCTATGGTACAAAGGTATTCACTGTATTACACTATGGTATGAATTTTATTTAGATAGAATTATGATCACGTAACAGTACAAAAAGTACTCTCTATTCCTGACAAATATATAGGTCATTTAAACGTTTTACTAATACGATTCCATTTTTCTCGTCGGCATTTACGCATGAATTAACATGAAAGGCGAGAACTGTGAAAGAAATATGCACAGCTTGTGTTCGAATGAACCAGTGACCGAGCGTTGTATAAAAGAATCTCAACGTCGGTATTTCATATTTACGTGAGTAAGAAGAAATTTTACGACAAACTCAGTACGGTGCAAAATTACGAGTAAATAAGGAATGTTTACATAGCTCTGACGTCATACTATACCAGATCTATCGAAATAACCTTACTAATGCTACCTATAATATGTATGGATACATAATATATATGGTAGCTATGTGCCAGTATGAGTATGTTTAATTGATCATCAGGGGAACTAACTCCCCGATTGTCGGAGATCTGCATGACGGCTGGAACCGAACTTTACGTGCTCTCCGAGGCACGAGGCAATTATAATAACACGGGGCGGGGCGATGACTAACAATCTAACGTGAATAGAACTTTGAAGAGTCAGTGGTGCGCGTAAGGCTAAGACGTAGGTTACACGCTCAATCTGGCGTCATTCTGGTCCATCAGTTTGGTCATGGGGTGTCACGTCACGTGTATGTTTTATTAATATCACTTAATTCACAAAGTTTTGGTATTCCAAGGGCTCAACATTAATTTCTCATCGTCTAAGGTTCCATTACCACAAAGATTTGTATCTTGCAATTTTATGTAACGGGTTGTCTTTAAGGATAGATTAAGTGTGCTATTAGCCTAGTATAATTTTGCTACAAACTACTCAATTATTTATTTTCATCAAAATCAGCAAATATTTAATCAAATAAAAATAAATTTTCAACTCCTTCCGCTTGAGAGAGATGTATTCAAAATCTTTATTTATATACAAGAGTATGATTCGCAAGTTATTTATAAACGCACTATTATAACCACTGAATAGTGAACGAACATAGCAAGAAAATTTTACCAAGTTAATTATTGTCTGAACTTAAAAACTTTTGCTGTCTTTATTTTTGTCCTAAAATAGAAAAAAGAAAGGATACGTTTTCCCAGTGAACGTACAATCAAACTGGAACAAATAAAATACTAAATGAAATACAGAGAGGCCCTATATTCAGGTATAAAAGAGTTTCAGAGTCTCTGGCAAAGATTTTAAAGCCTCGTAGGAAACGACCTCTAGTAAATACAAAGACGATAAAAACTTAACAAGTAAAATACAAAGTAAAGGAAACGGTAGAAGAATATAAATTTATGACACCATTTCTTACAAAGCTTTTAATTTTATAAAGAAATAACAAAGATAAAATAACCCGACTCGACTCCGTGGATTGAATAGTGATAACTGATAAGTCAGCTAAGTTTCACGAATCTTTTGAAAGTGCTAGAGTAGCTATATGACTTTACCTATAAATGAAAAGTTAAAGTTGCAGTTATATACTCTAGCACTTAGTTTAATCTGTAGTATTTGCTCTTACAAAGCCAACACAACGAACTATTCTGTATAAGCTGTGTTAGAATCTGATTCTCACTGCACGTTTATATTTATTGTATTAAATGGCCTGAGCGCCCAGAACATCACAGACTACCTACTGTGCATTTAGTGGCACGGGAGTCAGAGAATTCCAACCAGGAAAACCGATATTATTTAAATCAAGGAAAGAGCTCGACGCTCCACGATCGGCAGTCGTGCAGCTAAACTTATTTCACAACATTAATGAGCCAGACTTTCGCTTCCTAGCCCTTTTCCTTAAGACTACGTCTCCTTACATCAGTACTCACATCTAACATGTGACATCCCTAATCTTTATTTTTATGTCGGTCAAAATTAACTTACCGTAATTCACACAAAAGCTACACGATCTAAGATTAAATAATACGTGAGCGAATGAGACATTTGTTCCTCCCTGCGCCATTACAACCGAATTAAACGTAATTAGATTGAATGTTTGTTTGTCTGTGCAGAACCACACAAGTTGCGTCTCATTCCGCATCCCGATACAACTTGTTTCTTTCCGTTTTGAGTAAACAACATGACGTCATGATTTGTTCCACTTGGTACTTATAAACTTGTTGGTTTCTTTCTTACGCGACATTCACGGTTATTCAAATTATGTATGTATATGAATTTGAGGAAAATACTTCTTTATACTTTTGAAGCGTATTTTGTATTGGGAATGTAATTCTCTTAAGTTTAAATAAAAAATAAATAAGTGTTTCACATTATGTTTGGGTCATAACTCTCTTTACCTTAACATGTATGTTTTACGTTGAATGTTTGATTAACCTTTCAAAGAGGTAAAACAAAAAGCTTTCTTTTGAATATTGGTAAATAAAACAAAATTGATAAAACATTTCATAAATGCTTTGATCAGGTACTTAAATTTAAACTAAGTTCATCTTAAAATATCATCGTAACGTGTTGAAACATGGTGTTAACGAAACGATGTAGTAACAACTAATTTAAATTGAACATTTAAAATAATGGCACATATAAAAAAGAGGCGTACGGATATGCTCAGACTGCGGATTCAGAGTTTAAAGTTTCAAATTGTATTATGTCTAATTGTTATTTCAATAATATCAGTGTATTGGTGTAAAAACTTCAACCGTACAGTTTTCTAATCTTTCTTCATTTAAGTGCAAGTGATTTGTGCGTATTATATCTTCAAAAAAGCCTACGAATAAAACTAGCCCAGATAAAAAAGATAAATCCGATACAAGTAATACAAATCAAGTAGTTGTAATAAGAGCATGACTGCGCGTAGGGTCCACGCTCGTATATAACCGCTAGGACGTCGTAATTCTCCGTGATGGATTAGTGTTTTTCCGGCTTTTCAACGGACCCTAAATGGACAGACCCTTGAGGGAGAAGCATCTGTTTACCCATTACTATAAACGAATTTTGGTTGGGTGTAAAATGGTTTTAACGTGTGCATGCGGTTGACAACATGTTATTGAAAAGCGATTTTTATGAAAGTGGTTTATTCTTCACGTTGATTCATTACTTTTGGTGCTGTCATCGTGTTCGTTACATAGTTATCGTTATTTAATAAATGTGGAACACAATGACAATAGTTTAATGTTGGTTATAATAGTCATAAACTAGAGTCCTAACTTTATTTGTATAAGTAGGTACCTACCTATGCAGACATTACATTTGTATAAATAATGATTAGGTAAAAGTCAAAATAAGGAACTTAGCGGTTGTTTTATAAAAAGATCAACTCGCTTCTCAGCAACTAAAACTGATATATATAAAATACTTATTTACTTTTATTAATGTACATACTCAGATATGTAGTAGTAATGGAGGCTTCTCACCAGACGTGCTGGCCCGCCGACATGCGTCGTCGACATTTTGACGGTGTGTTTGGTGTCGGCGACTTCGCATCTCGTTCAAGTACCTAGCATACTTTTTCGGCGGCAAGAAAAATAAAAATAACGAAAATCTCCGCAAAAATGTCGACAACTCATGGCGGTGGATCGGCAACTTCAGTGTATAAATGCATAATGAAGCTCTATAAAACATGTCACATTAGTGCAGTTAATGAATGATCAAAGTACAATCACATGTTTGTATATTGTACAGTAAATAGTAAAAATATTGAAAAATATATTAATTTATCAACCACAAACAAAACCAAAATATTTTTACTGAACAATATATGAACATACCTATTGTTTAGTAAAGATATTTCGTTTTTGAAAAATATATTTCTTTACCATACATCATATCTAGAAAGATAATACTTGAAGTATTATCTATATATCTATAAGTATATATATGTTTGCAATGGCAAATCGTGTTCTGTCAAATGCACACCTCGTCAGCGCCTACTTCCAGCACTCGGATGACATCGCCATTCACCTGCAACACCTAAATATGGTACTGGACTCCCTGCGGTGTCACCGAGTGCTGATAGGCGCTGACACGAATGCCCATTCGCCGATGTGGCACTGCGCCCCGCGTAACTACGTTGGGAGAGGACCGGACGTTACGCACCGACGCCAGCAAATGGAGGACTTCATCGTTGGCCGTGGACTCATCATACACAACCGTGAAGATCAACCATCCACCTTCGCCACGGTCAACGGGGAGTCCAACATCGACCTCACGCTGGCCACCAGGAGCACTCCGGTCCAGGACGTGACAGTGCATGCTGACATCAGCAGTAGTGACCATCGCCTCATCACCTACAATCTATGTGAAGAGCCGAGGAGATTCCGCGAGCGCGGTGTGGACTGGGGACGCTTCCAGGCAGTGGTCCACACTCGCGAGGGTACGATAAATTGGCGAAAGAATGCAAGCGAGGTATGTGAGGACTTTACGAATGTACTAGTAGGTGCGGCGAGTGAGTGTCTAGGAGTGTGTGGTGTCAGTAAGCGCGGTAAAGGGTATGAGTGGTGGTCTCCAGCCCTGAAGAATCGAGAAAGGCATGGCAGACGGCGAGAAAGAGAGGTTTCGGGGCTTTTGAGGAGATAGCACGAAAGAAGTATCACGAGTGCCGCAATAGCAACAGGACATTGATGGCGAGGACGCAGAGCGAGTTCTTCCGGGGACTCGCCGATACCGGTAACCTGGACCCCTGGGGTCTGGCCTACCGAGCAGCCAGTGGGCGGTTAAGACCGCCCCCCAACGTCATTAACGGTACGAAGTTCTCGGAAGGATACGCCGGGGACGCGCGGACCGCCATGGAGGTCCTAGTCCGTGCACTCTGCCCGGACGATGACCCAGGCGCCGACAGCGCCTACCACCGTCAGGTGAGGCTACTGGCGGCCTGCGCGGGACGTGATGCGCCCCCGCCATCAATCAGTATGGTGGGCTCTATAGTCAGGGACTTACCCAACACGGCACCCGGCATCGATGGGGTCACTGCCCGCATGGTAAAACATGTGTGGCGCGTAGCTGACTCCGAGCTGACGCGTGTTTTAGGTAAATGCGTTGAGGAGGGCACATTTCCCGATACGTGGAAGGACGGTCGGCTTATTGTCCTGCCGAAAGGCAACGACAAGCCGCTGACTGATCCTAAAGCGTATCGCCCTATCACGCTCCTTTCGGTTTTGGGCAAGATCTTGGAGAAGGTCATGATCTACTGCGCACCCAACATCTCGCGCAATATCTCACCCTGTCAGCACGGTTTTTCTCGAGGTCGTAGTACGTTAACAGCCTTGCGGTCCCTTCAGGACATTGTAACAGCGAGCCGGGCCAAATATGTCCAGGGCCTTTTTCTCGACATATCAGGTGCCTTTGACAACGCGTGGTGGCCCATGATCCTGCTGAAGGCGAAGAACGGTGGTTGCCCGCCCAACATCTATCGGATGTTGGTCGCGTACTTTACGAGTCGCCGGGCAAGTCTCTTCGTCGGAAGTGGGGTTGTGTGGAAGCCACTGACCATGGGTTGCCCGCAGGGCTCAGTTTTGGGACCCTCACTGTGGAACCTCCTGATGGATGACTTGTTTCGATTACCGTACCCAGACGGAGTCCAATTGGTCGCATACGCCGATGATGTTACGATCCTCATTGAGTCCAACTCAAGAGCCGGCATCGAGGCATCTGCCTCATGCGCCATGGCCTTAATTAGCGAGTGGGGACAGCGGAACCGCCTGGGCTTCTCCCCCTCCAAGTCATCTCTGACTTGGAGGGGGAGAAGCCCAGGCGACTGTCCGACTCAATGGGGTCTCAGTCAAGAGCGTACAGTCGACCAAAGTTCTGGGTGTGGTAATCGACGCAACCATGTCCTTTAAGGAATATGCGGAGTCCATCGGTGAGCACGCCGCAGCTGCGTTCGGAAAAATGTCGAGAGTCTCCGCCGCATCCTGGGGCATGCGCTATAGAGCGCTACGCGTCCTCTACCGGGGAACGTATGCCGCAATCATCACCTACGCGGCTGGATGCTGGTGGAGGCGAACGTCCGTGTTTGTGGTCAGAAGCGCGTAGTTGAGGACACAAAGACCCGCGCTCATACTGCTGACGAAGGCCTACAGGTCCTGCAGCACAGCGGCCCTGCCTGTCTTGGCGGGTGTTCTGCCAGCCGACCTCGAGGTGAGCCGTGCGGGTAGGATTGATGATATAAGACACCTACCCAAGGAGGCGTTCAAAAACGAAAGTAGACAAATTTCCGAGGAGACTGTTACCTCCTGGCAACAGAGATGGGAAGGCGAGGTGAAGGGTAGGGAGCTCTATCGGTTCTTTCCGGACGTGGTGGCTCGGCTCAAGTACACTTGGGGATCGGATAGAGGAACACCATGGTGGTTTTAGTGGGTAGTCCCGGCGCTTCTCGTCGGGGAGTCACCACACTCTACCTAGATTGAGCCCCTTTAAGGGTCCACCCTGGGGGGGTCAGCCCGTAAATTGTTTGGTTTCCACCATGAGTCAAAATAAAAAGTAGGTATTGTACATGTTTGAAATAGAATTAGTTTTTATTATAAGTCAAATCGATTAGATCGATTGAGTAACATTTTGTTTAGTCTATTGAAAATTTCTGACAATGGTCACACTGAACTGTCACTTCCGCCCTTCCGCTTGAAAAATTAACACGCCGTTTGCAAGCTCGCGTGCCTTGTACCTAAATTAAATTGATCGCCCTTTGAATTAACGCGAATTGAATCAACTTGTAATTAACTTAATACGTAATTGCCGCTTTTGACTTCCGGCAAGGTTTGTTGTAAATTGATGACATATTGAACTTTTGTGAAAAGTTTTGTGAACCGCTAACGTGCATCGTGGTCTGGAGAAGGACTTCGCCGAATTGTAAACTGGTATCCATTGATTCTCTTGTTATTTTGGCCAAAATTATAAGTTAATCTATAGGTCCACTTCAAGAACATCACCAGGAGCTATAAGGTAAAATTTTCATATAACTAAGATTATAAGTCATCGCTGTGCTACCACAGTGAAGGTGTTTAGATAAATTGTCTATCGTGGTCAGGTGGATGTATTACAGCTTCCACTGCAACTCTGTTCTCAACAGTTTCCCACCAGGCTGCGGTAACTCTAGACATAATTTTGGTGCAGAGCTGTAGTTGAAATTTAGCCGCTGTTGCATTACTGAGTATAAACTCAGATTGGTATGAGCTTGTATCTTATCACCTTGTAGACAGTATTGTAGTGTTTGTCAGGTTAGTTATTGTCTAAAATACATAATATTTAATTGTATAAGTTGACCTAGATAATTTGAAACACATTGTCACATAACCTCAATCAGTAATTGTTGATTTGTATTGTTGAAAAATCTAACTTAAATTTGTTGTTGCATTAATAAGTCAGTTTGTTTGGATACATAACAGCTGTAGGTATCAATAAATTTAGTAAATTTAGTTCATTGCATATATTCATAAACATTGTAATAATCAAACTTGACCTTGCCACTTGGGCGGGTCACATTAATAAACTTTGTTTTGTTATAATATAGATAATATTGCTAGGTAACACATATTCTGTGCTTACTTACTATTGTATATCTCAAATAACACAGCCAGTCTGTCTGTTGCAAATAATTAATTAATTAATTTGAAGTTTCAACTTTTAATTTGTTATAAGTTATAACTTTGATAACTTTGATAACTTTGATAACTTTGACTTTGTTTTGTGTCAATATATATTGAAACTATTAATTTTGTTGGACAGTAGATACCTGTCACTTGCCTGCACTTGCAGTAAACAGGCTAATACTTTGTTGGTTTCAAAGAATTGAGAAAAATTAAGTTTTGATTGTTAATATTGTTTAACGCTTGTCCGGGCTCTTTTGAAATTTTGATTATGTCAGCTATCAAGGACTTGCGTGCGGCTGCTGGTGCTATTGCATCAGATTTGCGCTGGTTTGCCTCAGCCAGTGCTTTAGTGAACCGGCCTGATCGCCAGCAGGCCCTACTTCAAAGGTACGAGCGGATTGACGATCGCCTGGCAAGTGTGTAACAGCAATTCCGCACTTTCAGCACTTGCTGTCTTGAAGTGTCAATCAATGATTTCACTGCTGACCAGCGAAATAAGGTCAGTGAAGACTATGCCCAGGTCTTAGACCTGTATGATGCTGTCTCCAATAGTGCGAGACAACTAGTTGCAGATAGGGAAGGGCAACCCGGCCTGAAGCAGGAGCTTCCTAGGTCAGCACCGGGGCTGGTGAGTAGGCTCCCTACCTTGGACCTCCCCTATTTTGATGGCTGCCTAGGAAGCTACCTGGGCTTCGTTAATTTGTTCGACAGCCTAGTCAATGATAGGGCTGACCTTCGGCCGGCACAAAAGTTGGCCTATCTAATGTCGGTTCTGGATGGGGAGGCTCAGGGCCTCATCCAGCATCTGCCCGTGTCTGACGAGGCGTACCAGACGGCTCGGGACCTAATTGCCCGTAGGTACCATAATAAGCGTGGCCTCGCCGATACGCACATCGAGCAGATTTTGGGTTTGCCGACGCTCACCCGGGTCTCTGGGTTGCGCACCCAACTGTTGAACCCGCTCTTGGTGGCCATCAACGCACTTAAGTGCCTTGACCTGCCCGTGGACCAATGGTCCTATCTATTGGTGCACATTGTCCTTAAAAAGCTGCCTGCCGACCTGAGGTCGCGTTTTGAACAGCGCTTTGGTGGGGATAGCGCGACCCATCTGCCCCCCTTTGCTGACCTGGAGAGGTTCCTGGAGGATGAGTGCCGGGTCCTGGACAACGCCGGTGGTGACACGCCGGCTAAGACACAGCCGCCCAAAGTCAAGGAGCAGGCTCGCGTTCACACCCGAGCCAATGTTGACCGGCGCCCTCCTCGCTTTGCAGTCACGCAGAGCCCAGCAGAGTGCTCCTACTGCAAGGTCACGGGGCACAGAACGGCCAGTTGTAGGGCATTTTTGGACCTTCATGTCGCCTCTCGTAGGCGCATCGCGAATGCCCGCCGCCTTTGCTTCTCTTGCTTGGGGTCCCACTACCAGCGAGACTGCCCAAACTCTCACCCCTGTCCTCACTGTGGAGGACAGCATTTGGACATTCTCTGTATGAATGCCAGAGAGGTAGGCCGCTTGTCCAACCAGCCGACGCCGCGCATGGGCGGGTGTTTTAAAGGTGGCAGCCGAGGCTCACCGGCGCGCAGCCGAGAGTCACCTCACTTAATTGATCGCCGCTCACCCCGCTTGGAGAACCGTAGCGTGCGCACGCCTCCTCTCTCTCGCGCACCTGAATGTGCGACCGCGCAACGTCACCAGCACCATGACTGCTGCCCCAGGTATTCCCCTCCTTTGGCGGAGCGTCCCCGCCTTGACTCGCGCCCACCTCGTTTTGGGCGGGTGCGTCATTATGACCCCCCACAGATGGCGCGCGGATCGAGTCATCGCGCTTTTGAGGACTTCAAGCCGCACCCTCATTTTGATTTGCCTGGTCCTGGCCAACGGTCGCCACCCAGGCAACAATAGGTCATTGATCCCTGCCCTATAACGCCAACCTCCCCCATTGAGACCGTTATCCTACCAACGGTTGCTGTTCGGGTCTGGGGACCCACGGGGACCTCTGTTGTCGTCCGTGCTATATTGGACACAGGTTCACAAGGTTGCATTGTTTCCACTTATTTGGTAGGGCAGGTTAAATTAAATATGGGCTCTTTTCCAAATTGTATACGGGGCATAGGTGACGTAGCCTCTAATGTTGAAGGGCAAGTTAAGGTTTTGTTTGGCCCTGTTGAATCTTCACACCCGAGGATTAAAACCTCGGCTATTGTGCTGAAGAATATTTTGGGTATGCATCCACAGAAGCAGCTACCTGCTGCTGTGATTTTGACATCGGGATTGGAACTGGCAGACCCCAAATTTGACACACCGGGACAAATCGACTTGTTGATTGGCTCTGATGTCCTCGGTGGAATTTTGATTGGTGGGAAAAGGGTCTTGGTGCCAAATGGTTTGACTGCCATCCCGACCATATTTGGATTTGCTTTGATGGGACCTGTACCTAGGGACCCCCCTCCACCTGAACTTGACAATTTGTTAGCTGTAGGCTCCGCTCTCTCTGATGCGGTTCAGAGGTTTTGGGAGATAGAGGAGCCCCCTCAAGCTGCCCGTTTGAATCCAGAACATAAGGAGTGCGAGCTGTTCTTCCAGAACAACACTGATCGACTCCGTTCTGGTCGGATTATTACGAGGCTACCTTTTCTGTCTGTTTGGCCTCCGCTTGGTGAGTCACGACCTTTAGCCGAAAAGAGGTTGTTGACCATGGAGCGCCGCATGGGTCGTGATCCGGAGCTCAGACAGAAGTACATTAAGTTCATGAGGGAATATGAACAGTTGGGACACATGTCTGTGTCAAATTTGGATTGGCGTTCGGTGGAGCACTACTTTCTCCCGCATCATGCGGTATTGAAGCCATTGACTGGGAAGCTGCGCACAGTATTTGATGGTTCTGCGCAGACTTCAACAGGCGTATCCTTGAACCAGTGCTTGCATTCTGGTCCCAAGTTGGTCAAGGACCTTTGTGACGTCATCACCAGCTTCCGACGACATCAGGTTGTCTTTGTGGCCGACATAAAAATGATGTTCAGGCAGACTATTATCCACCCTGATGACCGTCGCTTCCAGCTGATCCTTTGGAGAGAGTCTCCTCGCGATCCCATGGTCGTCTACGAGCTCAATACCAATACGTACGGGTTAAGATCAAGCCCCTACTTGGCAATACGTTCTCTTTGGGAGCTCGCAGACCGCGAAGGCTTAAGTTTCCCACGAGCCTCCGCCATCTTGAAGGACGATATTTACGTCGATGACATTTGCTCGGGCGCTTCCACAGCGGACGAGGCGATCCTCCTGCGGGACGAATTGATAGGTATTTTGGCCTCCGCTGGTTATGAGTTGCGCAAATGGATTTCCAACTCACCAGCGCTTTTGGAAGGCTTGCCAGAGGATCATCAGCACGTATGAAGTGGGACTGGGTCTAACACGTTTGTCGTATGCATCCAGAAGGATGGGCCTAACAAAGATGGCGGGATGACCTGGATGCATTATACAGCGACTGGACGAACTTAACACGATACAGGGATGCATGGCTCTGGTCTCTATCGATCGCTACTCTCCGCTTTTACAAAATGTATGGAAATTGTTCCCGTCGAGTAGGCTATCGTCCATCGTGACGATCGAGTGCAAACTCGTACTAGACCCTCAGGTATCTGCCACCCTCCGCATACTGTATCGTAGTTGCGATATACGACATATTACTACGCTAAAGATGAAGATACGATAATATGCAGTCTTCAGATCTATGGGTTCTATTGAGAACAATATTGTTTTTAATAGATCACACGATAATCCATGTTACAAAGTAAATGGAAATCTAAATATGACATTTTGGTCATTCTGCCAGTTACGATGTTACACGTAGGAGGTGTCGATATAAGGCATGTGTTTTATCCCATAACTCTGGCAAGGACTCGAATGTGAGAATGAATTCTTTCTCTATCTCGATTGACGGTGACGGGAGTGAAGCGGGCGGCGGCACCAGAGGGTCTAGTACAGGGTTCGAAAATATCCGATATTTATTATAAATATCAAAATATCGGATATTTACGATATAATTATATCGGATATCTATCAAGTTTGATATATATCAATTTTGTATGAAAGTCATATTATTATTTCATTGTATTATTTATGAATACTACTATATAAATAATAAAATAATCATTAAACACAAAAATTTATTAACTTTTTCGTAACGATTTTTTCTGACACCACTGACGGACTGATGCCATTAATACCTACTGGCAGAAGTGTTCCCACTTTTAGGTTAGAACTTACCATTAGGGAGTATGTTTTAACTCTTCTCCCATGCAATCTACATTTGGGAAGTAGAAATACAGTAACAAACGCAAAAATAACATTCTTTTTAAACCATTTTTGTATTGCAATATATCACAAAAAAAAATGATATATATCGTCGAATCGCGGTTGATATATGTCGGATATATATCTTGATATATATCCATTGATATATATGCTCGAACCTTGGTCTAGTACGAGTTTGCACTCGATCGTCACGGTGGACGATAGCCTAGTCGTCGGGAACAATTTCCATACATTTTCTAAATGCGGTAATCCTAGCGGTCTCTAGCGATCGCTACTCTCCGTTAGGGGCGCTTTTACAAAATGTATGGAAATTGTTCCCGACGACTAGGCTATCGTCAACTGTGACGATCGAGTGCAAACTCGTACTGGACCCTCAGCGCTTTGTTGCTTGGCACGTCTTGCTCCATTGCGTCGGGGACGGTGACTGACGCCAGAATGATTCGAGCGGTTACACGATCAGTCTGGCATCAGTCTGCTGTCATTCTCAACAGACTGATGAAAAATATTAAAAATATTTAATTTTTGTCATTCTGGGCCATCAGTCCATCAATCAACCGGTTAGACGATAATTCTCCCGTCATTCTGAGCAGACTGATGGACCAGAATGACGCCAGACTGAGCGTGTAACCTTTGTCTAAAACCCGATAGCCTCTGAAAGGTAGTCAGTTGATATCTCCACTAGGTTATCGCTATCTCCTCGATTCGATTGATGAAGATCGTATTAACCCATTACGAAAGAATGTCAAACACCCCAAAATGTATTCTTTTTGGTGTTATGACTTTGCTAAATGTTATGATTTCTAAATGTTATGATACAATGAAACTAGACACGAAAACACTTTGGCAGAAGTCAGAGATCGCGAACTATTCACAAACTTACTTTGGTAGTATGGTTACACTTCACTTCGGGAACTAGTTGGCTAAGTTTGACTGAACTCTAACAATTAGCACGTTAGCATTAGCAATCTAGGCCACTTAAGCCCAAGTACAGTGATTTAGATGAAAGTTTTTCAAGGGATTAAAATGTTTAGCTTGGTTTTGAAACAAAGAGTATATTTAACATTGATAACATCTAGTTTGAAAGTATGGGGGTTAGTAAAGTATCCACTCGGCTTCATTAAAAAACCTACCTTTACTTCTCGCCAGCAAGTGATTCACTGCTTACTTTGCAATGGACAGCACCAAAATAAAATCTAATCTGGATGTATCTTACTTTAAACATTTGTATCGCTGAAAAAGAATTTGCAGACGTAAGATAAAAAAATATTTCTTGATCTACAACAGTTTCATTAACGTAGACTAATCAGAACAGTATTACCATGTGTATATTGTGCATGACTATCAGTAACAAATACCACTTTTCCAAAATTCATCTATCAGTGTGTTTCTTTTCAGGTCTCTCAAATCTTTTTCTTTCATTGGTGTTACCAGAAAATAGTGTGTCACCACTATTGACAATAGAGACGGCCAGATCGAGATCGGTTTCGGCTGCAAATTGGTTTTGTGTCACGTCTATCGAATATTTGAATTGGTTTTAACCTCACTATGAAATTACTTTCCGTATTGCGTGTTGTTCTGTTATTGGCACGTTGCTGAGGGCGTTCGGACCGTGCCATTTTTATTTTTATTCAAATATGTTGAACAATATATACTTCGTGTAGGTACTACATAATAATGTACGTTACGTTAGATAAAAATGCTATTAAGTCCGGAACTTAATACCATTTTTATCTAGAGTCAGGTCGACAAGAGAAGACATAATAGTAGAAGTGTAGCCCGTCTGTAATATTTTTTTTGCCTCCGGATCTCAGAGTGTCTATATAATAAATAATCTATACATCTATACATATAAATAAAATTGGAGTGTCTGTTTGTAATATTTAAATAACCGCTTTTACTAAATGCATATGGATGTATATGGAAGCAGCGATAGCCGAGTGGAGAAACCGGAAGACAGACTGCTACGAAGAGGGTCTCGGGTTCGAATCCACGGCACACACCAATGACTTTTTGAAGTTAAGTGCGTATTAAACTCTTTTTGTTCGGGTTTTCATTTTTGAGGTTAATAAAATGGCGACGGCGCTAAGTGTCCGCACGGCTGTTTTGTGATGAAATAATATCATTATTTTGTAAATCCGTGTTCATTACTGAACTGTTAACAGATATTTTTTTATAGACTCACGCCTGTATCCCCGAAGGGGTAGGCAGGGGTGTAATATTTAACAGATAATTATGTGAAATATATATTTATTGTTTTATATTATATGCAACTTTTATTTATGCACCTACACGTAAATCTGGCTTCTAGTACGCGAAGTTTATACAATGTAGATTTTAGATAGAAACTCCATGACTAAAAAGCCTGCAGCTAGAAAAGATTGGATAACGGATCAGACATGGGAACTAATCGCCAAGAGAAAAGAATTCAAGAGCTCTAATACCCCAGAGGCGGCTCAAGAATACTCGCGCCTAAGCAAGCTTGTTAAAAAACAATGCAGAAGAGACAAAAACTGTTACATTGAAAATATCTGCGCAGAGGTAGAGAAACACACCGAAAAACATCAAACGGGAGACCTTTTTAGAAAGATTCGTAAGATCACGCGCGACTTCAAACCACACTCTTGGCAGATTGATGACAGGGAGGGTAACCCGATCAATGACATAAAGCTAGCGGTGGAACGTTGGAGGGAGTATTGTGAAGATCTGTACAAAGATCAATCGACGTGATAACCAACAACTTACGAGAGGCCGAATTGGAACCAGACATCATTATATCCGAGGTAGAGGATGCTATCCGTAAACTTAAAGTCAACAAAGCACCAGGACTGACAAAATTACTTCAGAAGTCTTAAAATCACTTGGCCCGGAAGGCATTAAGCTACTGCACAAAATTTGCAGCATAATCTGGAAAATGTGCGAATGGCCTATTGATTGGGTTCACTCGTCGATTATCCAACTCCACAAAAAAGGCTCGGTAAGGAACTGTAGTAACTACCGAACTATCGCTTTGATCTCCCACTCTAGCAAAATCATGCTGCACATAATAAACAGCCGGTTGAGATCCTACATAGATTGGCAAATACCGCAGGAACAGGCCGGTTTCGTCAAAGGCAAAGGCACCAGGGAACAAAATACAAACCTGAGACTAATTGTAGAAAAATGCTATGAATTCAACACCCCAGTCTTATTATGCTTCGTAGACTGCCAAAAAGCCTTTGACTTTGTAAGGTGGCAACATCTATGGGAGAGCCTTCACCGAACAGGCGTGCCGAGTCACATGGTTTGTCTGATCCGAAACCTATACGAGGCTGGTTTTGGAACAATTAGCGTGGGAAATCACATGTCCAGTTCTTTTAAGTTTCAGAGAGGCGTTCGACAGGGTTGCGTGATATCACCCATTCTATTTAACATCTATGGTGAACATATAATGCGGAAAACACTAGAAGGATGGGAAGGCGGCGTCAGTGTTGGAGGTACCAAAATATCCAACCTTCGATATGCCGACGATACCACCCTGCTGGCTGGATCTGAAAGAGAAATGGCGGAGCTCCTACATGCATACTACATTGATGGTGGTCGATCGGCTGGGCCAAATACAGCGAACCAACCTGCTGGATGATTACGAAACAGTACAGGAATTCCAGTATCTTGGATCAGTGATCAATAGCAAAGGCGGCTGCGAAAAGGAAATCCGTCGACGCATCGGCATGGCTAAGACTGCAATGACGCAGCTCACCAAGATTTGGAAAGATCACAACATCTCAAGAAAAACTAAAATTCACATTGTTTGCACGCTGGTCTTTCCAATATTTCTCTACGGTTCCGAAGGCTGGACTCTGAAGGCAGGCGAGAGAAAAAGGATCGACGCTTTCGAGATGTGGTGCTGGCGCAGAATGCTTCGCATACCCTGGACGGCGCGACGCGAAGACAAACAACAACGGCTTTCGACTATCTGCCTCCACAGGATATTGCAATACTTCGGCCACATAGCGCGCCGAGGCACAGATAACCTCGAAAAGCTCATCATAACTGGCAAAGTGGATGGCAAGCGACAGAGAGGACGAAGCCCGAAAAGATGGTCTGACCAGGTGTCCGAAGAACTTCAAATGCCGGTGTCTCAGGCTCTCCATGAAGCACAAGATCGTAGCAAATGGCGAAGCCTGCTGCAGCGTTTCCGTCGGAGCCACGATCCTCAGCAATGAGGGACCGACTTGAGGAGGAGGATAAATCCAATTTTTACAGAAAATAGGTCAAACCTGAACTACTTTATGCCTCAGGTACTTAATGCGCAATTCTGCATTTACAACATGTACCCTCCGATTCAGGAACTACACAAACATGGTAATTGGGCATCCACTCATATCGTAACATACTAAATGAGCTGAATTAATTTATACTAAATGAATCTGTAATCTAGATTGATGTGTTTTGCGATTATCTGTGGTTTATCAAATCGCAAGTAATGGTTGGTTCCTTGTTCTACATGTTCACACATAGCAGACTTCGTCGAGCGTTTGTGTTTAATGTCAGCTATATGTTCGTTTAGTCGAATGCCTATGCTTCTCTTGGTTTGTCCAATGTATGAGAGCCCACACTCAAAGTCTATCTTGTTAACCCCGGCCTCTTGTAAGGGTAACTGCCTCTTGACAGATGGTAATAATTGGCTTATCTTCGTTGGCGGCTTGTAGAAAGTTTTCATTGAAGCTTGCTTCAAGATGTAGCCAATCTTGTCGGTCACGCCATTGATGTATGGGAGGTCAGCAGGTTGTCTTTCTACTGTGACTGGCTTGTTCTTCGGGGATCTGTGACGTTGGCGCGGTGGTCGGAGCTTGTTGTCTTGCAGAACTTGCTTGACATGTTGAAGCTCGGCGCTGTGTGGAATGGCGAAAGTAAACCACTAAAAATAGAAATGATAGAAAGAGATGATGTTTTCTGGGAGACGAAAATGAAAGAAAAGCTTGTGGCGTTTTATATGAATTGGCAGTTGCCTGAAATTGTTGATTCTCGTCGAGCTCAAGGGATGGCATTCCAAAATCACGGAGAGGAAAATGTTTCATCAGTGCTTGAAGTTTCTACAATACCAAGCCTTAAAAGGAAAGTAAATGAAAATGTGCCTTGTGAACAACAGCAAATAATAAGTACTAAAGCCTCATCACCGTGTGGTTGACGGCATAGAATACAAGTGTCACCACCCCCTATCTTCCCGTGGGTGTCGTAATAGGCGACTAAGGGATAACACGATGCAAATACCATCTTTGGAAAACTCGACATCAAACCCTATACGACTGCCTCGTTCGTCTCAGGGCATAAATGTGTGCGTGGGATCGGGAGGTCCCGGATTCGATTCCTGGGTCGAGCAGTGTTATTGGGTTTTTCTGTCACGAAATTCTCAGTAGCAGCACGGAGTCTGGAAATGTGCTCGGTACGGCAATAGGCTCGCCTCTTATTACGTGGGACTAAAGTATATCTAGCGAAAAGTGGGTGTAGAAATACACCTCTGCCTAGCCCTTTCGGGGATAAAAGGCGTGACGATATGAATGTATGTATGTAAAGCCTCTTCACCTCAGACACTGCCTTTAACTTTCGATGAGAATAAAGAAAACCTGCCGGGTTGTAGCAGACAGCTAACTTTTGATGAGTTGTAAACTCTGTATTTCATTAGTAAATGGTAAATAAATATCTTTTAATATTTATTTTCTTTGAAACAACACATATTTTAAGCGAAAGATTTTTTTTTATTTTTCCATACAAACGTGGATGAGGAGAGCCAACGAAAAAGCAGTAGTAACTCAAATTTTAATTCTATAATTTGGGTTGGGTTTCGAAACGAGTCGCCTGAACTTGAGGGTATTGGTGGTGTAAGGGGCTTAAGGGAGTTAGTTTTAATCCCCTAAAAGTAATTTTGGCTGCCGGAGTTGCGTCAAAATATTTTTAAACAATTTCCAAAAATTCTTAGTAGTAGTTTTTATACTTTAGTACAGTTTTACTAATGTCATTTTTAGGTTTTATGTGAAAAACGTGAAACAAAACGCAAACCCGCCATCTTGGAATGATCATATTGACAGCTAATATCAAATTTGTGCGTCATTGCTTTCGGGTGCCTAGGGTTAAGTGCGACTATAATAAGTAACTAAATAGGTTATGTTAGGTTCTCTTTTGACTTTTAATCCGAAAATAGGAACCCTGCGAAGCAGGGCTCCGTCAACCTTAGTTTATTAAACTAGTGTGAAGAATGTGGAAGTTGGCAGTGCCATACACACCGATGTTTGGAGATATTATTTTTCAGAGGAAACCAAGTATTTCCGGCAAGTGAAAATGGTGAGGGCGGGTGCCGAGACCTCCCCTCCTCCCCTCAACCACTCACAACCCCTAAAAACGGCGACGTATTTCGAAACCTTTACCATAATAATTATACCTATAATAACAATAAAACATCCATAAATAAATCAACTTTTACTAAACTTCAATTATTTCGTAAATCGCTTTAGTTGAGATACGGCTTTTGCGGTACCGTAGCCAAAAATTGTAAAAGCCCTTTATATTTGGTAGGATAGTATTATATAGGTAGGTCGTTTTTTTAAATATTGTAGGAACGTTTATAGATTCGCCATGTCTGTCTGTCTGTCCACCCGCATGTAACAGCCAATTTATTGCAAAACAGATTTGAAAACTGGCAGGAATGCAATTAAATGTAGGTATTCTATGAACTGCTTCACCATTTTTATACAAAAACAAAACAAAAATAATTAGGGCCTCCATATATGGAACTGACTTGATTATTTTAATCATCTTACGGCACGTAGGTATCTACTTTCGTCAACAATAATTAATACCTGTTACACATAATGTAAACCAGTTTTGCTCATGGCTCCACTGAGAACAAATTTGCGCTATGCCTATATTGTACCAAACAGATTGATTTATGTAATATAAATTTTAATATCAGTATATCTCAATTCAATATGCTAAAACGTTTTGTTTGCAATTTTGAAGTATTGGAATACGGATGTAGCCAGAATACGGCCGCACACGACGAGAATGAAGGGGGGCGCCCCGCAATAGACGGCGCTAAGCGCCCTTCACCTCCCCTGCTTCACCCCCTCATTTACCAAAACAGTCGCTTAGGACAGCGCCTTAAACAAGAATCATGAACAAACATAAATCCGCGCAACTATAACCCGTCGCCTCAGGTGATCGAATAAAAAACATTTTGAAGATATGACATCGTTAGCACGAAGCTTGAACCCAGTAAACTACTTTAGCGCGCCGTTTTTACAATTGTGTGAATGAAAATGAAACTAGGGCACGCAATATTGCTAAAGATCGGTGCGTAAAGAGCCCTCAGTCCTCTCGCCTTATAGTAACGATCCTCTATTAAGAACGGGAGGGGATGTCAAGTATTCCTTCGAAGCGAGAATGTTTTGCTATTTTATGTCAGGCTGAGAACTTGGGTGTTTTTTGTCGTGCCCTCTCGTGGTTTTATGACAATGTCCGATGTTGACAAATGATGTACGGGAACACGCATGTACACCAACACGCACGACCCTCAGCAATAATACTACCTACTCTGTACATTTACATTATACTTACGAAAATAAGAAAGGGCTTACTTACTTGATGCTGTATATAAAGGTTTTTGTGGCTGGGATCTTAAGAATACGTCTATTCTGTTTTGTTCATCTTGGGACAAAATTCGGCGATCATTTAATAAATGATTGAGAGACCCGGAGCTTTTTGAACAGAATAATTCAAAATAGAAGGATGAATATTTCTACCCAATTTCTATTGAAATGTCGAAGAATCATCCATCTACTACGTAATTTAACTACATACCTTTTACGCTAATTCAATTCATGGCCGTATAGGCCACTGTTACAAATTATGCTTTTGCTACAAGAAAAACCAGCGATACTAATGAGTATCTATTTATAGTGCATACATTATACCACGAGCAGGTTTTTATTTATCAGGTTAACAGCAAGAGAATATTAGCGACACCAGCAGACTGCTACGCAGATGGTCTGAAAATAAAAATACGAAAATAGATTTTGATGAAGCCTTGCAGTAATAAATCTCATACACGTTTCACATGACTGTAACACATAGGTTACCTTTTATTGTGATAGCCGACACCCACGTCGCGTGGGTTGAGCCACGTGGGTGGAGCCGTAAACACAAACTAGTTTTTCATTATCAAATTTGAAAAAAAAAATCCTTTACTCTTTGCGATATATATAAATCCTTTAACCTTTACGCAGATGATTTGCAAATTTATAGGCAAGCTCCTTTAAACAAGTTATCTGAAGCCTGTACCCTCGTCAACACGGACTTGGTGCGTATCTGTGAGTGGACCAAAACAAATATGGTTTCCAAGTAAATCCTGAGAAAACTCAACTCATTATTATTGGCAGCCCCAAACTGGTCTCGAAAATTAGGTGGCCCGAATTACCTAAAATCATGAAAAAATCTTACCTACAGCAAAACCGTGAAAAATCTCGAGGTCTACTTGGACGAAACTTTGTCTTGGAGACCGCAAATTGATAAAATGAGTCGTAAACTATTTGTATCAGCAGGTTAGTTGCGTAGACTACGCAATTTTCTTTACGTATAGAGTAGCTACTTCTTTCACCAGTTGCCTCGCCGTTTAGAACTGCGACGAGTGTTTCTAGTTCGATCCTCATATGAGACAACTTGTGTGATCCATAAAGAACAATGGCCACTTCCCATACCATAGAGCATAGATATTTATTTATAGAGATGTATTTCTTATTGACGCTTATAAGACAAACTTTCTGTGACCAGTGTGACCCATATTGCCGCTTGGCGGCGTGGCAGTCGCGCTGTGACAGCTGAGTCTACGAGTGCAAGAGAGACGAAAGTTTCTCCTGTGTCGCTTAACTACGAGAGCAAGAAAGACGGAGAACGACGCCAGCGCCGCCAACGGCGCCAACTACGTACTACACTGACAACCGTCAATACGCCAACTTTAATCGGCACACGACATCCTTAAGAAATAAGCTTCTATTATGTAAAAAATTGTATTCATTGCCCATACATTGAATGACCTGATAATGAATTATTGCGTATACATATAGATAAAATGTACGAAAACAAGTAGCTCTATGATCAAGAAATTATACTGTGAAGACAGTTTTTCTTATAAAGTTCCAGGAATTACATAATACACCAAAATTAGTTCGTATTAATTTGACAGATTCATCCATGTCCGATGTCATCGGCGGCGTCTTTATGTCAAAAACGTTCCGTTGCATCCTTATCCAATGTTTTCAACGGCAAAAATACATTTATATTTATCTTTTTATATCTTTTATCATAAAAATATACATTAATTTATGATCAGCTTTTAACAACTTGATTCAATCTATATATAAAATTAAGTTTTCTCGAGGTTTGGACAAAACCGGTTGCTAAAGATGTGGTATAAGTGAAATGGAACGTAGCTAAACAAGGAAGCAAGGGAAGTATTATCGGGCACAGATAATATAACAATGCAACGAATAAAAAATATTTTGATAAGGATGCGTTCACGAGTTGTAGAACATCTTTACAACCCAAAACTTTTCTTTTTACCTAGACTTCTATAAAATATAATTGTTAGTGAAATCATAACACTAAAAAATAACCTTAATTTTAAAATAAGTTTTATCTCTATACATGTTTAGGTCAAAAATGGCCATTCTTCTTTCTGTTTCAAGTCTGATTATACTTTATGTCCGCTCAATAACTGTTTGTAAAGTTATTCGGCGAACCGCCACACCGGCGCGCGGCGTTTGTAAAAACAATTTTCATCCTTAACACATTGTTTATTTAAGCCAAGATCTTTGAATATATTTTGGTTATTTATTGCCATTACATTGTGATAGAACGTCTGTTAGGGGCGATAGCGTTAAATTGTTTGCGCCTTGCCAAATGTGAGCAACGAGCGCGAATATTTGACAACGCACTACAGGGGAGCTCGTGTATGGAAATAAAATAATTGTTTAATGTGTGTAAAGAAGATCTTGTAAGGAAGAAAACTACTTTCATAGAAAGCTGCAAGATATTAATAGCTATTGTAACTATGTCATACTCAAACTCAAATATGTTTATTTTCTTAAAATGTCAAAAACTTTTTGGACACGTCAGAAAGTCATTGACAATAAGAAAAGGTAAATATAAATGCATATTTACATAACTGAGCAATGAAAAAAATGCCTGTTCAGAAAGTAGACACTCTGAGAAGAATCAGGCAAGAAACTCAGGGCCACTCTTTTCATCGTCCAATTTTATACAATTAAATAACTAAGTAACGACATTGCATTTTTCATATCATATCAGCTAGATTGTCCATAATGTTGTCATTAATTAATATGGTTATTTAAAAAAATATAAAAACACTAAACTAGACTAGCACAATACAAAAACAACAGCTCACATTCACAAAAAACTTAGAATGTTAAGAAGGATATTTTTATTATATTTATTTTCCTACGTTTTAAGTTTTTTGTGCCGCCCGTTGGACTGAACAAGTTAATCCAAAGCATTTTTATCTTCAATATAATCTAGTACTGAATAGTAGCCTTTTTGGCATAGTTTTCGTTTTATAAACTTCTTGGATTTGTTTAAACTTAAATTTTGAATATTGCTTGCTACTTTATTGTAAAAGAGCACACATTGGCCTTTGAAATATATTTTTATTTTCTCTAGCCGTGTAGACGCCACTACTAGTTTGCTCTTATTTCTAGTATTTACATTGTGGATATCACTTCACTTATGTGATGGTAATTTGTCCTTTTAGGCGTATGTGGTCACGGCGAAACATTTTACTTCCCAACCCAAATTTGTCAGCGATTCTTCGACAAAGATAGAATGCGGCAAACATTTTTTTTAATAAACGTATCGTCGAGCATAACAGCAGCTACTAAAGAATAGAAATTGCAAAGATGTATTGACTTGTCTTCACGCATGGGATATACATTGTTACATGACAGTATCCTGGTATGCAGTCGGTTCAATCATCCTACAGTCAATATGTAAGTAGTGATATCTCAATTCGTAGAGACTTTATGAGTGAAAGTGAAGTAAGAATAGAATTAAGACTTCAATTATGGAGTGCACAATTTGGTTGTTTAAGTTAAACTCCTTATCCCATTAAAATATCTCATTGTTGTACTTTTTTTTTATAGACTCACGCCTGTATCCCCGAAGGGGTAGGCAGAGGTGTAATATTACACCCACATAACAAAGAGAAGAAGCACCCATACCTACATACCTACTTACATTAAATAAATGAATCCTAAAAACATAACACCTTTTTTTACACAAATAACTAACCCAACAACTGAAAATAATACCTTGCCAACAAAGTATCCGAATAGTCAAAAGAAAGGCCTGTTACGCACCGATAATGTATTTTAATTATAGGTACAAGTGATCGGTAAAAAATATCCTCCACTCATACCGCCGTTAATAAATATCCCAACCGAAGTCGCGGAGGCATAAGTAAACAACTTTTAACGTGTTCAATGAAAGGGGTAATTGGTTCCGAAAACATTCCAAATATATGCATCGACGTCTATTAAAACTTAATTACTGCCGTAATGGATCAATTCAAACTGACTGTTTTTATTGCACTCTACTTAATGCTACTAGGATATTAATAGTGTCGGTTATACAAACAATGTGGGTGGTAGCGCCATCTACCTTCCTATATATAACTAATCGCATCAAGATCAATCGTTCCACGTCTAGTGCGAGCGATACCATATTTCCGTCCCGCTCTATCCCACTCCCTGGAAGGGCACTGCCTTCGCCTGATTCGTCGACGCGATTCGTCGACGCGAGTGACAGTCTAGAACATTCCGCTCGCTAAGAACGCCGTCTCGAGACCGCTCCGCGCCGCACCGTTGTATGTGATTTACCGCTTCCACCAAGGAAAACCCGCTCGTGAGTGAAGTGAAAACAAGCAGCTGCATCACGAAAACACCAGGAGGAAAAGAATCGAAGAAGGTTGTATAAGGTAAGTGCCTTCCATCCTTGAAATATCCTATACCCACTCAATCACCTCCTCCCGTATCCATCTCCTCTTCCCTTATTCCTTTCTAGGCGACCCAGAACTCGCCCTAATACAGTCCATTCCATTAATCCTTCCCAAGTCGCCAAGAACCCTACGGTTTCGGTGTAAAGCCGAACCATTTTTTGGTCCTTCGAGCCGGATTCATTTACGTTTTATACGTTATACCGCTATACCTAGGCAGTTATAGCACCTAGCTATACTCCTAATATATTCATATAACCGTCACATGGTTATTTCCGCCCGCAATAGTAGGTAAACTTTTATGTAGCTACCTACTTATTAAATTATTATTTCTGCAACTATCATAGTTGTCTTATAAATCTCATATTTCAATCAACTTTTATTTCCTCAGCTCTAAAGTGTTGCCTACTTAGGTAAAATAATAGATACATTAGATATTCTTATTTTGTTTCGTTCTCATTAGCTTATACTTACGTAAGCATGTCACAACAAAGGAAGTCACGCGTGTCGGAAGACAAAGAGATGACAATCTTAGAAGCGAAACGCAATATTTTATTTGAGCGCATTCAAAATATCTATGAACGATCAAAAACCGCATCTATGTCTGACACTAATAGCGAAGCATTTCTCAGTTATTGTATAACAGTAGATAGTATTCGAACAGATTTTCATAAGTTGTTAGACGATTATAACGCAAGATTACTTTCTATCAATCCTGATGAAAAACCGAACTATCAGGCGTATACCTCATTCGAAGATCTTTATTGTATTATTAAGCGTATACAATCGCAATTGGAGGGTAAATGTTCAGCAGAGCCCGTTGCCCGCAAACCGAGATTACCGCCAATCGAGATTATGTCGTTTGACGGAGATATACGAAATTGGCCGTTATTCTATGCGAGTTTTAAGTCTACGGTGCACGATAATGGTGCTCTGACAGATGTTGACAGGTTGTACTATTTAATAGGTAAACTGTCACCGAAGGCCCAGTCCGTATTTGCAGGTGTCACACCCAGTGCTGAGAATTATCAGGTCATATTTCAGTCACTACTTGACAGATATCAAGACACGCGCGTCCTAGCGTCTACGTACTTTGACCAAGCTTTAAATCTCAAACTGTCCGGCAACGCGTCTGTCTCGAATTTCCAGCTGTTTATTGATAACTTTGTTACCGCAGTTAATTCTCTTAAAAACTTAAAATTAGAAGATCTTTCCGACTTTATGTTGCTTTAACTCGCTTTAAAAAAGTTTGACACTGATACAATTCGCGCATTCGAGATGACGGAACGCAATAATAAAATACCTACACTAGATAGTTTTATTTCGTTCATCAAAGATCAGTGTCGAATATTTCATAATACGCAGTCTGGTTCACCTGGCCCGTCTAACACTAACAACAACAAACAAAGGTTGAATAAATCGCGAAATAGTAATAATAACTCAGTCCCTAATCCACAATCTTACGTAACATGTTCGGAATCTAATAGTAATAATTCACAGAAGTGTCTGTGCAGTAATATAGTGCACGACCATTACTATAAGTGTCCCACCTTTAATGATTTAAATCCAATTGCTCGTTTTAAAAGCGTAAAAGATAACAAAGCTTGCATTAATTGCTTAAGCATAAAACATAAAACGAGTAATTGTTCCAGTAGAACGAGATGTCGCACGTGTAAACAAAAACATCACACACTGTTACATTTTGATAAAAATAACCGGTTGTCAAGTCAAGCCGATAACCTTGACACACTCACGCAAGTGCAGAACACGGTAGCTGCGCCACGGTAATAATATCTAACAGTATTGTAACTCCATACAAACGCACGAAACTCGAGTTATACCTACGCGCCTTGAGCAGAGTACCCATTAGACTGGGCGGACTGTGCCTACAGTACCCGCAGCCGCTATCGTGCCGCAGCTCGCATGCGGCGCGTCTAGTAGGTATATAACTCACGAAGACGGCCGAGTTACAATACTGTTAGATTATATTACCGTGGCTGCGCCTTCCGCGTCTGAGGGCGAAGAAGTATCGTTGTGTATGACATCCATTGCGCGGGCGACGCGCACGCGAGGATGGCACTCGCGCATCTATAATGATCCGCGCAGGGCCAAAACGCAGAGTACGGCGTCTAAGACGGTACTGTTAGCGACAGCGCAAGTTATCGTATATGATGTTAATGGGTCGCCGCACATGGTACGTTGTCTGTTAGATAGCGCATCTCAGACCAATCTAATAACATCGGAATGCTTCAAACGCCTCGGATTATGGAATAACTTTAAAAATACTAACTCAACCGTCAAAGGGATAGGCGGATCAGAAAGGCATTGCAGGGGTTCCGTAGATATTAAAATACATTCGCGTTTTGATAGGAATATTAATTTTAACATTTCTTCGCTTATCGTGGAGCGTATCACGGACGCATTGCCGAACGCTAATGTAGACGTAGCATCACTCACTCATCTCGAATCATTGCCGCTAGCCGACGCGGAGTTTGCGAATCCGGCAGGCATTGATCTTTTGATCGGAGCTTCAATATTTCCGCACTTGCTAATAACTAAAATAGTACGTAGTGAGCGATATGATTTACCGCCCGCTATTGAGACAGTACTTGGGTATGTGATTATGGGTACCGTACCTACGTTGCATACTTCTCATTGTATTACGTCTTGTTGTTGTTCTGCTCTTCAAGAGATCAAGGTGGGTGCTAAAACTGTGTGTAAGATAAAGCACTAATTAGCTATGCTATGCTACGCCATACCATGCTATGCTACGCTATGCTATGCTATGCTATGCTTCGCTATGCTATGCCAAGCTACGCTACGCTACACTATACTATACTACACATCCGCTTTGTATATAGATGACATTGCCTGTAATGTCATACCCGCTCCGCTAGCAATTTCGCTTTGTGAAGAGCTTATTCAGCTTTTCAAGCGAGGCCAGTTTGATCTTGTCAAATGGACAAGCAACTCTAAGGAGGTTCTCGCACGCATACCAGATTCTCATAAGGCTTCTCCAGACATTGAGTTTGAGAAGTCTGTACCGCATAAGGTTCTCGGTTTACGCTGGGACAAATCCTGCGATAGTTTTCGGTTTGACGTCTCACCATCAGATGATAAGTGCACCAAACGCACTATGCTGTCCACAGTGGCTCGACTATGGGACATAATGGGTTTTGTGGCTCCCACAATTTTGTACGCCAAACTCTTGATCAAAGAGCTTTGGCTATCAAAGTGTGAGTGGGATGAAACACCCCCTGACCATATTGTCGCCGCTTGGGGCCAGTTTGTATTGAGCTTACCGCGCTCAATCAAGTTACTATTCCGCGTCATCTTGGGTTGGTAGATGGATGTACCATCAACTTGATAGGTTTCGCTGACGCCAGCGAGCGTGCTTACGGCGGAGTCGTATATCTGCAAGTCCGCATTGGTTCTAACTACTCGGTGCAGTTAGTTTGTGCCAAGTCTAAGGTCTCGCCTGTTAAACCATTTCGGTTGCGAGACTGGAGTTGTGCGCGGCCCTTCTGCTGTCTCATTTTCTCCGCAAAGTTCAAGACACAGTTTTGCCCCACTACTCTATTAATAAATATACGCATTTTCCGACTCCAAGGTAGTGCTCGCTTGGATTTATTCTTCTCCTCACCGCTGGCAGACTTTGTCGCCAACCGCGTTAGTAAATTGATTGAACTTGTGCCCGCCACTTGTTTCAATCACGTCGCGAGTTATCGTACTCGTCTTCAGGAAGAACTTTCCATAAATCATATTGACTGGAAGTTTGTTCCGCCAGCATCACCACATTTCGGTGGATGTTGGGCAAGCATGGTCAAAGTAATTAAAACGCATCTCTTCAAAGTTATAGGTCAACAGATCCTCTCTTACGAAGAGCCTTTAACTGTCCTTGCACGAGTCGAGGCACTGATCAACTCGCGTCCGCTTCCAACTCAGTGAGATCTAGCCTGAGGTTGGACCTACCTCTTAGTTTAAGTATTTAGTTAGTAGTTTTCGCTATTATTGCGTTTGTAGTTTTCGCTAAAGTTAGTTTAGATTAATTTTATTGTCATATCGCTGTCTTAGCCTATTGATGGGTTATGCGGTAGTACACCCAACATAGCTAAGTTCAATTCTATTTTTTTTTAAAGGCAACCCTTTAGGGCCGGGGGGATATGGTAGCGCCATCTACCTTCCTATATATAACTAATCGCATCAAGATCAATCGTTCCACGTCTAGTGCGAGCGATACCATATTTCCGTCCCGCTCTATCCCACTCCTTGGAAGGGCACTGCCTTCGCCTGATTCGTCGACGCGATTCGTCGACGTGAGTGACAGTCTAGAACATTCCGCTCGCTAAGAACGCCGTCTCGAGACCGCTCCGCGCCGCACCGTTGTATGTGATTTACCGCTTCCACCAAGGAAAACCCGCTCGTGAGTGAAGTGAAAACAAGCAGCTGCATCACGAAAACACCAGGAGGAAAAGAATCGAAGAAGGTTGTATAAGGTAAGTGCCTTCCATCCTTGAAATATCCTATACCCACTCAATCACCTCCTCCCGTATCCATCTCCTCTTCCCTTATTCCTTTCTAGGCGACCCAGAACTCGCCCTAATACAGTCCATTCCATTAATCCTTCCCAAGTCGCCAAGAACCCTACGGTTTCGGTGTAAAGCCGAACCAGTGGGAATCAGAGAAGACCCGCTTGGGGTATGTAATTACCGTAGCCATAAACCTTCAAATTAATCCGATGCCTGCTTTTCGGAATAAATGACGTTTCGATAAGTAGTACTATGAAAAAATGATGTCCTGTCCACTTTTTATCAGATCTAAATTGTATCTTTGTCCGCGCAATATTCGGTTTACCTCAATTCAAAAAATAAAAATTAATCGTAATTTATCTATTGGTGTTTAAGTTTCATTTATTCGCCTATACATAATCTGCGGTTTTATCAAAATTCTATCGAAATTAATTCTGAGTAAACCAGATCTGAGGATTTATTATCCATATTCTCTCGATATTCATTATAATTATTCATCATTAGTCAAATTAAAATTAGTAAAAACCTACGAAAATTCGAAAAGACAATTGTATATGTATCTTGCTCTTACTCTAGATATAATTCATAAGTCACAGTCAAGTAAATATAGGTATCGGGTAAAACTGGTGTTGTAGTACGTTTCTAAGCTTTTATATATTCTATGAATTAGAATGTTCGCCAGAAAGTTCTTGAAAATGTTCGTGGCTCTGTTCGTTGTTCTGTTCGACAAAACAAAACCGGCGAATGCTCGCAGTTCTGTTACAAGTGAATACTCCGGGCATAATACACCGGGTAAACAGATTAATGGACACAAAGTACATTCAGACTCAGAACATATTTTTATTGATTATACATAATGTCGTCTCGAGTGAACACCGAATAATAAAAAACTCAGCGCAGTTCTTAACGACGAAGCGATCGCTTAAAACTACATCGTACATTCAGTCTAATATAGGTACAAATACGTAACAAAATAAATCAAATGTAGACTATGAAAATGATTTACCACATTGCTGACTAAATGGAAAAGTATTTAATTAATAGAAAACGTTTATCCCTAGCTATTTTATTCAAAACACTTACCTCTCAACTAAAACCACAGTAAACGAAAACAGGCCGAATTTAATTAAAAATATATACACAGGAGAAATTATCCCATATATTACGGCACCACACCCAGTAAAAAAACGGGTTAGGTCAATGTAGGTTTATTATTGCCAAGGATAAAATATAAAATGAAATTAATTTCATTACTACGTAACATGAATAAGATGAGAGAAGGGTTTTGAAGCAATTAGTTTCACGTCACACCATTTTGTGTTTAATTATTGCACACATTTATTTACGCATTACCGGCAAAAACGGGTCCGCTTTTGAAACAAATTGTCTATACTGTTAACTGGACCCACTGCCTACTTTGTACTCATAAAACACAATAATCACAAAACTCGTACACAATATATTGCTTGCTTTGTGAAGAAACGTTATCTCACTTTCGAAGTAAACTAGCTATGAGCTTGAAAATATTTTGCGCAACATTTTGTCGCAAGTTATATAATAAAGGCGGAGGAACTACGAACCCCGACAATTTGTAACATGTATCGCCACTTTCATTTCTATGTTTTTTCAGAACAAAGAAACACGGAGTATTGTCAAAATTCTTATCTTCAAATTTGTGATCTGTTCAGGGAAAATCAACGGATCTTTTTAAATATTTTTTGATAAAAATTACTGTTCCATGTTTGCGTTTGGGACTACATTTCTTTTTTCAACTGAAGAATTTTCTTACAAGTATTTCTTTTCCTTATCGTAATTCGGCCTTTAAATAAATAAAAAGTAGATATAATGATATTTATAAACAGACATGTTTGTAATTAACAAACATCTACTTTAATAAAGTTAACAATATTATAACATGGAGTACAAAAATGGTACCTACCATTTTGTGATTTAGTTTTTTGTGCCAATCTATTTCACAAAATCAATTCATCAATTCTATTCGCGTTTGCAACTTTCCAATTGAAAACGAATACGTACATTTTAAAATTAATTTTCAACAAAAAACGTTATGATAAATGTTTTTTGTATCGTGCGAATCTCGCAACGTTTTTCGTGTCAAATATTTAACTATTTAACTATTTGACACGAGCTTAGAGATGCATATTAGAAAGAAACTTTGTAACATTATTTTCAATATTTAAATGCAGATTAATATTAAGATTATGAATAAGTAACCTGTTTGCGTTGTATCCTTGACATCACGACACCGACCACAGTTGAACCTAAAAGTAATGTTATAAAAATAATGATTCAGCAACAACTTCCTCAATTAGTATAAATTAATATGAAAGAAGGATTGCTTTTTCCTACTTTTGTAAAAATGTGTGTTTTATTGCGAAAATATAAAATACTAAATGTAAACTAACAATAATGTTGGTGGTCCAACTTTAATTGGTTATTGGAAAGCTTACTTTGGAAATATTTTGCACGACTTCGATAACTTTTAAAATACAAAAAATGATCAGAAAAGGTTAAACCACGACCAATTCATTATGCTTTGAATATACGGAACTTTTGAGAACGTTTGTACCACAGTATAAAGACTGAAACCTAACATAAGCATTGATCCATTAGTAGAATTATCTACGTATAGTTTATGAATCACAAAAGGCTCTTTGAACAACAACGATACATACCATCACTACGAACCGGGTGTTATAATTAATTCCTCCAACATTCTACCCCGCACGACCTCCTTATTTATCTGTTTAGAATTTCGCCATTTTGTACACAAAAATTGTTCCCGTATAACGATACTGTCCAACAATTCTTTTGGGAGCTGTGCTGTGTGTGTTGAAGAGACCACTTCGTGATTGTTTAATTTCGGTGTAACATATAATAATAATATTCTACCACATTCACACAACACGATCTAGTCCCAAACTAAGCAGAAGCTTGTACTATGGGTACTAGATAATGGATAAACATACATATATACTTTTTTTTGTAAATACATACATATTATACATAGAAACACCCAGACCAAGACAAACACCCATGTTCATGCACACAAATGTTTGACTTGAGCGGGAATCGAACCCGTTTTTAATGAAAGCCACATTTCACCAAAATATCGTTCGACATTTTTCTGTATTGAAGTTGAATGTCTATTCCGTATTTTTATGTTTGGAATTTCTGTTCACGTGAAATACTACAATTCGATTTATAGAATTGGATTTTGTAGAATTCGGGCGTAAAAGTATGGATCCAGTTTATGTTTGTTGGCAAAAAACTATACGTAGTGTTGTCGTAGGGCTGCGTTTCCTGCGATAAAAAGAGTTATATAACTTAATTTGGACATGCTTGCTGTTTGAACGAGGCACTTTAAATGGGGTCAGCAACCTTATCGTGATATACTGGTATTACATTTCTGAAACAAAAAATTGGCCTGACGCTGCCCGCTGGTAAGTCGTCCGTAAAATCTTATCTTACGATAAGCCATAGTCTAAGGCAGGCAACCAATTCTTGGTAATGTGGCGAGAACTAAAATGAAACGAGTCGAATTTGCATAAAAGACGATATGTTAGCCAAGTATTGCTTTTTAACTAGTCAAAATTAAGAATTAACTGTCGTTTTAATATTAAAACCCACTAAGTTGGTTAGGAATTGTTATTGTAATTTCATTTTGTCTTCTCCCTTTTAGTGGTCTTGCGGTCGAAACCCTAGTTAGTGTGACAGAATGTTTTTATGACTTTCAATGAGAAATACTAAGTATTCTAATTTAAATTTACAAAACAAACAAAATTCTATTTCTAATAAATAAATTCAAATAATTTAATCCAAAACCTTAAGTCAAATAATTTAATCAAAGTACGATTTATATGTAGCACACATCGACTCAAAGTTTCCAAATAGATCTAATCCAATAAAGCCCTGAGATCAATATAGTGCGCCCTAAACTATGACATGTGAGGTGAGACATTAAATCGTCCCTTTACGTCCCTCCAGAAACTTCCCAATGAAATTATTGAATCTAATCCATATGAACTTTACGGCGGTTCAGAATGTAACTATGTGGAATTTAAATTTAATCAACCGCCTAAGATATTCAAAGATTCGATATTAATCACTTCGGAATTCAAGTTTACGTGCTTCTCTTTGACACTTGGGTTTCACTGTTCAGTGAACAGTGTTCACACGTGTTTGCTATGGCTGCTCGTAAAGGTACTGTCGCAAGGGGTGAATATATGAAAGCCATAGACGAACTGCTAACCCATACTGCTGAGGGGTTTAAGCATTTTGTCGCACTTTAAGCATGAAATTATTTACATCTAGGGAATGGCTAGTAGGCAGGGAGCTGACTGTTGCGTTATGAGTTTTATATAAATATAATTTTGTATCAAAATATTTTTAAGTCAAATCATGACAATAGAAATAAATAGCTTACAGGTAAGTATATCTTGTGCAAAATATTTTTAAATAGTAAATTCACCCGTTTCCTTACTATTATAGGTTGTACGTTTGCATACTAATATAAAAGAAAAGGGGAAAAATATTCTAGATACTAAATAATATTCTATAATATTCTACCACATTCACACAACACCATCTAGTCCCAAACTAAGCAGAGCTTGTACTATGGGTACTAGACAATGGATAAACATACATATATACTTTTTTTTGTAAATGCATACATATTATACATAGAAACACCCAGACAGAAGACAAACATCCATGTTCACGTACACAAATGTTCGATTTGAACGGGAATCGAACCCGCGACCTTCGGCGTCGCAGTCGCTTACACTCTCGCTGCGCCAACCGGTCGTCTATAGAAAATATAGATAAAAGCATAGCTGGGCATCGTTAATCAAATACTTAACTTCGTTAATCGCTAATCCGTTACTAAAAAGTTAACTCCGTTAAACGTTAAAGTGCTACCTTTGGGACGATTTAAAGCAAGTTAACGTTAATCGTTAATCCGTTAACACATGGTAAATTTATATATATATATTATGATTAGTAGATCTATAGATCTACTAATCAATACTGTTGGTTTGTGTTCTGGGTTTTATTAACAGGTTAGGAACAAAAAAACGACGTGTATATTTAGAATTTGTAGTTTAGTCATCCGGTATAATATGGATATCGTCCTTCATGAACATTAATAGGTTGAAGTTGTCGTCTGAAAGCGAAAAGCGTTAAAGTATCTTTGCCCGTGGAATAAAGACGTTCAACTGCAGCGCTTGAGGGTATAGTAGTATTGTATTTAATAAACAGATTAATGAATATCACATCCCCGAGAAATGCCTCATCAAAGTCAAAGTCAAACCATTTATTTGTTCATAGATTAATTACGAACACTTAAACAAAGTCATACTTAAAAAAAAAAACTAGATGAGGCCGGTGTTTCCTAACTGACTGCCATGAGAAGAAACATCCGAAACAAACTCAGAGGTCATAGTCTCTTTTAAAGTCCAGACAATATGATTAAAATTAATAATATATAAAATAAGGTATAAAGTATAAATATGTGAGTACAATGTGAGACGACTATAAACTCCAATATAGTTATCCTTTGACAGAATTTCGGCAGCAGTTCAGAGCCGACCAGTCCCGGCAGATGGCACCCGTTCACGAGTATGACGTGTGACTCAGCCATAGCTTAGCTCAACCATTTTTTAGGGAACCAAACCACCCGACCCACAACGCCACCATAAGCAAGACTTTTAAGTGATCATGACGACCCAGAACTGCATGACAATGATAATAAAAAATTGAAAAGAAAAGAAAGCGACTACATGGTGCTCACATATTGACAATCTTAACTTATCTTTAGGAACGTCAACATGATCTCATAATATAACAATAATAATAATTTTATTGTCAATACCATAATCTGAACGAATTTAATAATATTTACTGATAACATAATAAAGTAAAATATCCATAATAATAGCATTATGAAGCAAAAGCATAAATACAGCTGGGTAAAAAGCAAAATACATATAATTGTCAGTAAAAATAAGATTAAAGGAGATGCACCATTTGGCCATACATTATGGGCCTGGCACGGCCAAACACAACACCATGTGTGTTTTGAAGATAAATGACTACTCTATTAACCTGTATAATTTATTTTTAAATAACTTTTGGTGGAAATAAGATACGAGATATTTGAAATGGAAATTATTCCGCAACTAAATATACCACAAAATTGAATTTTAACATAAATATAATACCTAGATGTAAATAAAAGTATGTCTTTGCGTCTTAAAGAACAAAAACTACATAAAGAGTGGCCATTAATAATGAATAATCACCTGTGTACTAGGGAACCTCGTACTATGTATACTCGTCCAAAAAAGCTAACCACAATCACAAACACCGCTGCATATTCTTAGCATGGGTAGAAGGTACTGATCATTATTATTGAATTTATATTCAATTACATTACATTAAAACCGTACAAAAACACCAATAAATCAGAACAAAATATTTACGATACTCAGTAGCAACACGAATGACATAACAGATAAAAAAAGTGTTGCAAATGGTTTGAAAAAATATTTCTACTATCGATTAAAAAACAAAACGATTTTTACCGATTAATAATTATGGAATGTATAATAAATTATATATTTCTTGATTCTTTTTACAAATATACTTATAAAGTAAATAAAATATATTGTTTTCTAATATAGTAATAAAAATATTATTTCCTTAAAACAATTTCTGCCTACCAAACTTCATTTTATTTTTAATGCTGGCAACATAAGACATTCATCCGCTATTACCATAGCTTATACAAAATAATTAATCTTTAAAAACTAAATTCTTTCACCGATACTCTATCAAGAAACGAAAACGATGTAAATTTTTTAAAAATTATATGTTTAATTTCAACGATTCACAACTTTCTGGCCGCTACAGGCCGTATTTGGTCTTTCTCCTTTGAATGTCATGTTCAAATCAAATTCAGCATGATAACAAAATTAACATAGTCATATAAAATAACAAAAGTAATTAAATGTCAAATAATAATAATGCCAAAAAATACAACTATGTAATAATATGTACTGGATGTATAATGTCCAGAGTCAAATTAATTAATCTATAAATAATATAAGTATATTGATGAAAAAACAAAAGAACGAACTATATAATAATGTTATGTAGGTACTGGATGTATAATGTCCAGAGTCAAATTAATTAATCGATTAATAATATAAGTATAATGATGGGAAAAAAAGAACGAACTATATAATAATTGAACTGGATGTATAATTTCCAGAGTCATATTAATTAATCTATAAATAATATAAGTTCATAATATGTCCAGTTTGTACATTGAGCTGATCAATCCCATGCGTTTTTATCATTCATATAATCTAAAATTGTGTACTATCCATGTTAACATAATTTAGCTTTTACAATGCTTTTGAACTGTTGTAAGGTAGAATTCTTATATCGATGGGAAGTTTATTGTAGAAACGTATACATTGCCCCATAAACGAATTGCTGATTCTGTGAAGACGAGTTACATGCAAGACAAGATTGTGTTTGTTCCTGGTGTTTACAGAATGATTGTCACATTTCTTTTGAAAAGATGTAATATTTTTATAAACATACTTTAAGTTCTCAAAAATATACTGAGATGCTACGGTAAGAAAATTTATTTCTTTGAATTTTTCTCTGAGGGACACTCTAGGACCGAGATTGTAAATAGCACGAATGGC